>BMAV01001213.1:57521-138718 GCA_019973955.1 Trichonephila inaurata madagascariensis
TGTATATTACTGTACAGCAAACAGAAATATTTGTATTATCTCAGAATAAGACACATATGACACACAGCAAACAATTTTTAATAAAAAATGAAAACTACTATGATTGATGAAATATATTTAAAAAAAACACACTTTATAATTTAAGAACAATCATGTACAAAACTGATGTCTGAATGATGTTTTCAAAAAAACATAACACAATTTTTATATTTCACTGGTAATACAGCTCCAGGTTCATGCCATCATGTATTTCATCTTTACATTAGTTAAGTACCAATTTTCAATATAATATATTTTTATAACTCAAAAGACAATTAAGTTTATTTTATAACAAAAATTACATGAATAAGTCAAACCTATTAAGTAAATATGCAACTAATAAATGACTAACTATATAATATTTAAATTTATTTAAGCATTCAATTATTGAGCATAATTATTATTAAAGTAAGAAAAGAAAAGAACATAACATTTTGTGGAACTTTAATACCATTTTCTTAAAACACCGCAAAAGTTCTTTTTTTCTTTTTCTTGAAATTTAATTATAAATATAATATTTTATCGAAAAGCCAAGTCCGAAAAATAAAGTACTGAAATCCAGAATACTTGAGCTTCTTAACTCTTTAGCCAAAAGTATGTCTCACTTGATAGCTAAAAAACATTTCACTGATAGAAATTGTAACCAATTTGCAGAGCACAAAGAGCTTTACAAGTTAATTTTGAACTAATTAGGTCATAGCAAAAGATGAAGGAAATAAAAAAAATTCAAAATTATAATGTATGCATTATTAAATTATTAATAAAAAAATATATTAATAAGTTTTGTAAATGTAAAGTCATGAAACTTAGCTATTGTGAACAAAAAACTTCTTTACATAATTATTTCAGAAAAAAAAATCTAGTCTTTTTAAAATATAAAATAACATTTTTAAAAACAATAATCTAAAATATAAATAGTTGAACATATTTAAACTGATAATCAGCAAAAACTGTGACAAAAAAAAACTCTTAAAAATAAATAAAACTAGGGGTTTGTTGTTTTTTTCATTTTAAGATAAAAGTTAATTATTTATAAAACAGAATACAAGTAATTTAAAAAATAGTCTTATAGCAAAATTATTTCATTTTTTAAACCTGCATTCTCAAAGAATATAATGAAGTATTAATTTAAACACACAAGGAACCAAAAAAAAAAAAAATATTAAAAAGGATACAGTCTGCCAATGTAATATTATCCTTGAATATTGTGTACCTGTAAAAAAAAATTAGTATCATAATAAGTATATTTTTCTTCATTGGGAAAAAGCACTAAGATTCTACATCTTAAAAATTAAAATGAAAAATAGTATTTTATTACTTACCATTTTTTCAAAACAATTTTATCCCACTTTGTTCCAGTTTGAGCAGAAATAAGTTTTTTAAGGTCTCCAATAGTATCATCAGCACTGTAGCTTGAGTTAAGTAATTCAGTTACTTTTTTAAAAAAAAAATTACATATTTATACATATAATATATATATTAGTAATTTTCACCTAATGACTCTAAAATAGAAGAAAAAATAAATCCCCCCTCCCAATAGTTGCAATTAATTCAAATCAAATATCAATTAAAATTATACATAGAAATCTCTTTTAATTTCTAATGCACACAAGACTCACATTCTATCCAAGTTGAGCAAAAAATATAAAAGCCAATTACACTAATTTCCCTTAAATTTCCATTTCATGTTATCTGCTTTTTTAAAATTACTTATGCAAAATGTTTAATGGTTATTGACATTACATGCAGTAAGAATAAAAAAAGGAAATTAAAGCAAGAATTTTACTAAGAATAAATGTCCATTTCTATTTTCAATAAAGGAATTTAGAAATAAAATTATTAACTTATATATTTAGATGATTACAATAACATAGATGTATAGCTCATATTAGATTAAATAAATGTGATTAAAATGAAGCAAATTATACATTCAAAATTCACATTTGCGATATTAGATGTTTATAATTTATACTACAAACAAATAATATATAAAAATAAATTTTAAGTCATTCCTACTTAGATCAACAAAGTAAAATTTTATTTTAGTTACTTTTTATTAAATAGTTACAATATAAATATATATATAGATACATATGATAGAATCACAATTTTAAGTGACAAAATAGAAAGTGATTTTCCTTGCAATTTTCCTTTCTATATAAAGTGTTGAACTATTTTTTTTTTGTTATTGTTTATTAATATTTAGTCATTAGTTAAATTTAATTATTCTAATAAAATAGTACAATAAAAAAGAAATCACATTCTCAGAAATTATAGGCTACCCCAGGTGGGATTCGAACCCACGACCTTTGGATTAGAAATGCAATGTGCTATCTATTGCATTACAGGGACACAACGAACAATTTTCCTTTTTATACATGTTGTTGGACTATTATTTTTGTTTGTTACTATTTACTCATCTTTTAATTTAATTAATGAATCAATATTTGAAAAAAACTGTATTATCAAGTATCATCCACTACAAGTTTAAAAAAATGTATTTGAACTTGAATGGATAAACAGAAAGTATTTATTAATGATTGAAAATTTGAACAAGATATATATATATATTTCGGGAGAGAGTGAACTATAAAAGTAGGAATCTAATAAATAGAAAAATAGTTATAAAAGATAATTGCAAATGCATAATACATCATAAATAAGTTCATATTTAAAATAGATAACTGTGTATTGTACAATGTTAAATGAATGTTATGTTAATGTTAAATGAATAGGTATGAATAATGACAACGTTTAATGTAACTTAGTTTCAAGAAGGACTGCATATGACTTTAACATTAATACAATCCCCATAAAAAATGGAGAAAATTATCACGCTTTATCTAGTCCTATTTAAAAAAAAACACCTCTTAACACATTTTAAGTTTGTAAAAAAACAATGTTGAACAAAAAAACATTTACTTTAACGTTAAAAAATGATACTTGAACAATTTATCTAGCCTTTCTACTGATAAAGCATAGATATTAGATACATATGCACATATACTGAAAACTTTATATATATATGTTACCGGCAAAGTATGAAATGCCAACATTCTATATAATGCTGGACGTATTTAGGCAAAGTATGAAATATGAGATTTATTATATACTTTACCTAGGCATTCTATAGAATGACCACAACTATTTAGGCAAAGTATGGAAAAAAAAGTCATGATAAAGCTATTTTATATCAATGATATACATTCCTTAAAATACAAATGTTATTCTGACAAAATAATGAGAGAGTGCAATTAAAAAAAAATTATTCAAAATACGTAAAGGAAAATGAAAGGTATACCAAACAAAATTTATGTGTTTCTTATTAAGGAAAACAAAATTTTCATTTAAAAAATATGAAATTAAAATTAACCTACTTGTTGCAACATCGTAGGCCTGAATAACATATTGAATTACATTTCAGTATATTTTTCATGCAGAAACAAGAATAGTAACGTAATACTGTGTTGCAGTGCTTCCCAACCTTTTTATCCCCCAGACCGGTCGATGTTTGATAATTTTACTATGGCCCGCCAAGGGTGAGACGTTGATTATTTATATTTTAATTTGTTTTTATTTAATAATTTAATTGTATTTAAACAGCCCTTCAGAATAAAATTCAGTTGCATCAAAAAAGAATATAAACTGATTTTACATGAAATATAAAGTAATTTCCATGGAAAGTCGCACAAACAAGAGAGAAGTACGCCCCAGTAAATAAAATGGAAATAATTAAATGCTTGTTGAGTGGCCCAATACCATTTGATCCATGGACCAGGCATTGGGGACTACTGCTTTATGGTACTGACGGCTTCTTTGACAGATTAAATGAGTTTCTTTTATTTTCCACAAACATCACATCATAGCTATTCAGCAACCTGGGTTTGAACATAGTAGTTATTTTGAGCATCAGTCATTAACTTCTGGTAAGTAATTTCAGTTAAGAAAAATCTTTTTTTTACAGCTTTAACTGGAATTCTGGCCAGCTCGTCATTGAATAGTTGTTTCATATCTACAGACCAGGGGTCGGCAAACTTTTAGCTGTGGTTTGTCAAACCAATTTAACAATATGATTCAGCGCACCACACAGTAGGGCATTTCTGAAACAATTCAAAAATTAACAAATCTGCTGAGTAGTGCAAAGTGCCACCGAGAACTGTACCACGTGCCATAGGTTGCCGATCCCAGCTATAGACCATGACTCCTTCTCCAACACCACTGCTTGCTCCTCCATTTTCATGCAGCACAGGAAAAAACCAATTTTTTGTTAAAATAGTTTAACACTAGAGCTGCAAATGGAGTCATTTTGACCCAAAAGCAATTTTTTTTAAAATTTTCTCAAAAAGTTACTAACAGAATTGAAAAAAATTTCTTGACTTTTCTTATTTTTTTTACCAATAACAACCTGTGAAAATATATGTTAAATACTTATCATTTTTTTGTTTTTAATACTTATACCTAAAACTGTGGAATGGGTCAAATTATAATCACAAGCACTAAAGTTGTGATTCAACGTTTCCTGGAATGGGAAAAGCTTTTTCAGTCCTCTTTCCATTTACAAGAGATAAGCAGAACACTATTTAAAGGTCAGTAGATTGTTACTGATAACAGAAGAGCAGCAGAGAATTTTGTTATTGTAGTAGCCAGTGTTGCAGATTCCCTCCCGTTGTCATTCCGTATGTGAAAAATGCCTCTGGCTAGCGTATTCAAGGAATGTTTTCTCTCCGATGCTTTTTGTTTTGGCCTATTGAATGGAATGTGGTGCAATATTACCATACTCAAGGCGGTTGTCTAACGGACGCACATTTGGTTCTTTATGACTGAACAAGTTGTTTGTATTGCCTTGGAGATAGTTTGTGTACCAGTCTGTTCGATTTTTTCCACCCTGTTTAAACACAGAGATAAAATTGATTTAAGGTGAAAATGGCTGGAAGAAATATGCATAAATTAACAGTTAGTGAGGGCCTCAAATATATGCGACAATTATCAGAAACTGAATCCGAAAATGATAACGATGAAGAAATTGTTTTCAACAATAATGAATATGTGCCTCCAGATGAAGGAAATATTTCCTTGGTTGAAGATGCCACATCTAATTTTGCTGCACAATGTACTCAACTCTGGAAGTTATATGCATGGAAGAATTGCTAAACATAATGTTTTCAAAGAAAAGAGTGGTCCAACCAGTTATGCAAAGCAAAATATTGAAAATGGCTATGTAATTAGTTCATGAAGGCTACTTATAGATGAGCCTATGCTTCGTCCTATAAAAAATTGTACAGAGGAAGAAGCTCACCAGCAATTGGGAAAAAATTAATGGTCAACAACTTTAGACGAGCTACTTGCTTTTAAATCAATTTTGTATGCTCGAGGTTTATACGGTGCAAATAATCTAGAGCTTGATAGTCTGTGGTTGTTTGGGGTCCACCTTTTTTCCATGATACTATGGTAAGAGATAGATTCAGAGAATTTATGAAATTTCTGCATTTTGACAAAAAAAACTACACAATCTGAACGTTTTCAAACAGGTAAATTCTGTTTCATTCCTGTAATTTGGAAGAAATTTATTCAAAATTCGATAACTTGCTATAAACCAGGACCATATACAACTCTTGATGAACAGCTCTTTCCATCTAAGGCCAGATGTCGTTTCATGCAATGTATGCCAAGTAAATGAGACAAATTTGGTATCAAGTTTTGGCTAGCCTCTGATGTTTATAATAAATACGTGCTCAATGGTTTTCCATATTTGGGTAAAGATGACGAACGTCCTGAAAACCTATATCTCTCCAAATATGTTGTTTTGTGTTTGATGGAACCTTTCAAATATAAAAGAAGAAATATCACTACAGAATTTTTTCCCTACACTAAATTTGTCCCAAAAGTTAAAAACGAAGAACAAAACTGTAGATACTTGTTCTGACTGTAAAATACTGATATGTGGAAAGTGTACAAAATATATAAAAAGAAGTTGCCCAAAGTGTGCATGAACTGTGTAAGAAATCTTGACTGGTAAGAAACTAAATATTTCTATTAAAGTTGTCTGTATGCAATATTCCATATCGTAATATCTTATTATTTTTATCACTTAAAAAAAACAATTTAATGCTCAAAATGAATAAATATCATTGCCAAATAATTACAGCATACTTTTAGCGTAATAACACAATTTGACCCAGCCCGCAGTTTTAGGTATATCAAAACTGCCGCAGTTCTAGCGTTAAGTACAATTGAGTATTTTGACACTCTCAAACAATTCACAATGTGCAACTGACAAATTCTGAGCCTGAGGCACGCATTAAAAGTATTGTGTCTCACCACACAATATTCAAAATGAATCAGTGGTGTATTTTATACTTTGTCGGTTTCTCATTAAACATTCTATAGAATTCCTATGCAATGTACAAAATACGAATCATTTCATACATTGCCAGCTACTTTTAGGCCTTCTATACAATGCCTAGGCATTCTATAGAATGCCGGATTTCATACTTTGCTGGTAGCATATATAATCAATACTTAAATGTATTGATGTGTTTTTTAAACAGACAAAATAAAATTCTAGAAACTGGCTTTACTTACAAAAAGCATACCATCTAGCACAACTAGAATGGATAAGCAGATAAAATATTTTCACTTAATCATCTAAAGTTGAGTTCAGAATATATATTGAATAAAAGTAGTAAAATTGATAAATTGGTACAGTATTGCAGTGCATTTATCCAGCAGATACTGCAGTAGAAAGTAAAATTGACCTATTCTTAAAGTAGCCTTGACTAAAGTTGTATGCTGAAGGCACTAAAATAACCTCTCATAGAAAGTAAAATGATAATAAACTATTATATATAATCAGAGCCAAGCAAACAATCCATGACTGTTTGATAGATAAAATGTACTGTTTTGATTTAATGAAGTTTAAATTTTCTTATTAATCAATATTTTTTCAATTATATTTTAACATACTTTTTAATTTTTCCAGCCAGATAGATATATTGCATTGGATATATCAGACATACTTGAATGCTGCATTTTTGCCCAAACTTCATTTTACTTTTTCAAGCTTCCCCACCCTCTCTATTTTACTAAATTTATTTTGATAATATTTGTGTTCACTAGCATCCTAATTAACATTTTTCTCTTTTCTAAATTGTGAGAATATAAAAAAGTAAAAAGATTTTTTACATCTTAAATAAATAAAAATGTAAAACTAATAAATTAATAAAAATTTCACCATAAAAAAAGATATACACTAGGCTAAAAAGCATGCATAAAATTAAATATGGCATCAATAACAAAGAAGAAAAAAAACATTTCTCCTTTGAAATGCAAGCCAAGTCAATTAAATTCAACTGAATTGAACTAAAGTTGCTTGAATGATGGTTTATTAATGACACACAAAGGCAACTTAAAGGCCAATGATAACACTCCTTATAATTCAAACCCCAGTCAAGTAACAAAGATGACATATGAGCAAGCACCACACTTCACAAACATCCACATCAGTGCATGGACTTAGTATCAACATATTAGGCATGTGTTACTCAATCTATATAGCAGATTTTTAGTGACGCCAGGACTTTTACCCACAACTTAGTAGCAACAACAAAGACCACAAGCTCTCATCATGACCACTTGGTTTCCACAACTACAAAATAAATTAGGAAATGAACACAAAATATATTTATCTTTATGAATAAAGCTGGCTGGGTGGTGTATCTGGCCTCCAGCACCCAAGGTTGCGGGTTTGACCTCAGCCCAAGTCGATGGGATTTTCATGATACAGAAAGTCGACAGTGGCCATGTCGTATGATTCCTTCAGCATGTAAAAGCTCTCTAGAGTGTCTATTTGGCTTGGGTGCTTTAGGCAAAATTAAATCCTAGAACAGTTTGCATCGTCAGAGTTCAGGTGCCTCCCTCTAGGGAGGAAACTGGGGGTCAAAATTACCTGCAGCGATTGGTATCTCGATTCTATATGGTGCTGCACTAAAAAAAGATACCAGCTTCTGGGGAATGTACTAGGTCTGCAATGGTAAAACACCAATCTGCAGCCCATTAGAAATAAAAAAAATTCTTTATAAATAAACAAAGGCTTATACAACAATTCTATTATGCTCATTTACTTTTTGAAATTAGAATGAAATAGCAAGGAATTAGTACAATTTTTTCAAAGGAATAACTTTTGGACTTTCGTGGAAGAGTAACATTAGTTGATAATACAAAACATTAGATATGAATTATAAAATAGGTGCAAGAAGAAACAATTTTATGTACATATATTGATTGGTGTTAAATTTTATTATATATATATATATATAACATCATACTGAGTTGGACATAGTAGGCCTTGGACCTCTTGGGCTGTTTTGCGCCACTAAGTTGGTTATAATACATCAGAAATTTAGGTAATTCAATTTATTTTCAAAAAGGATACTTGCATTTGATTCTGACTTTTTTACCAAGACGATCATTACATGTCACTTCAATCATCTTGAAATATTTCCAGGAAGTCTAAAACATAAAGTTGCAATAAAAAAAGTTGCAGAAAAAAAAAATTATCTTAAAAATTTATACAGCATTTCACAAACATAAAAATAAATTCCCAAGATAATTACATTTAATAATATCAGTTATAAAAAATATGGGTTGAGGACTGCCTTTTCATGTTGTCATCAACAATAGAATGAAACACTTAAATTTATTACATCATAAATAAATTATATTTATGATGTATAACCAAACAAATTCAATAAAATTCTTTTATTTTACTATCTCACTAATAAAAGGGTAGGAACTTTTAATAAGAATAGCAATTAATCAAATTTAGTGCTATTGAGGAAGTATATAGGAAACATAAAAATCTTAAAATTAAGATACCTTATATTTTTTGCCTAAAATTCACTAACAGAAAATAGATATTCAATTTGGTACTTGTGTATTTTACCATTGATCAATATACTGGAGAAAATTTTGAAGAGATTGAGCCAAAAATTATTTCTCTCTCAATAAAAAAGAACATTTAAAATTTTTTAAAGAATGAAATAACTAACTACATTATTGAGGCAGCAGCTTGTCATTTTTTTAAATTAATACACATAATATGCCCCTTAACACACTCTCCCTTTGATGAAGTGATCCAGTAACTTTGGAAATACTCCCCCATGCTTTATTTTTGAAATGGCACTTACCAAAATGTAATCATTTTTTCACCAAAAAAATATGCAAGATTTACCAAACAAAATTGGCAGTTTGGTACTTGCATACTATCAGAACAATGCCTACATTCAAGATATCTTGCCAAGTTGCAACGCTGATTTTGCTTATGTCATATCCACTGAATTATTGAAATTACATTGAAAAGCACACATGTGGATGGATATAAAAGATTATTACTCACACATATTTTGTATATATAAATTTCTTAGATGAGTATAGATTATACAAAATAATTACAATAAAATAATTTTAAAATATATGTTAAGAATATAAATTAAAAAATGTAAATAAAAACCTTCAATCTCAGAAAATTAACTTTTAGTAAAATAAAAGTAATTCAAAATACCTTTGCCTAATCTCTAACATTAAATGAAAATTGAAACCGAAATATTAGATTATGACTGGTTCTAAATTTCAAATCTTAAATCAAACTTAGTATTGTGATTTAAAAGAACTGCCAAATTTAGCTAAATCACTCAACATAGAAGTTCTTAAGTACTAAATCAGAGTATATAGATAATAACTATTTAAATTATCATGACAAATTTCCTTATAAAGCAAAATGTTTACATTGTTGGTAATACAGACACAACCATGCCTTAAATAACAAACAGTCAATATAAACATATGCAAGGAAATTATTTGCAATCATATTTCAATAAATATATAATCATATAAATTCAGTAGAATCACCTCAGATTCTTACGTTTGCCAATTTTCAAATTTTTCAGCAGATTTTACGAGATATAAAACAAATATCACTACACAAAGAACAACAACAGCATACGACTGCCCAACAATAGGCCTCGAAAAGTTCTCGATTAATTTTCTGGAAACGTGCAGCTAGATAACGGGTGGAGCAATATGAAAGTCGTCGCTGATTGGTCTTTAATAATACGTCCTTTTGGTCACTCTGTAAGCCCATATTTTTGTGTGTATGTGTTTTCGACCTTCCTTTTTACAATTAATTAAAGAAGTTAATGATATAATTTTTCATAAAAATTGAGAGTATAATAATAATGATAATATTTTACAATACACAGGATTCATTGTGATTAAATTTGTTTCAAATGTATCATATTTAGCTAACGATTATTACACGAACGATATTTGATACTTTTAAGTTTTCTTGATAGCTAAAGTCTGCAGAATGAATATCTTTCTAGGTATAATGAATTTTCATCATTCTAAAGATCATCTGAATCCAATAGTTCATCCAAAATATAAATCTCAAAAATAAAATTTCAATTTAACTAAAAAGACTGATTTAAAGTTAATCAAATGTTGAATGGCAATAGATTGTAGCAAGAACAAAATGACAACAAGAGCGAGCATGGGGGGATTTGAATTATTTACGCAAATTGCATTTGGAACACCTTTCGATCCTAAAAAAGTAAAGAAAATAAAGAATGAGGTTTGTCTCTTTTTTAAAAATAATTATGTGTCAAATTTGTGATTTCGTGTTTTTTATAAGTACAGAAATTCCGGGTACCATGTGTCTTAAGTACTGCTTGCTTCCTCCGCGGTAGTATTTGAAAAAACTTTTAACTTACAGGGTTCACGCTCACATAGTGAATAAATCCGCTTAAAATGCTTTAGATTTAGCTAACAGGATTGCTACACAAATGATGTTATTATTTTTAAGCTTTCTGATTGCCAAAGTCTGCAAAATGAATTTGAAATTAAATAAATTTGAATTGAATATGAATATGCATTTCTGAAGAATTCGCTCTTTACCTGTGAATAAAATATAATTATTGATAAATACTTTAGAATATTTTTGCCTTAAAAGGAAAATTTTTCTTATTTTTCTGGAATTTCACCAAAGAAAAAACAAATTTGTTGTTAATTACATTTTAATCGTTTGTTAAATTTTGTTGATAGTAATAATGCATGAGTGGATTGTACTGTATGTTGATGAATATTCAAATGATGAATTACTCAACTTATAGAAGAATTAATGTAGTTTTTTACGTATTGTATCTGTAGGAGAAGGTAATTCTATCTTTTGGAATATATATATATATTTCGTTAAAGGTGTAAATTAGAGGAGTCCCTTGGCAATATAAATGGCTTTTGGTGAAAGAAATCGTTCACCAAGCTACTTAATTTAGTGATAATGTTTTTTGTGTGTTACTTTTATCCAATAACTGATGGAATAGGAGTATATGACTTGGTAAGAAGGATTAAGTGAACCGCTTAGCAGCTAAGGTTAGTTTACAAAGGACTTATACTTTCATTGATATGATAACAAAAAATCATTGCATTTTTGTTTCTTACAAAATGAGTTTCAAATAGTTTTCATATACAATATTTTGGATTTATCAAAATAATCGCAGGAATATAGAAATTTCAATGATTTGTACCATTAAGTTAGAGGCAAAATAAAATCGAGTTATATTCCTTCAGTACTGATAGAAGTTTTAGTATTTACACATACTAGCTTCATCACAGCAAAATTTGCATCATGCGAATCTCATTCTGATATCAAAACAACAATTCTTTTGTGTTTTGCTTGAAGAAAACATTTTCGTGGTGCAGTTTTGGCTGCTGTGACACTAATACGTAAGTTCTGAAGTTTTATATTGAGTGTTTAACATTTATGAAATTATCTCAAATAATTGGATTTGTTTATTTCAATTTAATAAAAAATGGTGGTTAGCATTTGTAACAAAAAAAGGGTATTGTGGATGCAATTATCTTGCATTTACATGGTTGTGCCAGATCATTTGCTTATTTAGAAAATTAGGATGTTATTTAGATAGGATAATAAATTTTAACAATTTGTTCAATGAACTGCAGTTAACTACACCTATACACCAACAAAAAATGAAATATTATGAACACTTAAAAAATATGATTAAATAATATGAGATAAAAGCTTTTATTCATGTTTTTATGTGAGTAGATTTTCCCCCTTTATTTTTCTCTTGGTAGAATTTTTTCTGTTTGTATTTATTTTGCTACAACATTGAACAAAAAATGGGATTAACAGTGTAGTATAAATGTGGGGTCATTTTATCATGAGGTGTATTTAGGGTAGATATTGTATTAAGTTGGAGTGAAAAATGTATACTTTTCTTTACTTCCTTTTTCGTTTCTTCAACTTATGAAAGGTTTGAACAGTTCATATGGTGCTTACATATTATCGCAACAATACCAACATTTAAGATAACTCACGAAGTTGGTAGCCCTGATTTCGCATGTATCCATACTCGCTGAATTGACAACTATGTACTTTGTTTCATATATTGTTGCCAATCAGTTGCAATAATACATAAGTACCATTCATACTTCAGTTATCTTTTTAGTGTCTCCTGCTTTAAAGAGCATTTTCCCCTTTTGTTATGGTATTAAAATCAAAATGGTCCTAATGTGAAATTTGGAGATCACCTCATATACTGTGACAAAGAAATTATTCCTAGTTGTTTTAATTACTAATGAATGTAAATTTACTTATCTGATTCTGAAGACTAAATGAATGACCTATTAAAAATAAATACCTTACTAAACTAAAAGATCCCATTTAATTATTCAAGAATTTTTAATGTATATATTTTACTCTTTTAGGTGTCACAGTTTATGATAAAAAATACTTACGTATTATCGCAACCTATTGGCGACATTATATGGAATGAAGCACATGATTGCCAATTCTGCGCATACGACACATTAGAAATTGGGGTTGTCAACTTGGCGAGTTATCTTGAATGTTAGCAATTGTTGGGATAATAAGTACCTGATAAAACAAGGAGCGTTTCTATTTTTAGTGAAATCATGTGAAAAAACTTATGAGGACAATTTTTAAATAACCTTTGTTTTTCTGTAATAAAAAAAACTTAACATATGTACAACAAAATTCTTATTTATGTCTTAATTGTACAGTTGTCCTCTATTTTTTGGCATTGCGTTTCATCAGCTTACCATTCCTTCTGCTTTAAACTCAGGTAGGTGCAATTTTTACTTTCTGTGTTCTACTACAAAAAAAGAAAAAAAATCTAAGGTAGCATCCGTTTGAATGATCGTTTAGATTTTTGAGAGAAATTTCAGTATTTATCAAGAACAGATTTGAGTAGCCTAATCTTCCTGTGACAACCTCATGCAAAACAGTTCAAGAAATATTTGGAATTTATTTTGAAAGATATGAATTGAGATTGTGAATTGTCATTCACTACAGATGGCCTCCCACTCCTTTGTTTCTCATAAATTTTTGTTCTTCATTCTTTGAAAAATGTGACATGCTACACCTTTAAACATGTTTAAGCTGTATAGAATGCATAATTTGTGATGAATGACTGGCATTGACACATTTTGTGCCCAAAAAAATTTTATCACTTTGTGTATCTCAGGAGTGCTAGCATGGGATTTTCAGTGTGACTGGGCAAATTTTATGACATAATAACTAGCAAAGGTGTGGCAGTACAATGCTTTTACCAGGATTGCTAGAAGCTTAGTGAATCGAAAAGTGAATGATCTGACGATAATTGCTGTCCGACCACTATTATTAGCACTATACCACAATGGAGGTTTCCTTCCAAATTAACCTCTTATTTTTAATTCTTAGCAAATTTGTCTGATATTAATGTTTCCTGGATTTACTTATCCTTGTTATTTTCTAAGAAATTTAAATATTACCAAAAATAATTTCAAGTGACTTTATATATTGTGTTTTGTAACATTGACTTTGGAATACCTTAAAAAATATCGCAAATTCTAAGCTAATTCATAATTAAAATAACATTTTTTCCATATCACAAAGCTGTAAAATTTCCATTTTCATCACTTTTTGAGTGTTTTTGTTTGAGTTATCATGTATGCTGCTGAAACTTCAATGTGAAGTAGATTTTCTGTTAAATAGATATTATTGCTTTTAATAAAAAGACAGACTAAAATATTAACTTCAAATTTTAATTTTTGTATCTTTTTTTCCCCTTAATATGGGCTAAAATATGCTGTTTTTTAGATTTTGATTTCTTTAAATAGTTATAAGAATTCTGCTCTTATTTATGTTAAAAGTGGTTCAAGCATCTTTAACATTTCGCCATATTATTTTTGTTTGCCAATCTTAAAAAAGTTATGAAGTTTCTCAATTTTTTCGAAAAAAAGTTGCTCCTTTTTTTGTAATTTGTATGAAAATCTCATTGTTCTTATCGTTATTCATATAATCAGCCCTTAACTCATTAATCATCATAATCATATGAAAAAATTTTTTTTCTTGTGTATAACTTATGCACTTTATGATTAGAAGTCAGAGGTTTTTCTCCCTATGATTGATTTCATTTTGAGCTATTTATTTATAAACGGGTTTTATGTATTTTCAGAACAGCAGAAGAAATAAAAGGAAGAGGCTTAAGGAAACTCAGAATGAGCAAACTGATTATCATTTTTCAAAAAAACGCAATTCTAAGCATGAATCATCTGGTAAGTATGTTATAAAATATATTAATCAGCAATCATTCAATATTATATACTGTAAAATCTGACGTATACTTTAACTCTGACGACGTACTTTTAACACAAAATATATAATCGAAGTTTACAGGTCTATGTTATACACCAGGTATAAAAAGGATAGCTTCAAAAATAAAGAAATATATGAGCATAAAAAAAAGTAGACTTCTACATAGATCAGAATATTGTTTAATTAATAGAAATGGCATATCTAATGAACTTATAGAGTTGTAATTCTAGAACTATACGATTTTATCCAAATACTGGGATAATACCTTAAATTAATAACTTCAAAACATAATAGTACTGTATTTTAGATTTTTTTTTTTTTGTTGTTGGTAAAAATGGTTTTGCACATTATAAGGCAAATTATGTAAAAATTAAAAAATGCAGCTGGAAATTATAAAAGTGCATTATAAGCTGAATTTTTTACAGTAACTCTACATTATTCAAAAACTACAAATTAAATACACATTATTATACAGCTGGTACAAAGAAAGATAAGTATTGTATATATTCAAGTCACATAAAAAGGAAAGTAAAAAAAGTGGTATAGCAATTAAAATATATATATGAATGGTAGAATACATATATGGGCCCCTAGTGAATTCTTTCCCTTTTATTGAATCATATTCTCTCTTTTGATTGAAATAGTTAATAATTTCTGTGGTGAATTGTTTTATTTTTTTCTTTCAATGTTAATTTTTAGAGTAAGTTTCATTTTTGTAATTGTTTTTACTATGGATTTAAATCATCTTATTAAGAAAACTCTTTAATTATTTACCCATACAAATGTTTTAGAATGTTCAATTTCAAGCATTGGGATTCAAAACAAGTGCTGTGTCCACGTTTATTTGTTACTCAATCTATACATATAAATTAAAATGAAGTGTCTGTTTGTAATTTGAAATTAACAGCTTTTTGCTAAATGCATTTAAAAGTATATACGGTACTTATATGAAAAAATAAATTTTTAAAATTTTTGTCTGTCTGTTCCGGCTAATCTCTGAAATGGCTGGACCAATTTTGACGGAACTTTCACTGGCAGATAGCTAATGTTATAAGGAGTAACTTAGGCTACTTTTATCTTAGAAAAAAAAAATATTAGGGTTCCGGGAAAATAAAATTAAAACCAATGAAATAGTGAGCAATATCCGATTCAAACAGGGATTATTTGTTTCAATAGGGATTATTTTATTTCACGAGCCTTTTGTTTCAACGATTTCTAGCAGTTACATCAAACTTTTTTGTTTGATTAGGTTGCTGCCACTCGCGACATTTCCCGTTCATGTTCTTTGATCCGAATGGTTTTACAGTCCTTAACTTCATTGTCAAAGGTCATGTGTCCCTTTCAACCCCTTCCTTGCGGCTTCGTTTGTGTTCGCGTTTCACCCTACTGCTACTTAGACCTATTTTGATCCTAATGATTTTAGTCCTCTCTCCATCGATACTGTCAAAGGTCATGCATCCCTTTCACCCCTTGCTCAACAAAAAGCAAAGGGAAAAAAAAGAAACATAGATTCACAAAATAGAAGAATGACATTTCATAAACTCTGCAAAGTGAATAAACACATTTTGTTTAATTCCACATGGACGAAGTCACGGGTAACAGCTATTTAACATAAAATGAATGCATTAGAAAGTAATATTAGTGTATAACACATCCAAATACAAATCATTTACACTATTTTAAGCGTTTATTACACACAAAATTTGTAACAATGTGTTACTTTTGCTGAGCAGGTAGGTGTTTTCAAAAATTGACCCACAAGAAAGTTATAAGTAATAATAGCGTCATAAATAATAATAATAAATCAGCCATATATTTTATATCTAAAGACTTAAAATTTAGCGAACATGGTTTTTTTTATTCAGCTGAGTTATGCAAAAAGCTTTTTTTTTTCTTGTTTAATTCACCTAAAATTAACTCATTAAAAACTTCTTCATCAGTCTGTATTGTTTAATTTTTAAATTCACCCGTGCGAAGAACGGGTATACCAGCTAGTCATTTAATAAAGAGATGATGGAATTTTTAATGACATTTTTTAAAGTTAAAATATGAAACATTATCAAATGAATAAGCATGAAGAAACAACTCGAAATATATGTGAAAGAGTTTAAAGACTTTATTTTTTAATTTGTTTTCCAATCAGCAAATTCTGCATTTCTTTTAAAATATGTAAAAAATCTTTTAAATTTTGTATCCTTTTTTTAGGGATCTAAAATCAGCCCTGTTACTGATAAATACTGTTTTGTTCCCAGAAGCTTCTGTAAAGTATAAACAAATTCAGAATTTCAAATACGAGAACAAATATTTCCATGTGTGATGAGGGAAATCTGTATAAACTGAATGGCTATTTTTGAAAACATTCTCCAGCTAATAGATTAAAAACCAAGGCTTCAAACCAGAACTGAACCCAAAAAAATTATCAGTTTATTCCGTTTCGATATATCTTCAGTCATTTTGTTACTGAACCAACTCATAAATATTTTCTAATTTAATGTCAACCACATAATTATCACTATTAATTTTTTTTGTTTATAAAAGAGTTATATTTTTAGTTCAAATAAGAATATACCATAAAATCCGGCATATAACATGCACTTTTAACACCAAAAGTAAAATCGAAATGTATGGGTGTACGTTTATGCCGAGTATAAAAATGATAGATATGAAAATAAAAGCAGTAGGTTGATAAATGAATACCAAGCTTGCTTGGGGACTTAAACACTGGGGGTCTTGTTTCAAACTGACCACCTGATCATGATATCACTTATGCACCTCAGTGCCCAATTGTCTGTCAATACTGGGATGGACACAATAGGCCCTGGCCCTCATGGGCTGTTGCACCACTGATTTTGAGTTTAATTTTAAAAATTAAAATAGAGATGAGCATTGAGACAATAATACTTCTACATAGATCAAAATACTATTTATTTTGAAGATATAACTTTTTTTATGAACTTAAAGAGTTGTAATTCTAGAAGTATACTATTTTTCGAAAGTCCTGGGATAATACCTCGAATAAATGACTAAAAAACATAAGAGCATTGCATATGTACATTTCAGGTGGTTTTTTGTAAAAAAAGGGGTGCACATTATGTGGGGACTATACATAAAAATTAAAAAACGCATTATATGCCAGATTTTATGGTACAGTAAAAAAATATATATATATTCATTCAAAACTGTACTGAAAGCCTTTTTTTTTTTTGGCGAAGCAAACAGAATTATGTTCCGAAGCCCCATGAAAAAAAAATTTATTGTTGTTTGTAAAAAAGTATATCAGAGAACAAAATGAAATTCTTGAGTATTCAAAATAAAACATGGATTAGATTTTTTTATATTAAAGATTTATAGATTGTTCACATTAAAATTTTAATTAGAAAAAACTTTTTATTATTTAAGATTCCAGTGAAGATTCTGAAATTGAAGCTAATTCAGAAGCACCTAAGATTGCTGTGAAAAAGAAAGAGAAGAAGCGATTATCAGCAATGCAGTTATTTAAGATTAGAAAAGAAGAAGTAAGTGAGCAATATGTTTAAACAGATATTATTAAACTTTAAAATGTAAGTAGAATTTAAAATGTATATGAATATTTAATTTTAAGGTTTGGTGAACTTGTGGTATTGAGAGACACTTATACATTAAAGAATAAATTATGAAAAGGCTTTTCCCTATCATAAAACAGTTTCATAACAATGAAAGCAATGTTATCAAGTAAATCCATTGTACCTTTATTTGGGTGATATTATTGAGTGATTTCTTTTGAAAAGTGACAAGTTTTTTTAGTATTAATAGAGGTATAAAATAAATGGATTAAAGTTTAACGAGATGGATGAAGAGGAAATCAATAATAAAGGTTATGATCTTGCACCAGAATATATAATTTGTCCTTAGTTATTAAGAACTTTCTTTCTGCATGTTATTATACCTTAAATTTAACAATTCTATATGTCCTTGCAATAGACAATGATAATCTTGATAATTGATGTAATAGAAAGAATTGCATCAATTATCAATATTTTAATTTCCCTATTTGAATCATCTTTCATTTTTAGGTTCTCATTTACGTAACATGTTAATCTTTACCTCTATTTGATATTTAAAATATTTTGAATTTTATCGAAATATTTCTTTAGATTGTTAAATGATGTCATCTGTAAGTGTTGTGTATCTGTTTATCTTGTAATCCTATGTCCCTATTATTTGTAAATCTTTTGACAATATATCAGTTTTGGTGATTGCATCTGTCATTACAACAGATATTTGAAGCCTTTAGATTTGGTGACGAAAAATGTGTTCTAATACTTAATGTGGCATAAACATGGACTTTATTGTCTTGACCTTTGTCACTCTACCCATCAACTCTCAATATTCTAAAGTAATTCAGATTTCCAGAAATAACTCATTGTGTCAGTATTATGTTCTGTCTGAATTTGACCCCACAATAAATGTTAAAAATATCTTACAAATCAACAGTAACTATTTTTTAGTGATCTCAATGCTAAAAATAATGCATATGACTATTCACACAGTCCTATCAGAGAGGTATTGAATCCTTTTACAGAAAAACTTGACCTAAGAATGTTAGTTATAAGCATGTGCATCAAAAGAACATTGCTCTTTTGAATCTGTTCATTTGAATCTGAAAAAGTTCTTTTGCTCTATAGAATACAGTTTTTATTGTTCTGAACTGTTTCCCATTAGTTTTCCGTTTTCTTTTCTTCTTGCCTGTTCTCATGTCTTTGTTCACTTTTGTCTATTTACTGCTCCTCCCATCTCATGTTCTCCTTTCTGTTCGATCACATACACAATTAGTTCCTTTGCTCATTTATAATATACTCTATTAAATGGCTCCACTGTAGAATCATCCTTGAAATTTAGGGTTTTTTCCCCTTAAATTATATAATGAAATTAATATGATCTCGGCTTCAAAGCTGTTACTCATTTAGCACCACCTAGGGAGCATGTGTACCTTTGGGAGTGATACAAACATGATTAATGTTTCCCCCCCCCCCTTCCAATTATAGATAAGCTACCCCAAAACATTATATCTTCCAAAGGGTTAGTAGGTGGTAACATTCCAGTTAGTGCCAGTTTCAAAGAGTTTGTAGATGGCAACCTACTAACCCTTTGAAAGCTATAATGTCTTCCTACTTTTTGGATATTTTGAACCGTATTTCAAAGTATTAAGATCGCATTGTAGCGTTGTTCATATAGACATGAAAACTATCTATAATCGTTTTCCTCCTAGCACTTGGTTGCACATTTACAATGATGCCTCAAAGATTGATATAAATAGTGCTGCTGTGTAGCCCAAACTTTCTGTGAGCATTTCTGACATTTTTTCTGGGAACTGACAAGATAAGTTTCAATTGTCAGGTTGGTTATAAGTTAGCTTTGTCAAAAATCAATACGACCTTACTAGACCAAGAAACTGTCATAACTAAAAGAAAGAACAAAAGATAAACTCTGGGGGAGTGACATTTTCGAACTCCCAGACTACCCCAGAAGCAGGACTGTAGCTGCCATTCTTCTAGCTACGATGCATGACTGCAAATATGCACACCTTCATCGATTCCAAATAGTTGATAGTCCTGCCTGCCCCCTTTGTTGCAAAGGTCCAGTGATGAGTGTTGAGCATCTCCCCAGCTGCTCAGTGTTCTCTCAGTACAATGTTTTCTCCAGATACTGGGAGGACCTTGTGAACAGATTGCAGATTTGATCTTGTTTTATTTCATATTTATATATTATTTTAAGGGCTGTGGGTAGCCTGGTGGTTAGAGCATCAGACACCCGATCGGAAGACCTGGGTTCAATGCCCGATGCCACTAAATTCCCTCTGAGTACACACAGAGTACATGTTCGTTAAATCAGTGGGTCCAAAAGTCTTGTGGGCTGAATCATGAGTGCAGGGGACTGGAGAATATTTCCCTCCCCTTCAGTTCCATGCCTAAGTATGGTGCTCAAGGCCAATCACAGGCGTACTTCTAGCCCCTTGCCATGATCAATTTCGTGAGCCTCGATCTGACTACGTCAGACAGGCAGCATTAGCCACATATTATTTTAATCTTTTATATGTTATTGTTTTCATTTTTCTTTTATGTAATTCTTCTTTGTACTCACTTTTCAATGTATAGTGTAACAATGTATAGTGTGTTCTATACATTGCACTTTATTGCTGTATTTTAATTTTGGATTTCTATATGACATTAGGATGCTTGTCTCTGTATTGCTAGTTGTATTAGAAGTATATATATATATAAAATGATGAAATTAATGTTTTGCCTAAAATATATAAGTAGTAATAACTGTCATTGCTTATTTAATATCACATTTTTCAAAATTTATTATTATTCCATGCATTAGAGTTACAGTTTACGGGACAAAATAAAATTCGTATAGCACTGAAAAATTTTATAATTTTGCAATGAGTTTTTTTAATATGTTATGACAATTAATTTTTATTAATTCAATTCAAACTTGAAATAACTCTACAAATATATTAATTTTCCTAACTTTTTCTTAATCCATTTTTAAAAGTACTTGCATTTTCTTTAGGAATAAAGCATTCTGGTTATATATTTATTGTTCTCTAAAAGAACATTTTTTTTAGTTCTGATATGTTTTTTAACTTTTCTATTGTAAGATTAATTATTCAAAAGTGTTACTGTACATTTTCTCATATTGATTTTAATATTCAAGACTATTCAGATTAGAATAAGACTATTCAAAATTATTAATTAGGGAAATATAAATTTATTATTAATGTTGTTCACACATGATTTTGCATAATTTTATAATGTTTCAACTGCATTATTTTATAGTATTTTTCTTTTTAAAAAAAGCTTTGAAGGTATATTTTTTGGGGATGATTTAATATTAACACATGTATTTTTTGCATATTTTCAGGTAGCTCATTTTCGTAAAGTTAACAGAATTTATCTAACTGGTGAAGATGTACCAGATCCTATTGAAGAATTCAATCAATTGGTTACAGATTATGGTGTTGATGATACAATTCTACATAATATATACAATTTAGGATATTCAAAGCCAACCCCAATTCAGATGCAAGCATTACCTTTAATGCTACATGTAAGTTTTGAAATAATTGTTGTCAAAATGTATTTCAATTTTAAACAGTTAAATGTAATCAATCATCTAAAAAACCTTAATACTCTTAAGATTTATGCATACAAATATTTTTAGTTTACAAAAAAAAATGCTTTGCTGCTTTTGTGAATGGATACTTATGGAGCATTGCACATATGTACATAATTATTTTATAGAATGAACATTTTTAAAAAATTTTATATAGACTTATGGCTTGATCTCTTTAATCCGCAGTTTAATTCATATTTATTTGAACATGGAAAATGTGTTGCTTTTAAGTGACTCTGTATTATATCTTGTAATTGTAAAAGTTTATTAATATGCATTGTACTAATTTTGTCCTCAAATACATTGGTTTTTTTTTTCTTTTGCGCTATATGTGTAGCATGTATGAAAAAATTATTATTCAAACTGGAATTTCAAGTTTATTACTGATAATTCATGCAAAAAATATTCATACTCTTGAAATTTTTTTAGAATAGACAGATTCTTGCATCTGCTCCTACTGGATCTGGTAAAACAGCTGCATTTCTTGTACCTTTGATTCATAGCTTGAAGGTAAGTTTTTACTCATTGAGTTATGATATTATATTATTTTGCTATTTTTATTATTCTGGCTACAAAAACACATCTGAATAATAAATTTATTGTATGCTATCGCAACAATGCCAACATTCAAGATAACTCACCAAGTTCACAATCTCAATTTTGCATGTGTCATTTGTGCTGAATTGGCAATCATGTGCTTTGTTTCATTATGTCGCCAATATGGTTATGATAGTATGCTATTGCAAGTTCTTGCTGAAAAATATTGCAATGATTGCCTTGATTGCCTGCACTGGAATTGTTCCATGAGAAGAAAGGCATCTCATTTCAAGACTTATTAACAATCAACCAAACTAAATATGCAACTTTCCAGAAAGCTGCAGGTTTCTCCAAACCTGAGGACTTCATCAATTCAGTGTTGGATGATGCAGCTTCAATGGTGAAATTAACTGAAGAGGAGTGCCAAGAACAAATTTTGCGAAAAAAAAGTACAAATAAATAGAACTACATAATACATGTAAATTACAGTTTTACCATTTAAGCAATGAGTATGAACAGTTACATAATTTGTACAATGAGGGCTGGTCTACCATTAGGTGGACAAAGGGTACCCATCACCTCCCTCCCTATCTGAATAATAATTTTATTCTTGTAATTTAACATTATACACAGGGATTTAGCTACTGCCGTATCAATGATACGGAGCCCCCGAGCTACAGGGACCCCAATATGTGTAACTACAGTCCCACTAACAGGGATTTCATTTCTAAAAAAGGGCCCGAAGAAATTTAGATACATGGCCCACTCAGAACTAGCTACGCCAGTGATTATGCATATTAATTTTAAATGAAATTCTTTTAATTTTTATATTTGAAATTTTTTTTTCTTTTAAGTCGCTTAATTTAATGGCTACAAAAAAAGAGATCACAAAAACAGGATTTCTGTAACTCATTTTTTGAAAAAAATACTCTTTATAGACTCATGAAGAAGGAGGACTTAGAGCTGTGATTATAGCTCCTACAAGAGAGCTTGTGAAGCAAATTCATTCATTCTGCTTAAAACTATCTGAAGGTACAAGTGTCAGATCTGTTGTAATTGAAAATGTGAAAGAGATTGAAAAGAACCCAAAGTTTCTTGAGGAGCATGGTTTGTAAATTTAATTTTTTATTTTAAGTATAAAATTTCTTTTGTATTTTGATATTATGTATTCTATTAATATTTTTTAGATTATTTTTAATTCAGAAAAGTTTATTTTATTTTCAGTTATAACAATGGTAAAGAGCAGGAGGTGGCAAACCATGGCTCTTTGCATTGAGGGTTGGGGCTCTTCAGACTTATGCTTCTATGTATTATTAAAAATTTGAGATTTGCAGGTCTCGCATCTGCTGTATGGACCCTTCATCCTTGGCATTCAGAATTTTCAATTGCAAACCTATTGGAACTAGAACTAGGGGTGGGCCGAAACTGAGATGGGCTGATTGTGTGTAGGACGATTTTAAAGTTTCTAGAGTGACTAATGGGAGAACTGTTGCTCTAAATAGTAATCTGAATGGAAGAGGGTTCTTGAGAAGACCTTGACCCACCGAGGGCTGTAGTGTCAATAGTAGAAGTATTATTGAAAAAAATTATTATATTCATTAAAAATAATTGTTTCTCTTTTTCTTAATATTTATCTGTTGAAAAAATTTACCTGTATTTGCATATACATTTAAATGTTGAACTTGTTTAAAACAATTACTCTTATGTTAAATTGTTTATAAATTTTATTGAAAGTCAATGGAAATACTAGCATTAGTTCTAAAGCAGTAAAAGTCCAATTTAATAGTAAAAATGTTGCTCATGGCAAGACACATTTTAAGGCAATTTCCGGCAATGTACTTATTTGCATGCATGAATTTGATAGCAGTTATGAATGAACAACAATTATATACACTTAAACCTTCCAACAGAAATAACAAAAATACATTCTTTATTTTATGACATGCTTAAGGATTAATAAAAGGAGCATTGGAATCGTTTTTTTATCACAGAACTGCCAAAATCAGTTTTAATTTTTAGTATAAACAGGAAATTCTATAATAAATCATCAAGTGAAATTCATTTGGAAGCTTAAGAGTTTAATTTTCGACATTGATGTTTTGGCAATGGTTGTTCTTCCACTGAACTTCAGAAATAAATGAAAAAATATGTATTTGATAGTTCTTATTTCTTGATGGAATAGAAAATGTTTTACTTTGTGAAAAACTTTACTGAAGTATTATAAAAGTATTTGAGCATGACTGTCTTTTTCGTGTCTGCTACTGTACCTCCTTCAGGTCTCTGGTGCATGTGATATGCATATAATTTGCTCTTCAATAGTTATTGTTTCACTTTCTATTGGGCTCGTCTCTTTTGGAAGTTTGTGCACCTCTGGTATAGAGTAATTAATTTATAATCTGCATTGTTATATTTCTTAAAAACATCAAATTTCTTAAAAATCATTGTGCTTTTTAAATGAATATAAAACGTTTTTTCTAATGTGAAATACAATGCTAGAGAACTCAAATGTGCTCTTTTTATCAAGCAGTAAAAAATGACTGCTGTAGCCAAGTGGTCATAGTCACAAACTTGCAGCAGGTAGTCTTTTTGCTGAGCTGTAGGCTTCAATTTTGTTGCCTCTAAGAACCTGCTGTACCGAGGGACTAATGAATGTTAAATCTATCGAGGTTAAAAGTCCTCATGTTGCCATTATATGAAATGTAGGATACCAACTCTAATGTCATCTTTGTCACTTAAATGAGGCTCAAAATTGTGAGGATCATTGCCAATAACGCTTGTGTTGCTTAAGAATGTCGCAAAAAATCAATTCAGGCAATAAGAAAGCATTACTGAAATAAGATTTTATGCTATAAAAAAGTAAGAATTTATGTTTTTCCTTTGGTTATTATTCATCCTCTTTATGACATTAATAATTTATTAACTTTTCTACCTAATGCAGTGGTCATGGTCGTAACCGGATGACAAACTTAGTCCTGTTGCGGGTTCAAATCCTAGTGTCACTGAAGACTTACTGTATTGTGGGACTGATGCACATTGGATCTGTTGAGAGTCATAAACTTCTCATTGGCACTGTGTGGAAGTTTGAAATGGGAAAGGGCACTTGACCATGGTCAATTACTAGGTCGATCGCTAGTGACCCTTTTGTTGCTTCAGAGTGCAATATAAATTAAAGTTATCTTAGGCAGTCCAGTTTCATAAATTTATATTTTGTCATTCATTATCTGTTATTAAATTCACAAAGTGATGCTAGTTTATAAGAGAGGCATTCAAACATAAAGATACTGTTCCTAAAAAAAATTGTTAAAAATCACCCATGGCATGGAATTCATACATAAGTATATTCCTCTTTTCATATTTAAAATTTCATTATATATTCCATATAAAATTTGATCAAATATGTTTTTGTATCTACTGAGTGATTTTTATTTATCATTTCAGATATTTTAATTTCTACACCTAACCGTCTTATTTATATGCTAAAAAATGACCCACCTATTGTAACTATAAAAAAGTAAGTTTGATTATGTCTTATAAGACTTATTTTTCCATTAAGTATTACTCAATGAAAATAATTGAAATCATTTTTCCTTTTATATTACAGTGTACAATGGTTGATTGTTGATGAGTGTGATAAATTATTTGAAACTGGCAAAGAAGGTACAAGTTTTAGAGACCAATTGGCATTTATTTATAATGCTTGTGACTCTTCTAATTTGAAACGAGCTTTGTTTAGTGCTACATTTAGTCAAGAAGTGGAAACATGGTGTAAATTATATTTAGACAGTCTTGTTTGTGTGTCAATTGGGGCGAAGTATGTAAACATATTTATTATTTTTAGACAAAAAAACCTGTGCATTTATAGCATCTTAATAGATTGTAAAAATTTAATTTTTTAAAAAATGTTTTACTTTAACTAACAGATCATTTAGATTAATACTATAAAAATAATGGAATATGTTTATTGCAATATGTAAAGAAATTGTGGTTAAATCAGCTTTCGCTATTCTTTATTACTTATCCAGAAAAGGGGGAATTTAGTTTTAAGATTATAAGATTGGTAAACTATTTTATATTTTTAAAATATTTTTAGTTGATCTGAGCAGCCATTTGTGATTTTGTGTTGCAAATCTGTTACAGTACTAAGTTTTTAGTAGATATTTTTCTAAATACATTTGTTTAACTTTAGATATTGTGAATAATTTTTCATTGAATTTTATTATACGTATTTATTTCTTGTGAGGAATTTGTTATAATTTATTTGTTATTTGAGTCAATAGATTGGACTTGACAATGTATGTTAATAGTTCAATGGTTTTATATCATCTTCATCATAACTTATTATTAATAGAAGGAAGTTGGGTATGAAGAAATAGATTTACAGTTATTAGATGCTATTATACATTTATCACTAAACATATATTGTTATTTTAGATGAAGCAAAAGTAATGGTGATGCTGTCAGTTTTAATTGAAAAATACTTAAGAGGTTGATTTTTTCTTTGCATTTTCAGAAATTCAGCTGTGCAATCTGTTAAGCAAGAATTACTTTTTGTCGGGTGTGAGGGTGGAAAATTGTTTGCTTTGAGAAACTCTTTTCAAGAAGTATGTAGCCCTTAACTATATTTCCTTTTTTTTAAAAAAATTTTGTCAATAAATTGTTTCAAACAAACAAAACATTTAATTTATTGCATTGATATATTTTTATAATAATTCAAGATTAAGCAATGTGAAAAGGAAAATATCTTTTTGTTGATTCCAAATTACAACCTTAACAACTACTAATCACTGTAAATGTGAGATTTCTGCAATTTGCTTTGTGGAAATAGATAAATTGTTAAATGTTAAGAACAGCATTCCATTGAAGTGGATCTCAAGCCATTGTAGAAAGTGTAAAAATGTGATGGCAGTTATATTGGCCAAAAGTGGATCCCATATGATACAACCAGATCCTCCTCTGTCTTTGAGTGATATAAAGTGTTATATATCCTGCACTATTAAATCAAACTGTTCTAGCTTGTTTATAGAGATGGCTTTGGGCCTAAATCTGTTTTTTCTTTTTAATAATTAGTAAAATTTGCATTCGCTCATTGGGATGTTTGAATGTATATAATCATCATCTAACAAGTCTTTCCTCCATGGCATAGAAACATAATTCAACAATTGCACATGCCATATGCAAATTTTTTTTCCCACTCATTTTCTAAACATAAAATAAAATGTTGCAGAAACTCTGTAATAGATTAATGCATAGTAAGCAAGAAAACAAAAAAATTGAATGAAATGTGCTAGCTTCAGATAGTTTTACTTTACAGCAGTTTGAGTGAAAAATATTCCAAACATATAACACAGTGATTCTCAACCACTGTTCCGCAGCACTTTTATGTGTCACCAAGTTCTTGAAATGTGCCAGCAAATTTTTTTAAAAAATTATCAATTATACTCTGAAAAAAAACAACTTAAACCCGGAACTGAATCATTTAGTATCTTAAACATAAATTCGAATTTTCAGCAGTACCAAATATAAAAATGAAAAGAAAAGATCAGGACTTTTATATGTAGATAAAAAAATGAGAGTGGCATAATCGAAGTTATCAAAAATCATCAAACTCTAATTTCGTATTAACCCTTTATCTACCGCATTATGATTTACTGCAGTTTTTTCATGCAATATTTTTTTTAATCACTGTATTGAAAATTAAAGGATATACATAAAAAAAAATACTCAACTTTGGGAAATTTAATCCAGTAGAGCTAATTGATTAATTAAAGATATTGAACTGTAAAATTGTTCTCTTAAAATAAATAGTCAAATCGTTTTCTTAGGTCTTTATTAACATACAGAAAAAAATAAAACTCTTACCCTTTGACATTAACTACTTTTCCGGAACAAAAATGACAATCTTCGCAATCTGCTGAAAACGCAATTTCTCTATAAAACTATTCACCTTCCTCGTTAAAATACTTATTATAGAACCCTATCTGACATATATCTTGGAAGAGTGGATTTAAAAGAATATTCCTGCCAAGTATCGTCAGAGTATTCGTAAAAATGGTTATTCTATAGAATTTTAAAGTGATTGGTACGTATAAGTACCTTCATTAGATAAAGGGTTGTTCTTATAATTATTTCGTAGTTAATTTACTCAAGAAATATTTTACTGCCTTTCTTGTACATATTTTATTTAATGTTGAAAATTAAAATCATTAACTATTTTACATAGTGTATTACAGAAAAGTAAAATTCTTTAAACTTATTATTAATGTGCCACCCAATTTTGAAGTTGTTAGGTGTACCATAACAAAAAAAAGGGTTGAGAATCACTGGTATAACAACATTTTCAACCCTATGATGACATGTTTGAAAATTAACATGATTTTTTTAAATTCAACTTATATACAAACTGAATTTTCGGTAATTTTTTGAAGAAAAAACATACTCTTGGTTTATATTTAAAAATATATGGTACCTATTTTCTCCAATGTTTGGAATTGATTTTTACATTATGTGTGTTTTTCTGTAGAAGTTTTCAACATTCATCTCCTATACTGCTTTATATTAAAACTTATAAATTATATTATCTTTGTAAAATACCTCGATCCCCCCTTTTTTTCCCCTTTCTTTTTAAAGCAGCTTTTTATGACTTTTTAGAGAATACAATAATTTGATTTGTTTAAAATTATTAATATATAAATGAGATAACATCGTTTCTAAATGTAAACTAACAAATCGAAGTATCTTTAAGGCAGAGGTGTCTAACTCGCAGCCCACAACGAACATTTTTGCATCCCAGCCAGTATATGGGAACACAATAATATATAATAAAATATCAACATTTCTTTTGAAATAGGAAAGATAGTAGCAGAGATGAGATGTCAAGTGTCAGGATATAAACATGAAATTTTTCTTGTTCCTTTATTTATGTTTATTGCAATGTATTATTCGAAATACACTTATGTTTCTGTGAATACTGATTTTTTTTGTGGCCCACCTAAACTTAAACCTTGTTTGCTTGGCTCAAGTAAGCCTCTGAGTTTGACACCCTTGCTGTAAGGTATTTGAGCAGAAATTTGTTATTCATTATGAAACTCTAGAATTTACAAATTCTTTATTTAATCTCAAAATTATTGAAAATTAGTAATGTAATATTTTTTTAATGAATGTAATTGAATTTTTACATATTAATTTATATCTTAATATACTTTGAAGATAAAATAAAAATATCTTTTTAATTTTGGAATGCTTATATAATATTATAATGAATTATTTTTTCTTTAAAGGGTTTCATGCCACCTTGTTTGATATTCGTTCAAAGTAAAGAACGAGCTAAAGAGTTGTATTCTGAGATAGTTTACACACAACAGAGGGTTGGTGTCATTCATGCTGACTTATCTCAGGAAGAAAGAGATAAAGTAGTAAAGAATTTCACTGATGGTAAAATATGGACTCTAATTTGCACTGAATTAATGGGAAGAGGAATCGACTTCAAGGATGTTAAACTTGTAATCAATTATGATTTCCCACCCAGTGGAATAGCATACATTCATAGAATAGGTACTAATTGCTTTTTACTGCTCTTAATTTCGTACTTAAATATAATCATAATCATGTTATCATATATATGTAACTTTATTTATATGTTGTAAATGTTTTTAAATTAATAAGTCCAATTTTGTTTAAATAGGTTTCTTGAATTGACTTTTTCGCTCAGATACAGGTGTATTGGTTGGTTACAATTTTTGGACATATTGGGCCTAACACACTTGATTAAATGAGAAATATATAAAACCTTGTGTTATATAAAAAATAAATGCTTAAATGTAAGACAAAAGAATGTCATGCAAAAAATTAAATTGCGGTTAAGGATCTTTTCTAACCAAATCAATCAGTCAATAAATTGCAAGATTTAAAATTTTTAAAACGTGAAGAATTAAAATTGAATATTTGATTAAAATGTATCTTCATTGACTACAAGGGTTGGGAGTGGGGGGGGGGCTCTTCTCTAAAAAATAGTATGTATCAGTCTTTTGTGACCAATTCTTAAGTGTATCACAAGATCAGGACTTCTACATAATGTTTTTTATGAGAATTGGTGGGCTTTATTTTACATAGATTCCAATAATCTTGTCAATGGTTGTTTACTAATTAATATACTTTTTAATACTATGATAAGAACAGATTACCGATGCTGTCAACTAATTCATTGCCCTTGATTCCAATGGCAGAATATCCAGCTAAACAATACCTCAATTTTTTCAGATTTTAAAGTATAAATCAACTTTTAAATTTCAGTGATTAATTGGGATAATGCTATAACTCAAGAACATTCAAAGAATGCGAATACAAAAAAAAAAAAACTGTCATTGTATCAACTTGTGATGCATTCTAAAGCTCTTTTAATGGCAGTTACCTCAGAAGTAAAATAGAACATGCTATACAAATATGTAAATCTGGTGATAAGATACATTTTTGTTTATGCATGTTTTTTACAGTTTTTAAATACAAATATCAATTTGAGGAGAAAATAATTTATATTTTTAAAAAGAATTATGTAAATAAATTTCTCAAAATATTGGAATATTACATTTCACACACAAAAAAAAAATGTTTAAAGTACTTATTAAGGACTAGAAAGTTCCATTTCCAAATTTTGTTTCAAAAGTATAGTTTAGTCCTGTTTCTGTGTGTTTTATTTCTTGCAATGCTTCTTTCTCCCAATTATCAGTCAAATTAAACATAATTAATTGTTTCTCAAGAAATATATTTGATAATAATAATTTGATGAAAATAATCTGTCATTTGTGTGTTTTTATTATTATAGGACGAACTGGAAGAGCTGGAGCAACAGGTAGAGCTATTACATACTTCACATCTGATGATGTAGAAAATCTGAAAACGTATGTTTAACTTCAAATTTTATATTAAGAGTTTTCTTCTAAATAAGAAGTAGTTAAGATTGAATTTTTTTGAATAAATCCAAATTTGGTTAGAATTATAGGAATACTTTTGACAAAATATGCAAGAAACTACATTTAACACTGCATGGCATCTATTAAGAAACAAATATATTGCAAAATAACGTATTAATAAACTTTGATTGAAGAAATTGAACTTGATATGTGCTTAAATATCTTGCTTTCTTCATTAAGAAAAATGAATTTCATCACATAAAGAAGGAAAATCAGAAGAGGGGGAAGGCTTCTTAGTAAATATGTGCTATAATAAATAAAGTACAGGTATAAATATGTTATGCAAATTTCACAGTTGTTATGCATACTCTCCACTAAACTATAGGGAAGATATTGGAGATTTTATCCTGCGAGAGAATATATTCCTCTAGAGTTCCAGGATACTGATTTCTTTGAACAACTCATTTGCCAATTAAAACTCTAGTATGTTGAGGATTTTAATCTGGGAATTATACAGACCATTTCATGTACTTATCTTCTTCTATTATCTTAAGCTTACTCATACTAATATACATTATCAATAATGGACAGAAAATTAAAACCCTTAAAGAAGAAAAAACATGATATTATAAATGTGATGTCACTGCACCTATTTCAAAAATGGGAATATTTATCCTGCCATTAGATATGCCTACCTATCCTGTTACATCTTGGTGATAACTATTAACTTAGTAGACATTTTTCTAAAAGTGAGGGTAAAATCCTTCCACACTATATTCAAGCTGGTATCCAAGTGTGTTCTTGATGGTAAATCAGACTTTATTTACCAATATTGCTTTGGCTCATTATTACTTACTCCACAGTATATTGTGAGCCAATATGATATAATTCTTTAAAATGATGCTGATAGTTACATAAGTGCTATGATTGACTTAATTGTTTATTCATGTCACACTTTGAAGCTACTTATGGGCTAACGGCGCTGGACCTCATAATTCTGAAACTCGGTTAAGTTTGAACCTGGCACTGCTGAAAAGGCTCAAACATCCTCCCATTGGTGTAGTGTGGAAGTTAGGATAAAGGGTTCCAGCTCATGTGTCCTCATCACTTGACCATTGTTCAAAATTACTAGTTTCATCACCAATCTCTCATGCAGGTTTATAGTTGTGAAGTAAAATATAATTCCCTCTCTCTCTGAACCTCAGTCAGATAATAAGAATGACACTCGAGTTGGCATTCCACTCTCCAAATTTCTACACTAACATGTGCAATGACGTAACGGCCGTGTAGGGCAGCGATGCACGTTAAATCTGTCGAGAGCTGAAACATCCTCCCATTGGTGTGGTGTGGTAGTTTGGAGAGAGGGTGCAAGCTCAGGTGTCATCCATGGTCATTTGACCATGGTTCAAAATTACGTGGTCCGTGGCTAAAAGCCCTCATGTAGCTGAACAGTGTGACGTTAATATTCACTCACTCACATAGTGGCGTAACGGAAAACAATTGGGCCCCCCGCAAGGTCAAGTCTTGGGCGCTTAGCCATACCTTATACAAAGGATTGCAAAACCATAACATAATGTATTTTTACACAATGCATAAAAATATTTAAATATTAAACTTATAACTGAATATAAAATCAACCTGAATCTGAGTAAATGAAGTAAATAAAGCATAACATTAGAGAGTATTTACAGTATTTATTAAAATGGAAAATCTAACAACATTCGACAAACAACCTGGTAACTTCAATAAAAACGATACACTAAGAAAGACACAAACACTGTAAAATATAATTTTTGATTTCAAATTTTTATGAAAGGAAAAAAAGTATCGGTTACCTTATTCTTTGTTTCTGAATCCCGGGATGAGCTTGACCTAAAGTTCGATTATATTCTACCATAAATGCTGCAACTCATAATAAAGAGTTTTTTGTATGATGCAAAAATGATTTAATGAAAAAAAGAAATAAACTGATACATTCCACATTTTAAGACAAAGACACGGCTACTATTACTTCCAGGATTTGTTCATCAAGTTCCCTGGCATTACTATTAATAGCACTTGCACAAGATGATGTACTCGCAGATATTAAAAAGTTACTGTAAATATTATACTCATTTTTGAGAACTACTTTAAGTTTTTTTTATCTCCACTCATTTTAAGGCCACGTTTCATGTCTTATTAACAAAATACCAGCATAAGAACTAGAATATTAAATTCCAATTAAAAAAGTTCTAATATTGCAGTGGTGTGACTACAGTAGACGCAGTTAGAGCGGACACACATAACATTTCATGGTCTGAGTGGGCACATTGAAACTCATTGTGGTTAGAGCGGACACATTTTCCCCCATCTTAGAACAGATTCAATTATCGAATTACAAGGATAAATACATTTTTGCGAATCAAATTTAATTATTTATATTAAATTGTTAAGATATTATAGTGGAAATACATTTTATACATAGCAAAATATAATAAAAAATAAAAACTTTCAGAGAAATATTTGAAAATTAATATTAAGTAACAGTATAATGAAGGGTATGAACAAATTCCAGGGATTTTGTATTTTAGATTCAAATAAATATTAGAACAGGTGCAATTACCATAAGATTAATTAGTTTCATTAATGAAAGTAAAGATAAATACTAAAAGTAAAATAAATAAAACAGATACAAGTAAATAAAAGAAAAATAAATATAAATACTAACCTTTATTATAAAGGCATAAATGTCATTTACCATTAGATTTAATCCAACCTAAGTTACAAAATGTACAGATTTTAGATATTTTTCTAAATTGTTTGATTTTTCGAATTCTTTTAGGAAGTGAGATCAAAATGTTTTAATAGTAAAGGAGCATGTTCTGTATTTAAGAGCATTGAATATAAAAATATATATGTCTGTTATAAAAACAATTTTGTGAAACGTTTCTCATTATGCTTTATTTGATTGGATACTCATAAATTTAGATCAAATAATCATTTAAAATTCTCTCTAGTCTTTTCCAAGTATGGTAATACTATTTTACATGAAAAAAGCATAACAGATGTAGGTTATTTATGACGTCACTAAATAAAAATGAAATACGTGTGGGGGAGACTAAAGACACCAATAAGTTACTCTGCTGCTTCAGTTAAAAGTAAATCATGTCTTTATTTTCTCCCTACAGCTAATGTAAAGTATACTATAATAATAACAGTGATGAGAGAGAATTTTGTATCTTCCTAGCATTTTATCCGATTCTCCGTCTGACTTTTGTTTTATCTGTTAGTAATTTAGGTTTTAAAAAAGAAAGAAAAGTATCTCTTGTTTTGGGGATTATAGCAAATCAAACAAAATGTTTTTATTTGCTTGATCAACAATGTCTAATGAGCTTATTAAAGTTTTGATTTTGAATTACGTTCGATTGCCAATTGGAAAATCACTTAAAAATTGTATTTAAAAAATGTAAAGGAAATTTTGAGAAAATCTATGTTTATGGCATCAATCAGGCTTTGGGCCCCCCACAGTGCGGGTGTATACATTACACCACTAAACATGCACCTCTGCACCACAGTTCTTCAAGAATCACACCCATGGCCTGGAGTTTGCAACCATGATTACTCAGTTACTAGGTTAACATGGGAGTACATTGTAGCATTTACAAAGTTTTGCAAGGAGCAAAATTTCTTTTTTATTACGGATACATATTTAATCTCCTGATGTGTTTAGCTAAAATCTCCAGCATCTTTTTGTAATGCAGTTCCCTTTAGCATAATATTATACCCATTAACCTTCTATAAACTGATGTGAGGTTCATTGAAATGTCTATTGCACAGATATCAGAAATACAATTTGTCAGAATTGAATTGTTTCTTAACTGTTATGTGACTGCAATACAATGTACATAACTGTATACTTTCATTAAAGTTTACTTCATCTGATTATGTCAGTTGTATGGAACATTGAAGTTGAAAAGCTGCATTTAGATTATTTGTTAGCCATTACAATATCACTTGTTTATTTAAAATTAAATGAGGTCATCTTTACATATCAATAATACACTTTTATAAATCTTAGACAATTAAAATTCTTTAATTCTTATCAATCTCGAACAGAAATTCTACGTAAAAGAAGATATTTATTTACATTTTGACTAATTTTGTAACTGTAACATGACAGTAAAAGAAATCTAAATTAAATTTTCCAAAGTAGTCTCTGCTGTATTTTGTTGTCTAGGACAGTGCTCCGCAACCTTTTTATCGCTGCGGACCGGTCAACGTTTGATAATTTGACCACGGCCCACAGAGGGTGGGACACGTTGATTGCTTATATTTTAGATTGTTTTGATTTAACAATTTTAATTTAGTTACATTTATAAATATGCCTTCAGAATAAAATATAGTTACACCAAAAATGAATAAAAGTGATTTCTGTGGAAAGTTGCGCAAATCCGAGAGAAATGCACCACTTTAAATAAAATGGCAATAGTTTAATGTTCTTTAGGCGGACTGGCACCATTTGATCCACAGACCGGTCCGCGGACCGGGGGTTGCGGATCACTGGTCTAGGAAATAATGAATTTTTCATAATTTAACTATCAGTTTTTTTTAAAAAAGATTATAATTTTGACTGCATTTTCATTATCTGATGTTCAATTTTACATTCTACTTCAGAATTTAAACAAATGAGACTTAATTTTAATTTTTTATAGTTCTAATTCATTTTCTATTATAAATTTTCAGCTCCATTTCTCAAATGGTTTATTCTGAAATATAAGCTTTGATTTTTAAAAAAGCATTATAAAATATCTATTTCAACATATATCTATTGTAAATCTTTTTTTCCCACATTTATGAATATTTAATTTGTATTTCCTTTTATATTTTTTTAAATTTTATTTTCATGAAATATACTGTTGAATAAATTTAGAAACTATTCTAGTTTATCAAAACATAATGTTTAGTAATTTTAGTATTTAAAGCACAATTTGGTAATCCTCTGGAACTTAATAATTTTTAAACTGTAATTTCAGATTTATTTTTAAGCATATAGTAATGTCAATAATTTGTCATTTACAGCATTAGAATATTTCAAACTTGTCATTGTGCAATAGATTCGAGTGTGTTTCACTGAAAATCCAATTTTGAAGTATGCATGTGTATGAAGCACATTATGTTTAAAAATTATTTCATGTTTATACCTAAGAAATGACAAAGTGTTTTTTTTTTTTTTTTTAGCATAGCTCAAGTAATCAAAGATGCTGGATGTGAAGTTCCATCCTACATTATGAATCTTAAAACAAAAAAGTAAGATTTTTTTTTAAAAAAAAATTATATATATATAGCAAATACATATGCTTTCACTTTAAAAAATGTCACCAAGTTTTTCACCCCATTAACCCTCCAAGCGGTCTGCACGTAAAATTCCGCCATTCCAGAGATGCTTTTTCTGCCTTCAAGCAAGATTCCCAAAAGCGGCCGAGCCGCATTCTTAAAAATACGGCTCAACCGCTTTTGAGAACCCCACCTGCAAGCAATAAAATATGTGCGGTGCATTTTTGAAGCGTCTCCAGAATGGCAAGACTTTAAGTGCAGACCGCTTAGAGGGTTAATTAGGATGAAACATTTATATATTGTCATGAGTATTATATCATAGTTTCATTCATGGTGGAATATCTTTATACAGCCAGACTTCGATTAAACAAATTATTTCAGCAGTTGGAAATTTTTTTATTAATTTGTATTAAAAAATGACTTTTTTTTGTTCAGAACAGAAAAAGACTATTCTTGCAAGCTGAAATTTTCAACAAGAAGGGACAAATTTCAGCAGACCATTATTAGACTTTACAGGTGCAGATGAGTTGCAAGTGTAACCTATTGAGTGAGTCTTAAATAGGAAAGGAAAATTGTTTCTTATCCCATCCCAATCTAAAACGTAGGGGATATTTTAATACGTTAACAATTATGACAAATTTGATGACAGACTGTCTTATCTGTACAACTAAAGTTGAGAAGCCAATGAAGAGAGTTTCTAATGTTTTTCATTATTTGGAAACCAAAAACGTATTTTTTGCAGCAAATGTTTGCATAATGTTTTGCAGTAAAAAAAACCAGCATTTTTTTATCTGCATAAAGTAAAAAAAAAAACTCTTTAGAGTCAGGAATCAAAAAGATTGTCTAACATGCATTAGTCAGTATTTTAAAATGTTCAATTAACTGGTGCATAATAATTCACTAATGATATTTTTTGTGTAGTTGCTTATAGAGATTCCAAAAGGTAAGGGTATTTTTAAGGTATATTTTGGTAAGATATATATTGTTTGGACCTTGTGATATAACAAATAACCCTGAATTAACTTACAGAATGATCAGTCCCTATGAATTCATTAAATCAGCATCCAACTGTGTATATATATTTTCCAAAAAGTTTAATTTGATTGAAGGTATTTTTTTTTTTTTTTTTCATTCAAAGATGGTGTCAAGAGACTCAGGAAATTTATTCATATTTCATCTGAACTTATTCACTTGCACTGATCATTTGAATTCTTTTTTATCTTTATTATTCTGAAGTTTTATAATCATAGTTCAGAAAAAAAGAAAAAATTGTTTAATTTGAAATAAGAAGCATTGTATATCTTCCTTCTTCTGAAATTCAAATGAGATCTGTATAAGCATGTGATAATTCTTCTCACATTTGAATTTAAAGGATGTCTTGAATAATTAAAAATTAAGAACCAAATTATTAGCTCTTTTTTTCCTGGCAGGACAATGTTCTGGTATTCATCCAAATCTGTGTAGTTGTAAAAATAATTCATTTATAGAATTGATTGTTTGGGATATTGTTCATAGCAACAATGACTACTATCCCTTTTAAAGGGGAGGGGGGGGGTAAATAAATAAATATGAAAATTAAAGTGTTTTAGAACATTGTGCATATTTATTGAATTTTTTTACATTATGTACAAAAACAATAACAATCCCCCCCCCCCCTCTTTTCTTCATTTTCAATCAGAAATGAGTGAAATATTGAACTATGTTTATGACCACTTTTCTATCTGAAAAAGTTTTTAGTGAAGACTTTTAAAAAAATATTGAAATAAATTTTTGTTAAAATATTGTTAATACATATTTATTCTTAGGAAAAGAAGGACTGAATTTAATAGACCTATCAAGAGAGAGAAGATCACAACTGCATCTACATATGATGTAGAAAGACATATTAATAATAAAAAAAGGTATTTTATACTTTCTAAAGAATAAGTCAATATGTGATAAAATGTAAGATTGTATTTAGAGTTATATAAAGCATGAGTCTCTTTTAAAGCAAATAAATATATATATGTTAACAGTTTACTTGTAGGTAGTTATATCGATACTTTAACCTCTTTATGCTCTTGGCCACATATGTGGACATTTAGGTTTTTTTATAATTATATTACTGTTGATTATAAATACAACAAAAATTTGATAATTAATTCACTACAGAATCTTTGGTGAAAGGTAAGACGGGTTGGAGAAAGACATTATATTTCTATAATGCGTGTTCAGAATGTTGCTTATTGTTTAAACAATGTTCCACAAATAAAAAAGAAGGACTTTAATGTTGCTTGTTACTAAATAAAACACATTAAATACATTGTAACATAATGTTCTACAGAAAAGTAAACAATATGGAATAATAATACGATGACAAAAAAGGAAATAATGATTAAATTAATTCTCTTCAGTTCTTGCAGCCACAAATCCCTCAATAAAAGTAAAAAATTTTTGGTTTAGCTGCACTGGTATTGGTTATTTCTGATATGTACAATTAGTAGTGTTGCCTCCTTTCACCAGAAGGCATACTGTACTACCCTCCTGTATGAGTGTGTTCTTTGTTTGAAGAGATAGCTACTCAGAGCACCCCTGTGTTAGGGTAGTGGCCAGAATCAAGAAATTGCCCACATGGGTCTTTACAATTTAATTTTAATATTTTTTAATGTCCACTGTAAATAAATGTGCTGTCTCTAAAGAATATGGCTGTTGGATTCAACTACAACACCGTATCACACAGTTAGTGAATTGAAAAAAGTGTGAAGTAACTTTTTCCCCAGTCAGTATTGTTGAATTATTTAAATAAATCGTTAATATTTGATAATAAGAATATCATATGTATTAAATATATTAAGTTTTGAAGGTTTTGTTATTTTATAAGAAAGTGTGTACCAAAGGTACACACTTGTGTGCAATTACCGTTCAAGATGATGTTTTTAGTTAAATAAAATTGTGAGTTCAATTCAATATTTTTTGTAAGCATATAATAAAATCTATAAATTATGATTTTATGTGCCTAGGTTGGAACAAAACTGGAAAAGGAAAATTTAAGTAAGATCTAAATTAATACATAAAGAAAAATTGACGATAATCAAAGGTTTCGAAATATTATCTTATACAGAAAGTGACTTATACAAACCATTTGGAATTGCAAAAGAATGTTTGGATTCTGATTAAAATGTTCAATAACGTCGTCCAAAAAGTTCTGTATGTGAACAAACTCCTAATAAATCAAAAGCTGGACCTAAGTTGGTCCTAAAATCAGACTGAACGTTATAGGTAAAAAACCTAAAAAAATAGGAACTGAAAATTCCTCAAGATGTCATTATAAAAATTGTGTATAACAAGCACTTGTTATATTTGTTAAGAACCTATGTGCCTAGAATGTATGAAATCATTCCACTCATAAATTAAGCAGCCACAAATGTAAACGTTATTTTTTTATTAAAATTTTATTTTCTCTTATAAAATGAATAAATTGAGTACTTTTTCTTTTTACCATAAAAAAAATCATCTCTGAAGGGGTTAAATGTGAAAGTTCTAATTCAGAAATTTCGAAATTGTTTAGCCTAAGTCGTAGATTTTAATGCAGTTGTGTGTGTCTAACAAAAATCGACATCTTTATTGCTGGATGATTTAATAGATGTTACTTTTAATTCAAAGGATAAATATAAATTGTATGAAGAGCTTGTCGTTGATAGCCTGACCATTGAGAAAATATATCTTTGCAGAAGCTAAAAATTCCTTAAAAAAATTAACTTGAAGTGTAACACTACTGATGGTAGCAAAAACGTATGTAGAAAAAAGACAGATCTTGCTCTCCTATCAAAAAAGATAAAAGGGGGTCGAAACCATTAATCGTACATTTCGTAATTCAAGTAGAGTGCTTGTGTAGAAAATGCTAAAATATGTGAAGTCAGTCAGAACCTAGTCATGTCATCTATTAAATTATATCATTATTAAAGAGATTGGAGGAAATTTACAATGTTATACTGGAGTATGTTAGCTTAGTTGTTGAAAAGTTCTGTGATTTTTTTTTTTTTTTAGCTCTTAGCAATATTTTGAAATCTTGAATAAAAGGAAATGTCCTCTGAGTTACATATACTAAGCAATAAGTAATTATGTGGAAGGTATTTTAAACAGAATTTATATAGGGAGAAAACAATATAAGTGTTTAGTTCAAGTTGAAGTCCTGCCTATGAAAAATTACTTTGTTTTGATTCATATTGAACAAAAAATATCTCACACATGCTAAACATAAACTCGAAACTCAGTGGCGCAACCGAAAGGCCCCCATGAGGGCCAGGGCCTACTGTGCCCATCCCAGTATATGCGACCATTAGGCTCTGAGGTGCATAAGCAGATGTCCCGATCAGCTGGTCAGTGTGAAGCGAGACCCCCAGTGTTTAAGTCCCCAAGCAAGCTTGGTACTCATTTATCGACCCACTGCAGGAAGGATTAAAGGTTGAGTTGACCTTGCACAGCCCGATGATAGAACCTGTGGTGTGGAAGTGCGATATGCTACCACTCAGCCATTGGGCCTTCACATGATAAGCATTCATGCATTAAAAACAGCAAATTGAAATTTTGAGTGCTTTAAAAAGAAAAAATTTGAGTCTAGTTTTCGAGATTTTGAAGCGATTGCAAGATTTTTCAGAATCCTTTAAACACCAATATCAAAACATTTGCCCCAGAACTTTTAATGGAAATAACTAATGTGCAGAATATATTCTCAAAGAGGAAAATATTTAAAATCATCATTGCAGGAATATGACTCATTTCATGCAGTTTGGTCAGTTGCTTAAATTTGCCAGTGGCCTGCTTTAGGTACCACTTATCTGTATGAAGAAATATACAAAAGATATTTCCCGATCCAAATTAATAGATGAGCATTTGAAGTCATTGGTGATAATTTTCCATACACAACTCTCATTAAGATTAGTGACATATTTAAGTGTTTCTCACATAGTGGAAGTTTTTAGGAAAAATCTCATCATTTACTACAGTTTAATATTTAATTTTATTTTATACAAGTATAACATTCTTGTATGATTTACTTACATTGAAATCAAAATAAATAGAGGACCTGATTGATAGTTTGGACTGGTCTGGTATAGTTTAGAGGCCCTTGTTTTAATTTTATGATGGTACAAAAGCAATTACAATTTATATGTTCTTTTCAATGTCCTTGATAATTACTCATTTATGTTACCCAGAAAAATACTTCTACATCTTTCTAATATTGAATACTAAGAATGTATTGTTTTTAAGCATTGCAAATGAGATGTTTAGTCTTTTGTCCTTTTTATTTCAGGAAAAAACAAAATGAAAAAGAAGGATGCGTCTTAGTTCCATGCATTTATTCATATGTATATACTGCTGGAATAAAGATATGTATAAAGTAAAAATGAATAAAGTTTTGAGTCATTTTCCATCTGAATACTATCCATAATCAATAAATTAAGAAAAATGAGAAAAGCCGCCAGCAGCTAAAGCCAAGTTTTCAGTTCCTGTTCCAGGAAGATAGGAGAAATTCCATACAGCAGGATTGTAGAGAACTAAAAAGAAAAGAATTGAAATTTATGAATGTGTCATATATTGGATATAAACATAAAATAGAATTTAGGTATATGTAGAACTAAATTATACTGTGTCAATTGCACCAACTCAAAACTGCTTAAAAGTTTTCATTTGCTTTCTTTTTCACCCATTTTAAGGTAAAAAAAAAAAATATCTGCTCCTTATTACAATTAATCCATCCTGGTGATCTTCTAGGATCTAGTTTGTAACACTTCCTTCTTAAATAGGCCATTTCATTACTTTTTTTTTACACAAAACATTTTTTTTTATTTGGCATTATGGAGCTTTCACCAACATGAAACATCCTTGCTGCAGCATGATTTTCTTTTCAAAACTGAATAAGTTTTCATTTAACACCATTGTTGTATTTCTCACAACACATATTTATTATAAAAACTGTATTTCAACTAAAGCTAATGCAATTTACTAAAGGCTCTGATGTTAGCTTTAAAATCATGGCTTCAGATTACTGTAAAAAGAGAAAATATCGAACTTTTAATTTAGGTTGGAAGGATGTTCCTAACCCCAACCTGTTTGCAGAACTATCTCTAACTTTTTCAGGCATTTTGCTCCCCACACATTATTTTCCCCATCACTCATCAAATTCAGTATTGTATCATTCCAAAGCATGACTTCAAAACATAAAAGCATTGTGCATGTTCAGATTTCTTCGTAAAGGAGAGTGTGTGTTATGCGTGGGAATGCATCCTAATGACACTTAGGAACCGTTCATACAAAAATGAAATTTTTGTATGAGCATTTTCTACAAAAGCTACTCCCAACCCCCTTTTGAAACTCAGCATCATTTAAAGCAAGAAAAAGGAACAATTTTATGTTGGTAGGCCACTTCAGATTTTTATAATCTGCTTAAACTGCATTTTTTTATATATAACAGAACTTCATAAGGCTTTAATTTTATATATATATATATAATAATTTACAGTTACTGAAATCCTTATTAAGTTTAAATTTCCTAAATTGTTGTAAGTTTTGAAAACAATCACTTGAATATATATATATTTATACTTTCAACTACATAACTATATTAATATGGAATCTGAAAGATACCTAAGTAGCACTTGAAATGATACATTTGATTTGGTGTAACTGATAATTTGGTAAAGTTCCTTAAAAAAAAGTCATTTTCCCAAATCGGTTGAATTTATTCAGAAGGTTTCAATTAATATTACAAAATGAGTATAGCCTTAAATTGTGAGATTTAGTCAGTTTCATACTGGTTTGAAAGACAGAAACCATACCTAATTTTAAATTTAGGAATCAATTATTAAAGTGGAATTTTTATTTAAGGAATTTGTTGTTTCCAAAAAAGCCATTTTGAGATCACACACAAACAAGTTAAAATTATTTGAATTCCATCACTACTTAAAAGTCCAGTTTCCCACATCTAATTTGGCATAACAAAGCAAAATGAACCCTAATATTTTTACTAATAATGGAAAGGAATTATTGTATTCCTAATAAGCGATTCCATACATTTTTAGTATGTTCAAATATATATTTACTTCATATCTTTAGAACCATTTATTTTAAAATGCTCAGTCTTGTTAAGCACTGTAATTAATAACATACTTTGACAGCCATCCATCTGGTGTAGTGGTTAGTGACCAGTGGTGTAACGTATACCCCCGCATTGCAGGGGAGGGGCCAAAGCCTGACTGCCATGTTTGTAAATGTATAATGCCTGAGCTGTATGGGGGTACTCTACATAGCCACAAGTCCTCTCATGAAGTTGGTGGAAGGGATGGAGAGGTGAGAAGCCCCTGATCACCCTCAAAATTGAGGTGGAACCGAGGCCAAATCGTTCAACCACCGACTAACGACAGGCGGACAACTAGCCCTTTGCTGCCATGAATTTCGCAGGCCTTGATCTGATACCGTCAGTCAAGTGGCATTAGCAACAACAACACATTGCTAGGAACAAGATCAACAATGTATTTCATATATAATAGTTTTTGAACTTAAATTGCCAAATAGCTTTTACAGATATACAGAAAAAATTGTAACTTTAGTTAACAAATAATTTGGAAGAAAATATAAAATTTGGAATATTTAATTTTACTACTATTACATGTTAAATTTAATTAGCAATAAGATAATAGAATTCATGTTTCTTGTACGAATAACAAAAGATTGATGAGATAGTTGAAAAATAAAACAAATCAATCAAGAATTTTCAAACAAATAATTGATTAGATATTAAATTTTAGTACCACTGATTTCTGTTATCATTAGTAAAAATATTAAAATTATACATCAACAAATATAAATCAGCTATTGTGCTTTGTGAAAAATACTATAAATGAGTTTTTTTATATTAATAATACATGAAAATATTCAAATACCTATTTCTCCTTGTTCTAGCGTATCCTCCAACATATTACAAATATCATTGCAAGGTTTCTTTGGTTCAAATTGAATTTTATTGTACCCCCACACTTGTGCAACCCACATCACAGTAATAGATGACATGGGATCAATCTAAAAATAAATGGAGAAATTTTAAGAATTAAACTTTTAACTTCTGAAATTAAGTCATGTTAACATTATTATTATTTTATAAGTTAAAAGTAATTTGGTGAATGTGTAGTATATTTTCATGTTCTTTTTTTTATCCATCAAAACTCACTATATTATTAGTATATATATATTTGTTTTATAAACAAAATTGCATTAAGTTACATTTTTGTGCTTTATTATTTAATTTTTACATTTATTTTACAAATATTTTGGAGATAAAAATGAAAGAAATATGAAACTAGCTGTTTTTAAAAAAAATAAATATGTATTAACAAATGCAATTAAAAAACCACATAGGAATTAAAGAAATATGCAATAATTTTAATTTTTTGCAACATTTATTTAAACACATAATATAAAAACTACCGAAAATTAGAGGCTTTTTTTAAAATTTTAAATAATTAATTTCATATTAAATTATTTACCCTCTTAAACTTTTTCCCGTGGTAGCGAGATGACATCAGCAACCAGTTGGATTCAGTCATTTGTACAACACCAGGCATGAAATAGGGTCGTGCATAAAATTTCCGCATGAGTTTTTGCGTAGCCTTTCCACAGTTTTCCCTGTAGTATGCATTAATTTTTAGTTACAGTGTTTTGTAATCATGGGAAAGGTTTTTAAATGTATTTAACAAAAATATGGGTATGGAATGTAATGTTATAAGGAAACTTTTAAAATCAGGAACTTTACTATTAACAACTTCAAAATACTAAAAAACACAAACATATTACTAGGGGAAATGCACGGTTAATTTATCCAAATCAGTTGATCAAAAATTTAAAAGGAATTATTTTAAAACTTACATTGCGAGGGTCGAGATAACTCGGTTTTCCAGAATCCACAAATAAGTCATTATAGTGTGAATTGTTACTCAGTGCAATTGATTATTATTTTTCAAAGTAAAATAACGTTTTAAAGGAATTTTTGTGTTTTGTTTCAATTTAAGTTCTGCTGAGAGCAGCTCAGAGGGTGGGTCAAATGCAGGCCATTGCCACGATGAAAGTGTTAAACTGTTTACTCTTGTAACTCAAACTTTTAAGCAAAGCAACAGTTCTGAGATTTCTCAGTTACTTTCATGTACTCATTCTACTGATATAAATGATATATTATACAGCAGTTCTTTTAAAAAATACTCCCGAGAAGAAAAAAAATTTTATCGTTTCCCTGTATTTTGAAAAAGTATTTAAAGAATTAACAAACTTTTTATTGTAAAACACTCATTCTTAAATTTTTTTGGAAAACTTTTTGTTTGACAAACAAATATCTTTGATGTCAAATTAGTTACATGTATAGTTTTACTATGGGTATGACTTTTATCTAATTGCACATTACCTCTTGAAAGAGATCCATGTACCTGCTTAAGTATTCATACCACAGTTCAAGAACCTTTGAAAATTCAACTACATTTTTGTAAGATTGACAATTTATTAGTGTCATACTCAGGAGCTACTGTCAAACAAACATTGTAATTTTCAGTCATGGTCAAGCGATGAAGACACCCTACTTCCTGAATTTCCACATCATGCCAGTGTGAGGACTTTGAGTATAAACAGACTTAACATGTGTCATCCACTCTACACAGTGGATCTTTAGTGTCACCGGGATTTGAACTGACGATTGACAGAAATCCACAAGTTCACAACCATAATCACTTGGCTACCACAGCATGAACATCTTTGTTTGAATTAAAATCAATAAACTGATAAAAAAAAAAGTATATCAAGATAGTTACAGTATTGCATCAATCACGAAAGGCAAGTTTCTCTGTTCAGGAGTGGCAAGAGAGAAAAGCGCTGAAACGTGTTTTGAAAATATGGTGTAAGAAAAGCATTTAATATATTTGTGCTGAGCTGTTTTGATTTAAATATATGTTATTGATGCATTGATTGAATCAATAACATATTAGACTTGATATTGATTGCATTGTCATCTATGAACAAAACTCCCTACACATTATCACAATCAATCCTAATAATAACTATATATTGAGTTAACAAAAATGTTGATAAAATTTATTACCAATTCTCTACCATCCAACATCTCATGAAATTTTCAATATATTATGTTAAATATTTATTTTTAATGAGTTCAAAAAATTTTAAGTGAAATTTTACAATTGAATAACACTACATTAAATTGAACACAGAATATTTGGGAACTATACATTTAAATCAATAGGTCAATAATTAATAATCTTTAGATATATCTCTTCTGTTCCTGTTTAAGTATTAATTGCATGAAATAATATATTAATTTTTAATTTATCATATTTTCAATTTTTATAACATAGGGCAGCAAAATAGTAATTGAACTACTCGAATCCCAATACTGACGAATACACATTTCTCAAGCTAAATCAGTAAATTACGTAGAAAAAAGGCAAAGAATCTAAGAATAATTTTCAAATAAAAAATTAAGGCATTAAGATTTTCTAATGGTATAATTTTTGCAGTCTTCAAGAATTTGAAGCAAATCTATGAATTTGAACATCCAGGTCAACTTACTGTTCTGGACTTGTTATAGTCTACTTCACACTCATATTTTAATTTAGAGCTTTGAAGAATATAATCTCTCTCTGTCAAAATACAATAAATTTAATACAATTTTAATTTTCTCATGGGTTTAACATTCTTTATGAAAAATAAGTAATCTATATTTTAAAAACAAGAAAAAACTCAAACTGTGCGAATATTACTCAACAGAATATTTTCTCATATTAAATATTATTGTTATTATATGATTGAGAATGAGATATCAATTATTCATATGGAATAGTTAAAAAAAGTTAACATATTCAATTTTTAACTATATATATTCTTTCAGCAATAACAATTGAAAAATTTTAAAAAAATTACATTGAAGAAAATATTTGATTTTTGATAAAGAATAGAATGCAGGATATCTCTAGTCAGTGGCATACACATAGGGGAGAATTCAAAATTCAACCACCTCCTTCCTCATAGAGCAACAAATTTTTAAGTTTTGCATAAAGATTACACCTTGGGGGGTTTGTCTATATTTTTTAAAAAATAAACCCCCCCCCCCCATATAAAAGAAGTCTGAATATGACATTATCTCTATTCTGCCATTTCAAATCATAGAATATGGACAAAATAATTATGAATAAAGAATAAAATCATATAATTAAGAAGCTAATCCAATATTTTCTATCTTTTGGTGTACAACAATCCCAATTAGTCAAGTTATATAAGTTGAATAATTACTGAATATCATAGTTCTCCAAAATCAACACATACCTTAACAGAAATTGGTAGCTTATTGAATATAATGTATATATATATATATTTGTCAAAATTATGTTAATGTAAGGAAATTGTCAACTTTGAAGATTCTCCCATATTCAGATGATTATTAATCTTTCAGTAGTAACTTAAATATGATTTGATTTAAATGTTTTATAACATCCATCTTTCATCTAACATTTGAAGAAATCATACTTTTTTCCTTATTTATTTTATTTCCTGATTCTTTATAAATGTATTTGAAAAGTAAATAAAAAATATATAATTTATGCTTACCAATGAGCATACCACTTCAGTTTTATATCTTTCTGAGCAGCCAATTTGGTAAATAGCTGATGGTGATTTCCAACTCGTAGATTTGATTGGAACATACAAACTTCATCTTTCAAGTAATAAAACTCCTGAACACAAAGAAACAAATTCAAGATTAAATAACCGTACAATATAGACCCTAGCTGTAAAATAACGCACATTAACTGTTTCATCAAAATAAAAGTTTATTTAGAAATAAATAATAAAAGAATTAAATAAGAATAAAAAAGAATCTTTATAAAAGGAAACAAATTTCAGGTCTTAAAATTACTGTATCCCTCTTTTCTGCAATTTCTTTAAAATATATTCATAAATAAATTCAAAATATTGACTTTAAATAATTCGTATAATAAAATAAGATATTCGCTCAATCTTGATTCAACTCTATTACTCATTTTAATTATTTTTTTAACTTTTTTTTGTTTGTTTGTTTGAAGGTTACAAAACGAAATTTTATTCATGTATTTCCCTTTTAGAGAATTATTTTGCAAGACACTTTTATTTAAATATGTTTGGAAACAGTTTTTCATTAGTTTACAATATATATAATTCATTAACAAAATAATAATAATTCATTAACAATAACTGCTAATTATATCAAAAAGAATATGTTTGCAATGTTTCATCTTATTTTAACTAAAGACATCTTCCTAAGAATAAATGCTTCCTTCTTCTACGTCACAGTATTTTCATTTTTATCTCAAAAAAAAAATCTATTTTATAATACGGCAATAAGTCGGCCTGGAATAGAGACAATCTTTTCCTTCATTAAGAAAACAGTGCTTAGTTTTTTTTTTATTAAAAATAATATTTTTCTTATCAATAAATGTTTATATTTTACTATTCCATCAAACCTGACTGCTGTTAAAATGCTAACTTAAAAAATTTACATGATTTTTAAAATTTTAATTTTTATAGTGAAAAAGAAAATTCCACTTCTCTTTCCTACTTGAAAGGATTTTAGGTTGGACCAAGATTGCCTTTTAAGTCACAGAACTTTTCTTAAATAAAAAAAAAATATTTCTTTTCCAATAAAATAATAAAAAAATTAATTCTAGATATGATTTTTAAAATAAATTTAAAAATTGAATCTAACTCCCTATTCCTAACTTTTGATTTTGGAAAAAACGTATAAGAAAAGATAATATTTCACTAGTATGTCACCAGCATGTATGGTAAAAAGTCTAGAGTAAGCCATCATAAATTAAAATTATCACATAATCTGAAATAAACCTTACAAAAAAAATTTGTTTAATTCTACTTGTTTCTAACTTTATATATTGATCTAATGTTTAATTTGTATTAAATATGATTTCTGGAGTTAATCTATTTTAAAAGAAATTCAAAGATATAGGTAGCAGAACTTTTTAATATAAACTTCCTTTTAAAATACAATTAATAATTACTTATATATTTCTTTTCCTTTGTTGATATTAAAACTTATAAACTTAGTTCATCTTTACACATCAATCATAGCTTATATATTAATACATATTCATGTTTTTTTTTTAAATCAGTACATACTAAAAGATAAAGTAACATAAAATATTAAATTACAAATTAAACATTGAATTTTAAAAAAATATTTGTAAAAACCAAAACATATCCTTTATGGAAATTAAAGATATTTTTAAGTCTAATAATAGCCATGATTTAAAAATAAATCATTGTAAAATAACATATGAAATCTGAAATCCCTATATGGTGCAATAAAGAAACCTGAAAATGAAAAATGACTGCCCTAAAAAGCTCAAGAATGTCATCTTTACATCCAAACACTCTTGAAAAACACTAAATTCTTTGACATCTCATAATAGTTTTGATGTAATAGAAATAAATAATAATAAAAAAAATAATACATTTAAAAAAAACTGAAAACCATGAAAGCTAAGAGATAATTTTAAAAAACATACACATATAAAGAATAGTACATAATATGAACTTACATCGGTCAGATTCAGAATTGTAAAACTTTTCTGCATAATAGGCCATTCACTCATTGCATCTCTCACAATGACTGGCACATTCCTTTGCATGTAAAGCTGAGATATTTCTTCAGTAGAAGTGTGGTTTAAAAAGTCCACATCAAATACATCTTCACATGCCTTAAAAGAAAAATAAAAGATATTTTAAATATAAACATACCCAATAGAATTTAATCCATTTGTTTGAAACAAAAGATAAATATAATTATTTTAAATACTGAGCCAATTATAGGTTAAAAATCTTTATACACAAAAAACCTCTTGTCAAATTATGACTTTTAAACACAGAGTTGCCAATGCAAAGGTAATAAAACTATTTTGATGAAGTATTAATTAAATAACTCTTTTCTAAAATTGTAATTAAATAAGTAAAATAATCAAGAGAAAACAAAACAAAATAAATATATAATAAATATAAAAAGCTTAGTTACATATAAAAATTGGAGGGAAAAAAAAAACCTAGTTAAGAATATATATCTTCGACTGAATTTAAAATATATAATGCAAGAGATTTTGATAGAATAAATTATTTCCTTTATGTTTAATACATTTTACAACATTATTCTATTATTTGTATGTTAGGATATATAACATAATGATAAGAATAAAATAAAATTAAACATCGCTGATTAAATTAAATGTTGTGATAATAAAGAAACTTACTTGACAATCAATAGTATAGACTTGTTCATCCAAATAAAAGGGGTTTTCCATTATGCAGCTTTCAGAATACAGCTCAGTCCAATCCCACACATGAAGTACCTTTAAATGCATATATCTATTAATTATTTCAAATGAAACATATTTTAATCTTCTAAAAATATATAACTTTAGTATATTAAAGAAAAATTTAATTATGAAAAGGTAAATTTGATTATTTAAATAGCACCCAACCAAAAATATTTCAAATATCAAATTCAATTTGAGAAATTTCTTAATTTTAAATAACTTAATGTGTCTTATACTTCCACATTTGATAACTATTTAAATAAATAAATTTATTATTATTTAAATAAAACCATAATATGCCGTCCCCAATAGCCACATGTCATGAAAAACTTATTTTATTGTGAACTAATTTAATATTATAATAATTTAATTTTCCTATTTAAATTTTTTAAAGCAGTAAAATAATATTAATAAAAAGATTTCTAATAAAATATATCCAAACCTTAAACATAAAATGTCTCCCATGCGAAAGTATTGATCGTGAAATGGTGTCAGATGCGAGAGTGTAAGAAAGAGCAAGACAACATATGCCGATCTTGAGGATCATCAGGAAAGTTTTCCTCCATTCTTCGATCTGAATAGGTTGAAGCAATGGTCTCGCTTTCTCAACGATTTCTTCATGAGTAAGACCTGCAGCCAAACAATATTCATATACGGAACGAATTTCACTATTTATTTCGGATACAACATGATGATTCGCGTTCTTAGACCGGAGTTTATTGTCAGGCCGCATGACGATGACAGATGAAACGAAGACAGACGACAACCATCAGCGAAGCCGAAAACGAAAACAAAAAATGTGATAGGTGTTGCCAAATACACTGAACGAATATTTGTGAGATTTCGGATATCTTATCAAAATCAAAACTTTGCTGTATCTTAATTTTGTTTTTTTAATGGGGTAATACACTGGAGAGCACTTTCGTTTCAAATCAACATTAGATAGCTTTTATTAAATTATTATGTTATCATGAGGCAAAATTAGTACAAAATTCTTTCTATTGTTCAAACATTGTTCAAACTAACTAAATTATGAATAAAGTCGCGAGACTTCAAAAATAAATTAAAGCTATTTTGATATCTTAATATTGGTAATATACCTCCATACTGGTTGAATAAATTTTAAAATATGCATAGTAAAAATCTGAAATTTCAGGATTACTAAAAGTTTGAAATTAAGAGAAAGGGGAAAATGCTCCAGATTTCCGTTTTTGTGCATTCATTTTATTAACGAAATGTTAATGTAACTTTTTGGGCCACGGATTATATACAGACAACAAGGAAAACTTTGTAGTTGAATAATTAATGAAAGGCATAATAATGGCATTTAAATTAAGTTTGAATTCCAAATTAATATCCTAGTTACAAAGCAGTCATAGCAAGGCGTTGCAGGAAAAAATCCTATCTATAAAAAAGGCACTTTGACTTTTTAATGCATCGGATCCAGCCGTGTTTTTTGGAATTCGGAAAATACGTTTACTGCTAATAAAATATTAAAGTGTTCGCAGTAGCTCGGTGGTCATGATGACAGGCTCATAGCTGGCAATGTTTAAATCAAGCTACGTGTTCAAATCCTAATTTCACTTAAATCACGTTTCATAAAGACATTGATGCACGTTGAAGGCTCCTTTACATCAAAGCAGATAGCTTTCCTGTTTACACAGGAAATGCGGCATTAATTAAAAATCATTCAATCACACCAAAAAAGTAGGCAGCGAGCGACGAATCAGAGACCATCGTGTATCTTCGCCTCTCACTGCTTAGATTTTGGTGTGAGACTGAAGTTTTTGGGCTCAAAGTATACAAGTTTATATGGACTTGGAAAATAGGAAACTAATTTTTCGGATGACAATGTCGTCATCTGACCATAATTTAAAATGACAAATTAGCTGTAGTTATTGGACGTTTATGTAGAGAGAAATCGACAGCCGTAGTATTCATTTAAATAGCAAAAGGGGAAAAATTAAACAACTTGCAAACAATATAAGTCAATTGTTTCAAAATCATCAAGTGGCTGCGATAACCTGGTGGTCAAGGTAACAGACTGACTGAAATTAGATTACTAGGGCGCCAGCGCATGCGCGCTTATGACCAGAAGTAACGGTTCATGGCTAGAGTGTCAAGAGTCTACCGTGCAGAGGAGGCCGATTCACATTAAATATGTCGAGGCTCAAACGTCCTGCTATTGGAGTGGTGTGAAAGTTGGGAGAGGGGTGTCACCTCAGGTATTATCCTTGTCACGTGACCATGGATCAAAATTACAAGATCCGTCGCTTAAAGCCCTTGAGTAGCTAAATATATAGTGAGACGTTAAAATTCACTCACTCGCTGACCCAAAATCATCAACTGCTGGCAGTATGTGCATTAAGTGAAAAGCAAAATAATTACGTTACTTGAAAATTATTGTAAACTTGAAAAGTGTTCTAAGAATTTTTTTACTATTGAAATGAGCAAGGACAAAGTCACATTTATTTACAATTATGGCCAAGCTGTTACAAAAGTTACTACTACTACAGGAGTCAGATTTCATATCGAAATTTATCCTACGTTATGTGATTTTTTTCCAAGTAAAATACATTACCTGAGACTTCGTAGAGCCAATAGAAATAACTACAGCCATAAAGTTTCATTAGTTTTAAGTGCTCCAGGGATTACAGAACAGGTAAAAAGAACACTTGTTTTTTATCGGGGAACCACTTCGCTCAATCTAAACATTTCATATCGGGAGGTATCAAAATTGCGTCCAACTCACAGAACTGCGATTTACTGCGAATTAACTACTGAAAAGTTAATCGAAATTGAAAATGATTTATCGCAAAGTTAAAAAAAAGTGGAAGAAGTCAAAAAAATAAACCAGAAATTGGTTTACGTCATGTATTTTCTGAAATAAATTATTGGAATTGGAACTATGGAGATTTTATTTCAAATGAACCCTAAAATGGATATTGTCTACCGCAGGAGAGATAAACTTGATTATGTAATGAATATGGTGGCAATATTTTCAAGCTGACAAAGAACTTTGTTCAAGTATTTTTCTTTTTTTGGTTTAATATGAGTAACTAACAAAACCTTTTACTCATATATTTTATATTTTATGATGCTTTACTTAAATTGAAAATAAAATAAAGATGTAAGAAAAAAACTTAGAAAAAATTTCATTATTCTGCTCCAATTTTCCAGTGATATCACTCATCTGAGATTTGCTACATCTCGATTTTTTTCATCCCGGAATTCAAAAATGTAGATAATCATCTAAAAAGTAAGAAATCATTTTCTAATTCCCTTATATACTGTTTATGAAAAAAAACTTGTATGAAAGGTTAATCACTAAATAGGCGTGCCAAACTCGAACAAAACAGAAGTGTATACAAAATATCTTATTAAATTAATTTACAATGAAAAAAAATCAAATTTTATTAAATTGTAATCACTGGCGTAGCTAGATCTGAGTGGGCCCTGTATCAAAATTTCTTTCAGATCCTTTTTTTACATATGAGAGCCCTGTTTGTGGGATTGTAATTACGGCTGATACGGCGGTAGCTACGCCCCTGATTTTAATCTACGTGGACATAACTATGCAGAAATTTCAATGATATATTTTGTACTGAACCTTTCATGCTTAATTTTAATCATAATACGTTAATTTATTTTGATTTATTTCATATTTTTAAGCTTTTGATATTTAAAATGTGACTTTTATTATATTTTTAAATTTCCAAAAATCAATTTACAACATGAACAAAGATTAATAAAAGAATTCGAAATCTGTTATCCTCGGATGAGATTTGTTGCATCCAATTTAGTTAATTTAAATTTTAAAAATGTATGTTTTTTTTAGAATCATTTCATGCACAAAATCTCAATTTTATTGCGTTAAACATATTTGTTTGTAAGAATGTTCTATGGTAAACAAAAGTTTTCGAGGAAAAAAAATATACCGAATCATTTTTAGAAGATTAACAGCTTACAAAAAATCAAGACATTTTTGAATTGATGCAATCGTTGTAATGAAACATGTTCAAATAATATTAATTTTTCTTAAGATTTCCGTTTTTAATTGCTTGAAAAATTTTTATTCCTGAACAACGTGCACAAATTTTTACTTTTTTCAAAAAATAAATTACTTGAATGTAGAGATTTTCGAATCCTTTGATTCACTTTAGAATACCCAGTTATGTAAAATATTTGCTACAGGACATTTGTTTTTGTACTAAGAATTAAATGAAAGAAAAACATATCAGTAATAGATAAAACATTGATATGTACAGAAATAAAAGATTGAAATTGAAATCTTAAAGTTTTTCTCGCAGATGAAGTGCAACTATAAAGCATACTCCAATTTTCTTTTTTTGAATAGTTATTAGAATACACAACTTAATACTGATTTGTCATTAGCGTCACACTTTTGTAACGAACACAAAAGTTGGTGGAATATCCTAGGAGACTTAACTAACCCCAAAGGGTTTTGAGTTGCCTCCTGGAATCAACCCCCCACCTTCCACACACGTTCAATCTTTGAGTAAAAATACATTTTCTTACAAAACAAGTTTTAACAGAATTTGTTTAAATAGGAACTATATAGTTTCTTCAGATTGTAGTAGTTGTCATACGTTTCATCCTGGGATACATACGAAAGATAGATGCACAGAAACATACAATACAATCACAGAAGAATATAGACTTTAATACAAACGATGATCTCTGCATAGAACAGGAGTGCGTTGCTTTCCATTCGAGAAGGAAATCCATTTCAAGTGAAAGTCCGACATTTACCGAAGATACATCCATGCCTCTTATTCAGGATTCGAACTCGAGAACCACTTGATTACAAACCGAGTGTCATAACCACCATACTGGCTGGGCGGCCACATTGTAGTTTAAAAATTCAAATGTAGGTAAAATATTTAAAGAAATTATATATATACTGTTGGTGGAAAATACAGGATAAGAGAACAAATTACGTTCACATATAATATCTCCAGTACTGGTATACCGATAATCAAAAAAAAAAAAAAATTTATAAATAACAGAAAATTGGACACAAAGTATGGTGACTACGGAAGCTTAGTGGTCGAATTCCTCGAATAGTGGCAGGAACATCATGAGTTCAACTCTGGTGCAACTTAAAACCCGCTGTGTAGAGGGGACCCGATGCCCATTAACCCCTTCAGGACCAGCGGAAGAAGAAAGAAGCGCTTCCCCAGGCCCATACTCTCAGAGAGGATACGTACACACGGGACTGGGCGAATTTCCCTGCTAAGCCTATATATATATAATTTCATTTAAAAATTCATATAAAGTTTTAAATGCAATCAAATACGCTAAGACTTAAAATTTACTATCATTGATAACATCTGAGTATAGAGTACAAAAGTTTTCGCTATATTTAAAAAAAAAAAAAATTGCGAATTTTAAAGAAAATGTTTTCATTTTAATAAAAACAAATTACATACACTTTCAAAAAAAAAATTGACAAAAATCCCATATATTTGCATACGGACATAGAAAATATTAGAAAACTGAACCAACTTGTTCAAAATATAAACAGAAATCCATAGAGCAATTGATCACATGAACCTTTAAATGTCCAATTCTCTCAAAAAATCTAAACACGTGCAGTTGTTTATATTCATAAATATCTCGGATCTAATTAGAAAAAAAAAAAAAAAAAAATCGGGTCCTAAATAACATATTAAAGTTCAGAGTTTTCTGAAACATTATTCGAAAAAAAAAAAAAAACCGGCTTTTAACCACCATCTAGAGTTTGTAAAAGTTAATATAAAAAAGTTCCTAACTCTGGTCACACCAGTGTGATCATGGGCCTACGAATACGCTGGACGTCTCTGGGAAATGGAACGCGAAGCGTTCCTCCATCCCATATCGAATTCGTCTATGTGGCCTTATGTGGAATGGCTGGGTGGAAGAGTCCTGATTGGTTGTTGGGACGTGGCGAGGAGGCATGGCTAGTGGCATTGTGTGGGACGATACTTCGGTTTCGGCGGGAATGTCCTGGAGTGAGCTGAAAGGCCCTGCTGTGATTGGTTGTTGGTACTCAGAGAGTAGGCACTCAATAAGCTGCACTGAAGCGTTGCAAAATTACAAATGGGAGGGGTCTAGAAAACTAGCCTGTGTGGGTTTCCAAAATATGGGCCTACGAGCAGGGAAAGTTAAATCACACACACACATACATCAGTGCTCCGCAACCTTTTTATCGCTGCGGACCGGTCAACGTTTGATAATTTTACCGCGGCCCGCTGAGGGTGGGACACGTTGATTGTTTATATTTTAGATTGTTTTGATTTAAAAATTTTAATTTAGTTATACATTTTTTTAAATATGCCTTCAGAATAAAATATAGTTACACCAAAAATGAATAAAAGTGATTTAATGTGGAATATAAAGTGATTTCCGTGGAAAGTTGGGCAAATCCGAGAGAAATGCACCACTTTAAATAAAATGGCAATAGTTAAATGTTCTTTAGGCGGCCCGGCACCATTTAATCCATGGACCGGGGGTTGCGGATCACTGACATATATGATACCGTGGGCTATGGAGGGAGAAACGCGTGATCACATATATGTGATCATGATTCTGAACGGGTTAAATCTTTCGAGATTCAAAATCCTCTCATTGGCCTGATGTAATAGTTCGGATATGGAGTGCCAGCTCAGGTGTCGTTCATGTCATTTAACCATGGTTCAAAATTACAAGGACTATCACCAATGGACTATATTCATGTGATGTCACAATCACATGACAACTACAATCGCATGTTGCCTATCAATCAGTTCATGTGTTTCAATGTTGCCAACATTTGTTTTTTGCAGAAATTTTCTTTTAAATATGCCTACTGGTCAACAAAAATAACGCGCATAAGAAAATAAAATGCTCTTGCTTTAAAAAAATATGTATAATATAAGAATTTTTTTTTTGGGTTTTGTTTTTGATTTTTAAAAACATTGTAATGTATCGTAATATAGAAATATTTAAAAATCTCTACCCAATCATGAAATATGAAACTTTATCCAAACTTTACTAGAAGAACAAGCACAAGTCAAATGTTTCTTGAATTAAATGGAGAACACGTGATTGGATTTATCACGTGACCTTTATGAATGTAGCCCATTGTTATATGCTAAATTAATACGTTAACTAACCCACAGCCCTCTTGCTGCTTTATAGTGCGACGTTAATAAACGCTCATTCAGACACAAAGTACGACATGAAAAATTTATCATGTTAAAATCGGGCTATTGCTTCCTGTACAAATACCCTGCCACTTTTAATTTGGAATAAATGTATCACAAATCACAGAAAGGAAAATGATTCACTCAAATTCTAATTGGCGATGGACCTAGCATTTTCAAATCATAGCTAAATGACAAGGTCGACATCTGAATGACACCCCACCTTCTAAACTTCCAAACCATGCTAACGAGAGAATTTTCTGCTTCGACAAATTTAATGTGCACCCGCCCCCCGTCACAACGGTTTCTTAGTGGTATCAGAACTCAAAATCAAGAATCTACAGAAAAAACGCAGGCCACGAAATCGTGTTGTTGTTGTTTCTCATCCCTGAGATCAGCAGAGCTAGATCAAGTCTCCATGTGTGTGAGTTTGTAGCGGTATCTAAATAAAACCAGTACTTAAACATCACGCAAAGACGACTGTTTTGGCGTGATCGATAAAGTACTGGCGTCCGGAATGAAAGGTGCCCGGTTCGAATCTACCTACATTGGTGACCTTGGACTGAAGTAAGAAAACGCAACTTTCTGAACTGTAGTGGCGCCATCTACCACAAGAAAAATAAATAATAATAAATAAGAAGAGAGTAGAAAAAATAAAAACATACTATCTCCCCGAAACAAAAACGATAGATCACCTTTCTCTCATCTTAGCAAATAAATAAATAAAAATAATGAGAGAGAGAATAAAAATAAGTAAATAAACATGCTCTCTCCGAAACAAACGATCGAAAAAAAAAAATCGTTCGCCTATCCATCTCACTGGTGGGAGAGTAGTGTAGCGGTATCTAAATAAAACCAGTACTCTTAGACATCACGCGAAGATGATCGATAAAGTACTGGCGTTCGGAACGGAAGGTACCGGGTTCGAATCTACCTACAAATCCATTCACCCTGTAGTCCAAAACCAATAGGGGATATTGAACCAAGTCCTGCCTGGTAAGCCCCAAACAAGATAAAATGTGGCCAGGGGAGGCATGAGTAGAACACTTAGTGCAAATTTCGAAATGTTTAATGCCATCTACAAAAGTCAATGACATCAGATGACCACAAAGGAAACGAGTAAGCGCAGTTTGATCTCGTCTACTGCTGTCCCGAACCAAGGAGCCGCCAGGGTATTTCCTCTGATACCATGGGTGCACCAGTGGGGTCATCCAAAATGGCCTTATTCTTTGCTTTATACTTTGAAAATAGTTCCTAATAAGTAAGAAGAGCGGCAGGCGCGTTGTAGTTTTATTGAATCTTTACAACAAAGTACTTCTCTGCACTGCAGTTTTGTGGCCCATCATAACGTGCACTTGCCCTGTGTGGGACTACGCAGCTAATTCAAACATTAAATTTTTAGAAAATGCCCAAAATGCTTTAATCAGGAATATAACCAAGACATGTAGATACAGTAAAAATAGAGATATTTATACAAAGCTATTAACACATTTATCCTTTTAAAATATATTCAAAAAATAGCAATTAAACTTTTTGATAATCTGCCAAATTCAAATAACTTAAATGCCTTAAATCTTGAAAATTACAATACTAATGTCAATACTAAGAGGCCCAGAAGAATCCTTCTGAACTCGTATAATCCCCATAGTAACTAATTGCACTATTCCCCTCGTGGCAAATGACCATTTCTCTAATTTGTCATTTTACTTTCACATCTCCTTTCTTAATTTTAAAATTTTTTCAATCTGCAACCTACACAGGCAAGCACTTTTTCCCAACTCAATTCTGTTCCATAACTTCAAGGCAGCGAATAGAGTGTTAACTCACCGATTCTCTCTTTTAGTCCACTAATCAGGAAGCTCTCTCTCAATCAAGGCCTCTCCACTTCAAGGCCCAAATACCTTTCGATATGGGATGGAGGAACGTTTCGCGTTCCGTTACCCAAAAATGTCAAGCTTCTCTTCTCGTTGTAGTTTTGCCAGCTCCAGCCCTGGCTAAGCTGTCCGCAATTTCATTCCTAGCAATGTTGACATGAGACGGGATCCATTGGAAGCGGATCGGACGAGAAAGAGAATGTCTTCACGAAATCGTAATCATAACAATTCGTCATTGTTGTCGCTTATAAATATTAATAAAGTGCAGTAATTGAATGACTTTATCATAATATGAAAGTTCAGTTAATTCAGTTGTCCATTGATCAAAACAACCTCTTTTTTGCACAGATCCAATCTTAATATTACATTTTAATATTGTTGTTTTTAAAAATAATTTTGGATTTTTTAAAAATATATTACGAATGAGAAAAAAAAGCGATTATAATAAAAACGTGGAATGTAAATTTAAAATTATCACGGTCATTTCAGAAGAATTACTTGATATTTCGGCAGAAACATGTATTATGGATAAAATTAAAATGAAAATTAGGGCTCAAAAAAAAAGTTCTTAAAAATTAGACTACATAACTTTTTAAATATTTTATTATATAATGCCTTAAACTCTCTTTAACTACATTCATACAATTATAGAATCATTTCAATATTTAAACAGTTCTAAATGTTCTTATTAAATTGTTTCTTCATAGGTAATCGGTAGGTAAATCGGTGATGTCGGTAGGCAAGTCGGAGACATCAGTAGAGAAATCTGTAGGAATGGGGGGCACAGTTGTTTCCCCAGATGGTTCTTGGCAGGTCATTATCTTAATGAAGGGACTGTTCACTTCCTGTAATATTCGAGAAATTAAATTATTAGTAGCAGCAATTCAGCTTAGCAAGTTCAATTTTATTCATTATTATCATTTTTGTATAATGTTCTTTTATTCGAATGAAAATTGGGAAAGGAATACAAATTATTTTAACAAAAAAATGCAATGTGTAACAAATCCTAACTATCAGGACTCATTAAAAGTTTAATTAAGAAATAATCGAGCTTAAGTAATAGTAAAAACTAATTTATACTTTTTTACTTAGAAATATATAAAATAAAAATATAAGTATTCATAGTACAAGCATTGAAACAAATTTTATTAATTTTGATAGCTTATTTATGCACATTAATATTAACTCTGCCTTTGTATGATAATACGGTATAGCTATAATGAATAATATTGGTTATACTCTCTCTATCGATATACATATGTATGTGTGTTAAATTTAGGTAAAATTTATGATTAGTTATTCACGCACACACACATATTTTTAAAGAAATTCTTTAGTCTGTAACGAAAAATAGAAATTTTTTTGTATGTGTGTTATTATGGAAAAGAATTGATTTTTATTGATTTCTCCAATAACAACTTCAATGAATTCTTCCACAGATAAATGTTACTTTTATACTTTCCGAAAAATATCTCATTTGATCCAGCGCCGTTTATAACATTCCTGGCGCCCTAAGCACTTCAAATAGTTACGTGCCCCCTAATATATCCAGAGCTCCCCTTCCTTTCGTTTGGTTCGAGAGACATTTTCCTTCAACACTCTTACTCTTTGGATAGTCTTTCGATTATCACCAACTGTGAGATCTCCGTATCCTGGACTGGCAACCAGCATCATAAGAAAAGGGTAGTGGCATGGGTTTTTTTTCACTCTTGTTCATTTCTTACCTTACGTCATCACGGACTACCCACCCTTTTGTAAATTAGTACCGTAAATTTATGAAATCCTTTGCAATTATAGTATAGAGTATACATTATTGCGTGAACTGCAATCAACCTGTTAATTATCATCGCTTATCGCATTACTATCTACTACTTTTAGGCATCTTTATTCTTTGTTGAGTCACTGTCATTTTACTTGTACAATAAAAGTTTTCTTCAAGCCTTGATCATTGCAAAATCGTTAAGGACATCATTATAATCAATTTACATTGTTATATCATTTTGAGTGCATAGCAACATTGAACTGTTAAGCTTTTCATAAGTCTGTTAAACGCGTACATGATTCGCGATTCGCTAGACGGGGGAACGTTTGCTGCAATTTTATTTTTTTCTCTGTTTTCGCCCTCCATTTTTTACGCCCTAGATGCCTAAGCGGAAAAGCGGCTCTGATTTGATCTCAAGTGATACACATAAATCATTTTCTTCCTGACGCCACTCAGAGTCACTCAATATTGTTTGTATAACTTTTTCAGTAAATACACTGGCGTGTAAAGCTTCAACAACAAATGTTTTTTTCCTCATATAACCATGAAATTGTTAAAAAGAGCTTTTTGTAACCAAAGCAGTGAAAATGAGGTTCAGTAGAAAAAGGATGCATTTGGAAATATTAGCGCTTTAAGGTATCCGACTACATTCGGGGAACTGGGATTTTAAAAAAGCGCTTAAATGGATAATTTTCATGATATTTAGTGTCACTTAGATTAGAATATATGTATAAAATAGTTTTAAGGACATTATGACTAAAAAATTTATTTAAATACAATATTTTAGCAAAAAATTAAGTTAGAGTAACCTTTCTTCAAAACGTTCTCCTTTTATAAAAATGCTTCTATAATAATAATATTTTGCTTATATAAAGTAAAGACAGCTCCAGAGAGTCTGAACTAGGATTTTTGAAAAATTCACTTTATTTTCAGAGTTACCACGAATCGAAATAACTATCGACGTTTTTTTCTTAAAATTTCTGCCCTCTGCTGTAGTAAAATATGTATAAATCCACTTCTAAGTTATATATTTCAAAAATTCTAGTTCGGCCTCTGTACAGAGGTCTGAGATATATACACAGGCAAAGTATTATTATAATAGAAGCATTTTTCATAAAAGGAGAATGTTTTGAAAATTGGCCATTCTATGTTCATTTTTTGTCAAAATATTGTACTTAAATAATTTTTTATTGTAATACTATTCTTAAAACAGTTTTATATATGTTTTCTAATCTAAATGACACAAAATATCATAAATATTATCCATTTATGAGCTTTTTCAAAATCACTGTTCCGAACGTAGTCGGATACCTTAAAATCAAATGGGACGGCATGACATGGCACATAAACATGTGGAATGCGTACGTTCAGTGCCGAGGCAACTTAAAAAGTAGGAGGAAAGACAAGTTTTCAGACATTTCCTGCGAGCAGCAGTAAAATCGTACATTCATAAAATGGCTAGAAGAAACCATCAATATGACTTAACATTTGGTAGAATGATTGGCAAGCTTGAGGAGGGACGTAGTTTAAAAAGTGTTTGGAATTGACACAAAAGTATAATTTCAAGAGCTTGGGAAGCCTTCCAAATGACAGGTACAGCTATAAGAAAAGTTGGTGGTGGTCGGCTGTGTAAAATAATGCTAAATGATGACCGATACATCATTCTTCAGGGGAAAAGAGACCAAAAGTAGTCTTCGGGCAATATTACTCAGCAACTTAATACGAAAACCATATGACAGATATTACGGTTTACTGTAATCAGACATCTGCATAAAAGTAACCTATTCACATGTCGTCCTGAATGCTACATACCATCAACAGCAGTCCATCTGTGGCACCGTTTACAGATGTGTCAAGATCACAAAGACTGGATATCTCCTCCATGTGAAGTCACGCTCTGCTTACTGATGAAAGTCGTTTCAGTTTGGACAATGATTCTCGGCTCCAGTTGATATGGGAGGAGATAGAGAGGCGATTTCATCCTACTAACAACAGGGAAAGAGACTGTTATGGTGGTTTTAGAATGTTTGTAACGGGCAGATATTGTACTGAATGGACGAATGAAGCTCTGTATTTTCGACAGCAGCTCATTTATCGGAAATCTTTACTGCGATGAAACTATTCTCTCGCTGCGTCTGTTCCGATATGCCATTGGTCGCGAACACCATTTGCCTTATGGAGAAAAGGTAGGGCAAACTAAAATGGATTGATGGCCTAGAAAAAGACCACCTAGTTTTGAGAACTAAAAATTGGAGAACACTAGCAGGAAAAAAGTTGGCATGGAAAAGGCTTATTGGGAAGGCTATAGCCTACCCTGTGCTGTCGAACCACTGAGGAAGGAAAAAAAATGGAGCATTTTTAATTTTTGCTTAAATAAATGTTAAACTAAGAATCTACAGTTGAAATGATTTACCTTGCATTCCAACTGAGGTTCACAAAGAAGTTGTTCATTGCAAAAAGCACCTGAAAGAAAAGAAATGCGTATTTAGTTACTGTTACTAACATTATAAAGTAAGAACAATTGTGTGTTTCAATTTTGAATAAAAAACGATCCTTAAATCTATTCTCAGAATATATGTGACAGATTACGATAATTATTGTTACGTAGATCAGGGTTCGAGAATTTTATTCTTTAGTCGCAAAGAGCAAAACAGTTCACCAGAAGCGATGAAAATTTATTGTGGAAAAACAATCCTTAAAATAAAAGCTACAGCACTAAAATTCATTTAATAGATCCCAGTACGTTTTCACATCTACAGCTCTTAGACTCAACTATCAGTGTCTGGAAGTACAAGACGTTAAGTTTATTTCCAAGCTACTAATCGCTAGGGGACTCTTCAACAGTCAAAACAATACTAACTCAGCTTCAGCGAATGGCTGTTGTTTATATCCCGCGACTCTATCTTCAAGCACTTTCTTGAAAGATTCACAAACCGCTAATAGATTTCTCCAGTAATTTCTAGAAGCATCCATATGATCACCAACATGATCGCCCAGTCGCCAACATTTCGTCAAGTTTCCATTGAATCGCCATTATAATATAAGGAACGACGTTGCTTGTGAATATTACAATTTTTATCATAAAATAAATACAACAGAAGGTAATATTAATTTCTTAAACATCCACATATAAATTATTTACATTATTTTAAGCATTAATTACACAAATTTCTTAACATTATTATTATGCTTCAGATTATACTTCAAACTGATTTCCATAAAACGTTCTTTGTTGTATTCATATATTTTATAATTAAGATTTTATTTTCTTCTTTATGAATTGAATGAACAATCAAAAATAAATTTCTGCGATCTATATAACTTTTTTTTCTAAAATGTGAAGAGAGTTGAATTTAAAAAAATGACTTCCTAGTAGGAAAAAAAGATAAATGGATTAATGTTGTTATTTATCAATTAGATAATTTATAATTACAATTAGGCATCTGTACAAACATTTTACAAAAGTGAACGTTGTTTACACACACAACTAATGTAAAAAGTAGCTACTCCATATATTAAATTAAATAGATAGCGTTCACATAATGCTATTCTTATATAGGTTGTCCTAAAAGTAGGACTACACTTCGTTGTTGTTGTAGTGTGTTTCATAATTTATACTAGGATACGCCTAGAGCTTATAGGCTGGTTCTTAGGTGCAAAATTTATGCCAGGAGGATACATACGAAAGATAGATGAACAGAAACATACAATACAATCACAGAGAAGAACATAGACTTTATTACAAACGATGATCCCAGCATAGAACACAGAAGGGGCGCTTTCCATTCGAGACGGGAATCCCTTTCAGGCGAAAGTCAAGCTTCATTTCCTGAAGATACATCCATGCCTTATTCAGGATTCGAACCCGAGCCCACTCGATTACAAGCCGAGTGTCATAACAGTCATACTAGGTACGGTGACATGACTACACTTTCAAAAATTAATTAAAAATAAATATTTTCGCTTACGGTTTCTTATGTTCCTTAAAGAAAAGATTAATTTCTGTTCAATAAAATGCAAACTAGATGCCGGAACATCCTCGTTTTTAAACATTCTCTGTTCAAAATGGCTTCACCACAAAACAAGCTTAAGTTGGTTTATTTGGTTGGTTGGCTGAAGCATGATTTATTGAATTTAAATCTGCAACACATGTACAGCGTGAATGGGGCACCACCACACTGGAGTTTAAAATTGAGAAAAAGTTCATCGTTGGTGGGAAAGAGGAAGTTCAATAATGTGGCCACCTAGATCTCTAGGCATAGGCATAACACTGTTGGACTCCTTGTAGGAATAGGGGAAAAACATTGTTTAACAACTTTCAACCAGTGACACTGATGAAATAAATATTCGAATTACAGTGGCCATTTAGATTGTTGATTATGCAATTTTTTCGTAGAACGTGGCTAGAAATCTAGTATAAACTCGATAAATTGCCACAGTTAATGATGACCACATTAAAATCGTGCAATAAAAATATTGCAAAAAAAAAGTAATATATAAAAAAAATTAAGTCAATTCCTACTTAGATGAACAAAGTAAAATTTTACTCTAGCTACTTCTTATTAAATAGTTACAATTAATATAAATATGTATAAACATAGGACAGAATCACAACATTAAGTGGTAATTAATTTCTATTAATTATCATTAAAGTATCGTATTGTCATCCAAAACAATCGTGTATATAAAATTTCAATTCAACTGAATGCTTTAAAACGTGAGAAAAAAAAACCTTTTCAAGTTTTGACACAAGTCGCCAAAAGGGTCTCTAAGTCGCCAAAAACTGATGCCAACTTGGATGTGTGTATTTGTAATTCTTTAAATAATTAGTTTTAATCAATTAATTTTTATTAATTATAATTAAATTATTGTATTGCCATCCAAAATAATCATGTATATAAAATTTCAGTTCATTTGAGCGTTTTAAAATGCATTTTATTAACAATTGAAAATTCCACCAAGATAAATACCGTAAAATCCGGCGTTTAACACGCACTTTGAACACACAAAATAAGATCGAAACTTAAGTGTGGTTGTTATACGCCGGGTATAAAAACGATAGCTTTAAAAATAACAAAAGAGATGAGCATAAAAAAAAGTTTGCTTCTACATGTATCGCGAAATACTGTTTTTTTAAAATTTTTTTTAAAGAAACGACTTTTCTTATGAGCTATAAGAGTTGCAGTTCTAGAAGTATACTATTTTGTCAAAGGTCTGGAATAATACCTCGAATAAATGACCAAAACATAAAAGTAATGTATACTAATGTTTGAGATTTCTCCGTTAAAAAATGGATGCGCGTTATACGGCGAATATACCTAAAAACTAAAAAATTCAGCTTGAAAGTATAGGTGCGCGTTATACGCCGGATTTTACGGTAAATATATAGAGATTGTGAGCATCATGAAAAACTTTTTTACATACAGAAAGAAAAGCAATTCCTTAGTTCCTAATTCGCTTTCTGTGAGTTTCGGACTCATTGATTCTTATGCGTTAAGCATATTTATTCCACAAGTTGAAGGTTCAGACCTCATAACTATAAAAAACTTAAGAGCCAATATATTTTATAAAGTTTCTCAGTACTTCATAGTAAAATTGCGAAAATTCAAAGCATTTTAAGAAGACCTGGTAAGTATTATTTATCGATTATCCGAAATCTTGAAGGAATTTTGTAATACAAACATTCAGCACTTGAAGCATTAAATGAGGATTTTATGTCAAGACTGCTTACAAGTCATGACCTCTATTGATACGGAAGGCTAGTTTCCGATGTATCGAAACAGTTTTATTTTAAAGTGACATATGTTTTATGAAATGTTTATACTGTATATATGTTATTTTTATTAATTTGTTACAGTCACAAGTAAATTCAATTAGAACATTTTCAATAACTTTAAAATGAATTTAATCAATAACTTTTGCCAATTTTTTAAATATTTTTATGATTTCCTTAGTTATGGATTTACACTTTTATATTCATTGCTCTTTGGTCTTAAGGCCCTATCACAGACGCATATTTGAAGCAACCGTTTCGCCGAATTTTTCAAACCGCTGAGGGTAAAGGGTTACCGTAAGCAAAATGATATGCTCTGTCGTCAGCCGCGCTCTATCTCCACATCGAAAAATTACTTGCCGATTTTTCTGCTTCGGAAAACGAACATCCAATATTAAATTTATATTTCGCTCGCGCTTTTGTTGACAGGCGTAAACAGAAATGGAGCACCATTCTGTTTAAAATATTTATACGCCGTTAAAATATTATACGCCATATCTGATGCGTTTGACGAATCCGAGGCTGACATCTTGTTTATGACGTAGGATGCCGAAGAACCCCATTGGCTGAAATTTCAAGCAACTTTTATTCGGAGCAATTTTTTCAGCACTCTGGGAAAAAGGTGTTTGGAGCCGTTGCTATGGCAACTAGGTAGAAATTGTTCGGAATTGGCTACTTTCAAGGAAAATTGCTCCGAATATGTGTACGTGTGATAAGGCCGTTAGTTTTCTTTTTACACAACATATTATGAGCAGATTCTCTTTTTTTTTTTAAAAAAAAAAACATGATCGTTTATGTATCATGCCTTTGAGAGTAATTTGTCAAATTAAATAAGATTCTCATAATATGATGTTGAAACACAAGCATAAATTTATTCAAATATTTCTTATTACTCCATTTCCTGAAATAGTTAAGAGTGTATTTCATCCGCACTTTTTTTTTTAAATGATCTTTCGTAAACACATTCATAAAAGGTTGTCTATTGTCTTGGTTTTCACTGAAAAGCTTTCAGAAGGAACTAAAAGAATAAAATCAAATAGTGAAAAGAGAGATCCACGGAAAGTCTGTCACTACTTACCTTTCTTCGAATATCTCATACAAACTCCCAAATCAATATCTAAATGGACATTGGGTCTGAAACAGAATTGGTCTTCTTTGCATTTCTTCTTTCATTCTTTGCACCACATTCTTCATCTGCACATTCTACATATGCTATCACCTATAAGAGGCAAAACAAAAAGAAAATGATACTATTCTTTTCTGGGGATTTCTTATCATAAGACAATTAGTAAGGTGCAAAATTTGAAAGCATAGCGCGAAGTTTCAGCAAAACTTCATTTTTTTAAATATAAAATCTCAAATATAACTACAATAATCAAATGTTTAGAGCCGCAAGCATTGTGAATGGTGACGCTAGACCCTAGCCATAAGCACTCTATTCCATTAAAAACTATTGTACAACAAATGAAAAAATTAAAGCTCTTTTTCATTTAGTTACGCTAGATCTCGGAATCCTCAAGTAAGATAAATTGAAATTAACAGCCGTTTGCTAGTTCAGGTGTCCTTCCTGCCATTTGATAATGTTTAACACTAATCCTACCAACACTTAATAGATACCTATTTCTACCATAGCGGGTCAAATGACCCGACTTTATGTTTTATGCTTGAATGTATGAAATATCGATGTTAGTAAGGAAATAAAAATAAAAATTAAATTTATTATAATAAAACAAAATAGTAAATTGACCATTTCTATTACAAAAGAAAAAAATTAGAATTTTTAATTCATTGCTCATCGCATTTTTTACATAAAAGCGTGTCCATTGCACATTTTCCGCAAACATATTTTTTACATTTAGAGCAAATTTTGTTGGTTTTATTTTCTTTAAAGTATCCTATTTGACACCTCTTACGTTGATAAGCATCTGTAGTAGACTTAGGCAACGATCCTTTCGTATTTTTGCTTTGTTTTGGTTGTTCACGGGCTTCTCGAAAATCGGCGCCAAGTTCTACTGCTAGCTTGAGTAAAAAATCTTGTCTTGAGATGTTTTCTCCTGTCGTTTGCTTGTACAAAATCCAGGCATTTATGCCAGCTAAATAAAGGATATTGAAAAAAACTTGGAGAGGCTATCTGCAAGACTTAGACTTTTCTTGAAATTATTCTCCGCTATTTGAACTACTTTACGCAACATCCTTTGTAGAAACGTGCAACTTATATTGACTACAATACGATAAGGAATATGACTCGATAAGCTTATAAAACAAAAAATGCTCTCCGGATCAAATGACCTGTTGTGGTAGATAACGATATACGACAAGTATTACTCAAAATAAACAAAACCAACCAAACAAAAATAGTATAATAACTGTGTGGATTAATTACTTAGAAAAATTCATGAAGTCAAATGTGCAAAAGCAATAAGATGATACGTGCATTTTCAATGCAAAAGTTCAAAATGGATCATTTGACCCGTTATGATATGTTTAGTGTTAAGGTATCCGACTACCCTAAAATTATGATTTTTTTCAAAAATTGCAAATTTTGTTTATGATTTTATTTTATAGATCATCTTATTAGCTTAATAAAAATACCAATTTTTTTTTTTATTTTCCATTCAATAGAACAAAAACTACAAGTGTTTAGTAAAAACAAATGCCATAACTTTACACAAGATGTCAAACTTTAAAACGCGTTTTACTCGAAATGTGTTTCTTTCGGAAAGCTCAAACGGGGACAACGATTGCTCAAAAAGTTTTGAAAATAATTTGCTGAAATTTTTCGTGTATGTTCTGTATAATAGTAGAAGTATTTTGACCTTCAGATTTATCAATTAATATTTTATTTCAAAATTTGCAGTCCTTTATTTGAATATAATCACTGTTTTTTTAAGCAATTTGATATAATCACTAAGATAAAGTGCTCTAGTTTTTGTAAAAATTAAAAAATATCTCTTATTTTGAAGTTCATTTCAAACATGAATAACAAAGTAACTCATCAATATTGAAAAACTGAGAATTTGTTCATAAAATATTTGTAAAGAACGGGTTTATGAAATTTATTTGTACATTTTCACCAGTTTTTTCCCACATTAATAATAATAATAATTTTTTTATCTGTTTTCAATTTTAGGATTTTTTTTATTAAAATATATTAAATAAATCTAAAAATCACAAAAAAATCCCCATATCTTCGTTTTTTTTTTAAAAAAAAAAAACAGCTGTCGCAAGTTGTCGGATACCTTAAGGTTTATGCAATCCGTTGCAAATAGCTTTCATATGTAGCTCTAAATCAGGGGTGGCCAACCCACGGGTGAGTTGTAAAAGTGGCACGTGAAGACTTAAGGAAAAATTTTTAAAAAATTTTTAAAAAAGATAATAATAAATACCAATTTTTTACAATTTTATTGAAATGCGATTGTCCCTCGGACTAAATAAAAACATTAAAATTTATTTTAAATGCACTTAATTGGATTACAATTGAAAACTATATGTAGAAAATACTCCTCTATTGTTTTGTGGGCTGACTTTTCACAGGAATTTCACTCGTGAAATTTTGGAATGAAATCGAGCGTGTCTTAAAATATATGGAAGAAAACTATGAATTGCCGAGTGAATGTTAGTTACTCAAGACGGAAGCTTGTGACGGGCTCACGCGTCTTTTCTTTAACATAACCTCTGGGTTCTTTGACGGCCAAGATTAATGGAAACTCTTTTCCAACCAAAATCCAAGAAGCGAAATGCGAATATGAAATGCAAATAAGATAGCTTTTAAAAGAACAGAAGTTTCAGTAAGCAGAATGACAATTTAGGGAAAGTTATGTTTGGAAGAGATATGAGCGTGAACTGACGGCCTATCGTAAAGTTACCAGGATATCGAGCCATTGTTACAAGGTGCATACCATTGCACGCGCATCCAGGTGTTTCTGTACAGTGATTGAATCTTAGTTTGGATTAAGGTAGGACTGATTATTTGATTTTAGGATTTGTAATATTATCGGAATTGAGAATAGGTGGATAATATAATTATTTAGATAAAGTGGTCTAAATTACGCGATTCGGTTTAACTATCACTGTGTGTTTGGTTCATTATAGATTCTCGCTTATATAAAATTATCTAAATTGTTAGACGCTTAAGTTATATTCTTAATAAAGTCATATGAAGTATTTAAAATGTCTGTTCATTTTGAGAATCCCACACCTCTAGCTCACGCTCACAATCAAAGATATGGTCACCAAAGGGGGGGGGGCATATCACAAGCTGGCTTTGGAATTAAGATTTTTTCATCGATACTATGGGACATTTCAATAATTTAAATTTAAGGGAACATGGTACGATTTACATAAAATTTTTAATTTAAGGATTTTCAAATTTTTTTTGGTTGTCTGCTATGTAAAATCGTTTTTGTGCTCAAAAAATTTATAAAAGGCTAACTATTTAATTTTTTAAGGAAAAACCTTAAAATTTCTGAAGTGATTTTAAAAGGCTACTCCTCCTACAAAAATTTGCGTACACGCGTGAAATTTGATTTACAAGTACCTCAAGCTATGTATAATAAAAGTTGGTATGGGTTTTGTGTAACATGATTGGTATTTGTGCAATACTTCTTTTTATGAATTCTTATTGAAAATTCCTTAAAAATTGTATAAATTCTGAGTTCAATTATTTTTTTAAAAAAATAAGTAATGCTTTGATTCAAAAATGCATTCCAACTTTTGTTACATGCACTATTAGCAATAGGTAAAAAAATTCAAAGCATTAGGAACAATAGAAAAAAAGCCTTAGCATTTTAAATGAAGACAAAATAGTTATTTTATCTTTCTGAGATAAGTAAGTTTTTTTAAAGTTTTGATTTGCCATAGGGATGTGAATAAAAACGAACGTAAAAGCTATCATAATTCTGCGCTTTTTAAGTTTAGATCTTTCAAATTTTGTAGGGTTATAAAAAAGTTTATAAAAATTAATTTAAACTAAAAAAAAATTGATTTGATTTTTTGACGGATTTTTGTCAATTGAATCGTATCGTGTCCCCTTAAGATTACAAGGGAAAAATTGCACTTTTTCTACACCCTCATATATCTTCTTTTGTGTACAAACTGATACTTTTTTTTGTCTCGACTTCGATTAAAAAGTTTAACACATTTTAAATTGATGCAGGAGCTATCTATCAAAGTTAATAATGTTCAAAGCTATGGTAGATTCAAAAATTCAATATCCATTTTGTAGGATTCATTCAGTGCTAGTTTTGATGATTTTCAAGGTGATAAAAAATGCTGATCTTTTCATATATCCTTTTTCATAATATCTCTGCAAGACTTTTAACTGTTACTCACCTGTTTAGTAATTATTTAGAAATAAATGTTTCAAGTTATGCATTTTTATTTAAAGCTTAACATAACTGAGTGGGTATGTAAAAGTTTATTAACAATAAAACTTAGATTTGTACTTTTGTCTTTTTTTTTATTCACTTTATTATTTTTAAATTTTCACTACTTAAACTTGCATTAAATATTTGCTATTTGCCTAAAAATTCCATAACAAGCCTATAAGTAACATTTTTTCACCTTTTCATATTCTTTTGTTTGATGGAAAAGTTGGAAGTGGCACGCATAATTCTTTTTTTTTTTTATCAGATAGTGGCACTCTTTCCAAAAAGGTTGGCCACCCCTGCTCTAAAGCATGGGTAGGCAACTAGCGCCCCGCATGGCCTGTCAAGACATTCAGAAAACCGAATAGACAGAAAAAGGTCTCTATATTTATATATTTTGAGGGAAAAAAATTTTGTATGAGAATCAACAAAATGATAGTAAATATGAATGCTAGTTGTTGTCATTCACTTGCAGGCTGTGATGAGAATTTATGCAAACAATCTTCATGTCAAAAAAAGTTACAGACAAGTGTGATAGAGAGGATACATTTATCTCTCTCATTAAACTGACTCTAAAATTAAATGGGTTTGCAGCAATAAATTTGAAATTAACGATGTAAACTAATGGAATAAAACTGCCCCTACTTTATTTAACTTATATTTGTTAATTTTATGGTAAATTCATACCTTTTCTGAGATGCAAAGTTAACTAATGAATGCAATGATTCTAAAAAGGTACTGCTCTTCAGAATCCTCCGCCACTGTAAAGTAACCCTCAAGCCAAAATAGTTTCTCACCTCTGCTCTAAGGAATGATGAAGCAGTTTTTCTAAGCTAATATCTCTATCTTTAAATACTACAACATGTAACCTTTAAAGCCAATGTCCTTTCGATCAGCCACTACTGTTATATAGTAATCATTCAATGATACAAAAATTCGATGGGATTCTTTCATATGAATCAACTTGTGCAACACATAGCAGAAGGAGATGACAGTCGGGAGCTAATTCTGAATACAAATAGGGGGTTAAGCCCCTTCACACGTAGTCAACTAAAACTCCCTGCTATGCTTCTAGTTCAAGCTTTCCTCCCCCACTAATTGACTCAATTAAGGCATCAGAATCCGTTAGGAATCGTGATTTTACAAAAGCGTATAAATGGATAATTATCATGATATTTAGTGTCACTTAGATTAGAATACATGTATAAAACGGTTTCAAGAACATTACGACAAAAAAAAAAAAAAAAAAAAACTAATTTAAATACAATATTTCGGCAAAAAATTAACTTAGAACAACCTTTCAAAATGTTCTCCTTTTGTGAAAAATGCTTCAATTATAATAATATTTTGCCTGTATATAGCTCAGACCTCTGTACAGAGGCTCGACTATGATGTTTGAAAAATTCACATTATTTTCAGAGTTACGACCCATTGAAATAATTATCGGCGTTTTTTTTCTTAAAATTGCTCCCCTCTGTTGTCGCAAAATATGGATAAACCCTCTTCTAAGTTATATATTTCAAAAATTCTAATTGAGCCTCTGTACAGAGGTCTGAGCTATATACAGGCAAAATGTTATTATAATAGAAGCATTTTTCACAAAAGGAGAATATTTTGGTCATTCTATGTTCATTTTTTGTTAAAATATTGTGCTTTAATAATTTTTTATTGTAATATTATTCTTAAGACAATTTTATATATATTTTCTAATTTAAGTGACGCTAAATATCATAAATAATATCCATTTATACGCTTTTACAATATCACGGTTCCGAACATAGTCGGATACCTTAAATACTTTTATTTTTGTCAAAATGTCCTTAAAACAATTTTATACATGTATTCTAATCTAAGTGACACTAAATATCATGAAAATTATCCATTTATGCGCTTTTTTAAAATCACGGTTCCGAACGTAGTCGGATACCTTATACCTTTATACATGTATTCTAATCTAAGTGACACTAAATATCATGAAAATTATCCATTTATGCGCTTTTTTAAAATCACGGTTCCGAACGTAGTCGGATACCTTAAGGGTACGAGTTAACCCCAGCAAAAAAATAGAACTAAGTCTTTCTTCTTCCCGCTAGAAGCAATTCTACATATGTGATTATACTTTAGGGTGCATAAAATCTTAATTTATCAACCAAAGAATACGATGATACAATTTTTATAACAATTGAAATAAAATAACAAAATTATTATGAACATTTTGAGGTAAAAATAGGATTTATATTTAGTAAATAAAGCAGAAGACTTACCAATACCAATGTAAGGCAGATCGATTTGAATGCAGCGTACATTTTCTCAGTTGTTTATGCTTTCAAAACATATACTGATGTGTTAGCACCTTACAACCTCTTTATATACATAGGTCGCGCGTTAAAAAGTTACACGTAGTGATAGTTATTTCCCCAAAAGCCACCTGGCTATAACAACACTTCTGTTCTGTACGTAATTGCGTTTATAAGCTTTCATTATTACCATTTAATATTTTGTTTTATTCTTTTAAGCTTAAATAATAGTAATAAACTAGGCATGTGTGAACACCTGAATTTTACATTTATTAATCAAATGTGTTTAGCAAAGAATCATTTGACTTTGGCGCTCCAGTTTGAAAGCGTGCAATTACTTGTGCCACTGAAACCGAGCAATGACAAATATACTCATCAATCACAGAGTAAGTTGTGCTGTTAAAATATTGGATCAAAAAGATGGATTTATTTTACAAAATTACCAATTTTATTACTAATTCTTATTTATTTTGTCAACATAAATATATATTACATACCGTAAAATCCGGCGTACAACACCCACCGGTGTATAACGCACACCTATATTTTCAAGCTGCATTTTTTTAATATTTAGGTATGTTCGCCGTATAACGCGCACCCTCTTTTTTAGGAAGAAATCTGAAATGTTAGTACACAAGGCTCTTATGTTTTGGAGTCAGTTATTCGAGGTATTATCTTAAACTTTTGAAAAAATAGTATACTTCTAGAACTGCAACTCTTTTAGTTCATAAGGCGTGTCATTTCTTTTAAACAAGCAGTATTTCGATATGTAAGGAAGTCTAACTTTTTTTTTTTTGCTCATCTCTTTTTTTATTATTATTATTATTTTTTTAATCTGTCGTTTTTATACCCAGCGTATAAGCACGCACCCTTATATTTAGATCTTATTTTTTGAATTAAAAGTGCGCGCGCGTTATACGCCGGATATTACGGTACATATTACTCAACAAATGCAAGAAATAAATGAGTGATAAAGAATTTTAACGACCTTAATTATTCCCTGGCTGAGAGACTTACATAAGTCCACACTTATTTACTTTCTTCTTTACTGACAAAATACTTTCTGCCTGTGCTGACACTAAGAAAGTTCTGGAGTAGGTGCTGTAGGGTTTATCACAATCTTCTTACTAGAAAGCCTCCTTGCCGTTCCCCCACCCCAATAAAAAAAAAAAAAACGTTCTTTAGACAGCACGGCACTGACCCATTACTCTAATACTAACATATGGTTCTAACAGCAAACAATTGGCATGCACATCACTCGATAGCTTGGTAACTTCAATCCAGTAGCTATCAATGGGCTCAGTGCCTGGTCGGTGTCACGCGTTTGTCCCATGGCTGACCATACCTGAAGGGACCCTAATATAAATCAACTTACCGACTTTTACCTTTGCCCCCTTTAGGCTAACATCTAAGAAACATTATCATCGCACATAAATAAATTCGTTGTGCGAACTTACACACGCTGTTTTAGCCGGTGCATATGGGGACGCATGAGTTCATCCTTAAGTTTTCATATTTTTTGTTTGTTTCACTCTGGCCTAGCCTCGAAATGTTCTAAACATCTTGAAATTAGAAAATGTGTATTGTTTTTGCCAAAAACTACAATTTAAATAGCCGATGGTTAATACCGTTACGTTGATCGGGGTTCGAGAATTTTATGCAGATCAGTCGCAAAGAACAAGACAGTTCTTTAAGAACGATGAGAATTTATTGTCGAAAAACCAATCATCGAAACACAGGATTCAACAGCAATATTCGCAGAATAAATATAAGAAGGTCTTCACACCTTCTACAGTGCTCCGACATAACTAACAGTGTTTAAAATACACGTCTGCAAAAGATTATTCACAAGAACCGCTCGTCTTACTCAACAGCCGATCTAATCGCTAGTCTTCACTGTCAAGGGAAGCCTACTAATCACTAGTTAAAACCATACTAACTGATTTTCAGCGAACATCTCTCTATTTATAGGCTTTCGAGAAGGATCTTCTTGTGTCATAGGTCTTGAAATTAGTGGGTTTCTCCACAAATTTCCAGAGGGTCTCGAACTCTCCAACAGGGTATCCAAGTCACTAAAATGGTTGCCAAATTGGTTGCCAAGTCGCCAACGGCAGCCAAAGATGATGCCAACTTAGCTATATCGCCAAGATTTTGCCAAGTTCCCATTGAATCGCCATTACAAAATAAGGGACGGCATTGCTTGCGAATCTTACAATTTTAACATAAAATGAATATAACATAGAGTAATAGAAATGCATTACATAACCAAATACAGTTATTTACACTATTTTACACAAAATTCGTATCATTACTTTTTATGCATAACGAGTATACTTGTAAATACACGAAATTATGCAACTTCCCATGACGAATGTACTCGTTAATCAAAGTTAACTGGTTAAATTTTCGTTTAGTTTTACAAAATAAAAAATATATTTATTGTGCTTTTATATTATGTCATTATTTATACGATTCTTTTCCCGAAAAAATGGGTTCTCTCTTTATACTAACAATATATTTCTCAACTATGTGTTACTCTAAGAAGTTACAGTTCATGAGTGCTTATTCAGTTTCTCTCCATTGGAAATGTAAAGAAAAAAAAAATATCTTACAATTTAAAAAAAAGCTCTTAAAAAACGTATCATCGAAAAAAGTTATGAGAAACATTTTTGCTATTGTAATAAAATGTATTAAAATTTATAAATACAATTTTTTTAAATATATATTACTGGTCATATTAAATATCTCTACTGAAGATAAAAGAAGATAAGATGTATAATTACTGAAGATAAAAGAAGATAAGATGTATAATTACTGAAGATAAAAGAAGATAAGATGTGTGTGTGTGTATAATTACTGAAGATAAAAGAAGCAAAATGAATTTACTTGAAATTAAGAAACACGCACAATATGCAATTAGCAATATATTTCTATTCAGAACGGATGAGAAGTGGCCACGTTAGCCATGGTCATCGTCGCGAACTCATGATTGGCATTGCTTCTGTCGATTCCTATTGGCTCCTAAGGGCCAGCCATGTAGATTGCCTAATGCACATTAAATTTGCCAAGACTCAATGCTTTGATTTTTAATTTACGTCTTACTATACCTAATGAACCTGACCTACTGTATCGTACTACCTAATGATGTGCTGGAAAGTGTCAACCAGTGGCATAACAGAGAATATTAGGGCCACCTGCAAAGTCAGGTTTTAGGCCCCAAGCCGGATCTTAAAGTAGATTGCAAAACTATAACCTTTGGGCCTTCCACCCCACGATGCTGGTATGTGGAGGTGCATGTTACGCCACTCGTGTCCATAGAGGTGTTTTTAAAATGAAGAGGTTTTGAAAATCATAAAACAATAGCCATGATTGTTATGGACAGAAAAGAACTAGTATGATACCATTTTGGAATGTTTACTAATTACGGAGAGTCAAAATTAGATGGCATCTTTTTGTCACTCCCCGACTCAAACAAACTACGATAATTTTAACTAAGCCATCACAGATTTAATTGCACTTGTGATTGAGATTAATTGCACGGCCATGTGAGATTACGATGGTGAAAAAAATCACTGCGAAGTTGGAAAATTGATGGAAGTTATGAAGGGTTCAGCTTTTCACGTTTTAAAAAATACGCTACTCATAACTTAACCAACTGAAAGGGAAAGTTTTATTTTTTTCAGTATTGATATGAACCCTCCCCATCACCCAATGCCCACTCTACGCTGAGTTTCGGACACCCTGTATATATATATAAAAATATACAAATATTCTTTTAAAATTACATTTTTACCAAAAAAGTTGGTTCATTTTTTTTGTGTGCTTATTTTGGAGATCCATCTACTAACTAAATGATTCGAGGAATTACTAGATAATGGTTTCTAAAATACACATTTTCTTTTCAATACTATGCAGAGAAATACCCTATTAAATAAAATTATATTTGTTTTGTTGTTTTTTTTTACTTCCGAAACTATTAAATGTTTCCTAGTTAATATCTGTTCATTTAAATTTACTTTGGAGGGATTTAATTATTCGATTTTATGAAATTTCTCTTTGGAACAATTTTTTTCAGGTAAGTACGTTATTCACGAACTGAGCATCCACAATGTGATACTTCCTTTCCTTCTTGGGGTTTACTGAATTTGGTAAATATGAATGAAACACAACTCAAGAAAGCATTATCAATCTTCTTTTTTTGGTTTGTTTGTTTTCGAGCCTTCTTATAATTATATTCCCTCCTTTCTCTTCCTTTTCTTTAAATTTTAGTTTAGAATAGATAAAAACAGAGATGCTCTTGTAAATTTTTGAGTATTTGGTTTCAGATTGACCAAATATGATCTTTGCACAAATAAGACTGCTACATTGTTAACGATCTATTTCTGGGTTTGATTCGATTTAAATTTACGTCACGGTCTGAAACAACATTTTGAGCCACGGTCAGGTGACGAGGACTACACGTCTACTGGCACTCCTTCCACCTAACTTCTACAATATTCAAACGAAAGGACTTTGAGCCTCTACAGCAAGGGACAGCAATCTTGTTTTTTTCATGGGGCCACATACACAGGTGTTTCACACAGGCTGCAACGTGAGGATTAATAGCAAGAAAAAACGTTAGAAGAACAAAGTTACGGTTACGTGAAAAATTCATCAAGATGTTGAAGAACACACATTTTTGGCTTTCATTTTAATACTAATTAAACTCTCTGTTAAATAAACTCGAAAAAAATTCGGTTTTATGGATTTTTTATTGAATTATGAAGTAGTTTCGATTTCCTTTCCTTTGTAACCACACCCCTATGTTTACATTCTACTGTCATACCAACAAGGCTGCATTATATTTTAAAATTTGATTATTTAATTTTTCAAACCCTCACTTATCTTATTTTAATTTATCAGGTGCAGTATGGCAGCAAAGGATTTTAACAGTATTCCAGATTGAAATCAATATTATTTATTTATAATTCGTTCGTTGTGTCAGTTGTTCGTTATATACGAGGGTTGGGGCAAAAGTCAAGGCAACTATTTTTTTTTCTTGAAGATACCAGTCCAGTTGGAAAATGTGACATATACAGATGGAAGTTCAAGGTGTTAACTACATGTGTGGACAATGGATAGCACTGAAATATAGTAACACACTAATTTATTACGGTAGTATATATATATATACAGGGCAATATGGCCTTCACGGTGCAAAAGAATGACAACACAGTACACATTAAGTTGACATGACAAACCTGGGCCTAAAGATTCTTAATGTAGTCCATAACCCTTATTGTAATCGATAAGCTGCTCGATGAAGGCACGTGCCAAGTCGGTCCGCACACTGACCGGTAGTCCCGAACGTTGCTCATCACTGGTTGACACACGTCCTTGCTGAAACTTTCCTATCCACCATGCTACTGTACGGTATAGAAGGGCATTATTCCCAAGGGCTTCCACTAATTCACTGTGACATTCCATCGCATTTCTCTCTCGGAGAACGGCTACTTTGATGTAAGCGCGCTGCTCAACATGGAATACTTCCATCTTGCACGAAACTAACCAACTGACTGACTTCACAGCTCTCACTGAGCTACTACCAGCTATCATAGAGCCATATGGTGTTCTGCATACACACTATGCCTGCAGAACTTCCACGCGACACATGTACGTTTGGGATCCGTTCGCATATCTACAAGAAAAAAAAAATAGTTGCCATGATTTATGCCCAAACCCTCGTATAATTCTGAGACCTCTAACAAAATATTAATATGAATTTTAATCCCTAGGAAAGGAGTTTGTCTAGTTGAAAATTTACATATTTCTTTCCGAAGCTATTGCCATATAGACTGCTTTAAAGCAGTGCTTCTCAAACTTTCAATATTTGCGACCCAGTTTTCAATCATAATTTTCATCGCCCTCTCCCCTTCATACAAATA
>BMAV01001213.1:146910-195719 GCA_019973955.1 Trichonephila inaurata madagascariensis
GAAAATAGACCTTCTATAGAATTATAACACTACATTTAAGAATTCAAATGAGCCAGTAAACAGGAATATATTGATTTTGAATGCGCAAGATTGGAATATATATTGGAAAGTTATCATATATATTAAAAAGAAAAGTGTTAAGAATATTATTTTTATATCCATCTGTTCAATGTTTGATTCTTTTTAAGGGATTTACCTTTTAGCGCTTTTGTGTTATTTTATAAAATATTGCAATTTAATCGAAATGGCTACAACTACATTTTCTTTTTTGATTTCCGAGTCGTGTTAGCTTGCAAACTATATGTCTACTAATCTTACTCATACTACATAATTTCAGTATGAATATCCACATTTCATTGTAAATTGAAAACGTTAATGTTATACTTACACAATCAGGTTAAAAATATGTATCTATATATTAACGAGCTATACTATGTTAATTATATATGTGTGAAAAAATAATAAAGCTTGACAAAAATTTACTACTTATTTAAAAAAGTTCAGCTCATATTTTTTGTTTACTTATTTTTTTCAGATTTAAATGTAGTGATTTCTACGATGATAGTTTAAAATAATATATGAGCAAGTGTGTACTTTTCTATCCTAAGCTCACTTCACATTTTGGACGCAAAATTGGTGACGTAAAAAATATTAACTATCGTGGAAAAAAGAAGCCGACACAATTCGGTATAAATCTCTTCGAGAAAATTACCAAAATAAAAAAGCGCCAATTGGTATGACTATAAAATGGAAAAGTATATACCTAACAAAGATATATAAATATTAATAAAACACAATAATTGAATGATTTTATCATGATGTGAAGATTGTGTTAATCCATTGATCAAAACCATTTTTTCCACAAATTTAACCAAAAAATTATTTTTTATATTATTTTGTGTTATTTTGCAAAAATACTTTTGCTCTGTATATAAAAAAAACGTTTTCGTCAGTAATAAATTTATTTATACATAAGGTTACGCCAAGTTAGCAACCCTTGCACGCAAACTGCGTGCTTAGGACTTAGCGCAAGAGAGTTGCCCGTTTTGAAAAATATCTTTCCTTTGGCACCATTTAGGGAAAGCTTTTGGCTCCAAAAATCAAAATTTCACCCTAGGACTTTCCTCAAATACTATTTGAGCCTCAAACCTTTATGACAGAGAAAAAAAAGGGTGTCAAATTGCATTCCTTTTTTAAGGTCTAAAGTGCAGAATCGTTCACTTCTTGGCCCGATTTATTTTTTGCGCTTTTCCCGAGATTCATAAGAGCGCCAATTGTGGTAACCGAATCGATTTCTGAGCTGTAAAGGAGAGATCGTATCTGAGAATTTTCGCGCATGACCAGTACATTTTTTTAGATTTAGAATAGTTTCGTAAAATTTGACTCTGTGGTTGCCAGAATTATTTAATTTATCTCCCTATATATAGAATTATTTATACATAAGGTTCTAGTTTGTAAAACTGGGTCGCAAGAAGTTGAATTTAACTGAAGAGGAGCACCAAGAATGAATTTTGCGAAAAAGAAAATGAAGAAAGCGTACGAAAGACAGAAATTTTAAAGAAGAGATGAGTTCAAAATTAGAATTACATAACCTATTTATTTATCAAATGCCTGGACATTTAAGACCAGGTCATTAGGCAGCGAGTTCACCAATATTTTTTTACAACACTGTCCAAATTTTTAAGTGCAGAGCAGCGTTCTAAATGAGCAGCGTTCATGATTTGTCCAGAATCACACAAAACACATAAAGGTGAGACGGTCAAATTAAAATGAAACAAATTAGCCCAAAGGCAGTCATGTCCAGTCAATAGTCTAAACGGCAGCCACAGCAGCAGCACTAGAAGAGTCCGGGACAGAGTCAAGTTTTAATAACATCCTCCAAGGTGTATTTTTTGTAGCACTAGCAGTTACACTACGGAAGCATATTTTTTATAGATCCTTTTATTTTCAAGTGTGGAAAAGTGAAGAGATAGATTTTTGAAAGACCTTTGGAGAATATCCCCGCCTCTTTTTGCCAAGAGGTCGGTCTTCTCATTTCCCCAAAGTTCACAATGAGATATCACCCACTGGAAAGCAACCTTTGTCTGAATTCTGCTCAGCAGCTCCCAGCAGCACTGGACTTCAGAAACTTTGTTTTTCTAGGTTTCTTGCCAAGGCCTGAAGGGCAGAACTTGAGTCCGATAAAATTACAGCCTTATCAGGAGGAGGGGGAGACGAACAGAAAGCTGTAGAAGGGTTAAATGGATGGCCTTGACTTCATTGTCACAGTGGGTCGTATGAAAGCCTACATGTAGGTCAGCTTTTCTCAAACTGTGTGGCGCGCCCTCCTTGGGGGCAGGGAAACTCTACAAGGGGGGCGCGAGCATATTGAAAAGTCAAACAAAAGATTATTTAAAAAATTATTAATTTACTGAAAGTAGACAAACAAAATACATTCTTACATAATATATAAAAAATAAAATACACATTTACACTGATATATTATACTTATAAATGTATCTGTGCTACACAATGTATTTTATAATTAATTTAACAATCCTAATTTAAGAAAAAATTTATTATTTACCAGTGACCCCATGGGCTTATGATTTATGTTATTAAAAACAAAAATTAGTCCTTATCTTAATAATTTGTTCGGTTTATAATTTTTCAAATAACTTCCAATTAAAAATTAAGCGCTTCGCTTTCTAATGCCAACCGTTTTCCACGTAGGCACGCGTCGTATGTGATGTATTGGGAGGGGGAGGGGAGGAATAAAGAAGAGCAAATAATCTGAAATAATTAAATCCTTCGCAAACACTGTCAAGGTCCTTTTATTGCATTCCAAAGTCTTCGGAATAATTTTATTAATAGCACTGCACTGAAAAGATCGTACTTTGAAAAGACGTATATATACGTCCAAGAAAAAAATGCTTTGGCTTAGCGAGACGTTTATATGGGACCCTCATACAATAACTATGTATTGAATTCAATAATACTATTCTTTGACCTTAAAAGATCGAAACGACTTTAAAAGGTTAAAGTCGTTTCGATCTTTTAATGTCAAAGAATAGTATTTTATTGAATTCAATACATAGCTATTGTATGAGGGGGGCGAGATGAAAATTATGATTGAATATTGGGTCGCGTATATTGTAACTTTGAGAAACACTGATGTAGGTAAAAGGAAAATAAATCACAGAAAACGCCAGTACCAGCGCCCTGAGTGAAGTCCAAAAGGGAACCCTCAGTTTAAATATGAAGCCCCTCACACATCAGGAAGGTAATGAATATTAATAGTTTTCAATACGATGGCACGAAGAGCAGTTAGGCAAAGGTAATCACATTCAAAGTCAAGTCCAATTTAACATCGAGAATCATAAATTCCAGTGGATTTATGTGAGATAATTGTTCATAGTCCTTATTTTCAAGTGCATTGTAATGGGCGTTTTCCTGGACGTATTGGATGAAGTACTTTTGAGTCTTTATAATACGTGCTGTTTAAAACTACTTAATACATGTAACTTACAGTTTTACAATTTGAGCAATGAGTTTGAACAGTTGTATAATTTGTACAATGGGGGATTGTCCGCCGTTAGGTGGACAGGAGGTATCCTCCAAGTTGGATTTAAAAATAAATTATCTATGAGTAAAACGATAATAATAGAAACCTAGAACACAAAATTAAAAACATCCCGTTAATTTCATAAAAAACCCTTAATATTTAAGCTGAAATATTTAGATAAAATTAAAATGGAAATAGAGGCTTACAAAATTATTAAGAATAAGATTACATAACTCTTTTAAAATATTTTATTAATGCTTTAAATTCATTTTAACAGCATTCATACAATTACAGAATCATTTCAATATTCAAGCAGTTCTGGATGTTTGCCTTAAATTGTAGTTTCATAGGTATCAGTAGGTATATCGGTGATATATGTAGAGAAAAATGTTGGAAATTCGGAGATGTCCGTAGATAAATCTGTAGGAATGGGGGGCATAGTTGTTTCCCCAGATGGTTCTTGGCAGGTCATTATCTTAATGAAGGGACTGTTCACTTCCTGTAATATTTAAGAAATTAAATTATTAGCAGCAACAATGCAGTTAAACAAATTCAGTTTTATGAATTTTATTATCAATTTATATAGTTCCTTTAATCGAATGAGAATTAAGAAAGGAATAAAGATTTCTTTATCAAAAAAGCAATAAATAACTTTAATGTTAATTATAACAATTAGAATTCGCTAAAAATTTATTTAAAGAAATAGGTTATAAAAATGGAAAGGTTATATAAATATAAGTATTCTCATAATATTAGAATTTAAGCAATTTTATTAATTTTAACAGCTTAAATATGCACATTAATTAACTATATCAACTCTGCCTTAATATGATAATACTGATACAGCGATATCTATAAATAGTGAATAATATTGCTTATACAATCTCTGTCTTTCTATATTTATGTATGTGTATATATGCATACATATGTATGCATATGTATAGTAAATTTAGGTGTGAATTTTATGATCCTTTATACATATACTTAAGAAATTCTATGGTTTATTGATAGTCTGTAAAGAATTCTAACTATTCTTTACAGGAAAGTTTCTCTGTGATTGGAAAAAAAAAAGTGTTTTGAACTTTTTTCCAATCGCAATATCATTGGATTCTTACCCAGATAAAAATGCAATTTTTAAACTCTTCGAAAAGAATCCCATTTAATGTTGGGTGATATATGAATCATTTTCTTCCAAATACCATTAACATTCACACAACATGGTTAGTATAACTTTTTCAGTATAAACACTGGCGTGTAAAACTTAAGCAACAACTGCATTTTTCAACACATAACAATGATATTGTTATAAAAAGCTTTTTGAGACCAGTACAGTGAAAATGAGACTTAGTAGAAAAGTGATGAATATGCAAATATCAGCACTATGACAACAGATGGCACGCAAATGCGTGAAATGCCCACCCTCAGTGTCAAGGGAAATTAAAAAGGAGAAGAAAAGACGCATATCCAGACATTCCATGCAAGTTAAAGTGAAATTGTATCTTCATAATGGCTGCAAGAGCCCATCAAGAAGCCTTTAAAAGTGGTAAAATGATCGGTTAACTTGTATAGGGGCATAGCTAAACGAGTGTTGCACAAGAGTTTGTCAAAAGTACTTTCCAAAGTCTGAAAAGCCTTCCCATTGACAGTACAATTGTAAAAAGGGTTGGTCGTGGTCGGTCGAGGAAAAGAACTGCAAATGATGCAAGGTAGATTGTTCTGAAGGCAAAAAGAGACTGGAATGAGACATCGGGTAATATTTCTCAGTAGATGTGTATGACAATCGCGTCAGATTGCCCACCTCACCGAACATCTGCTCATGCATCTCAGAGCTTAAGGTAACGAAAACTGAGAAGAGCTTTGGTCCTCATGGGATGTTGTGCCACTGAATTTATTTTATGTATGACAAATGAACGATAGGTATTACGATTTATTAAGCTCAGACGCCAATATAAAGGTGGCCTATTTGCCTACCATCCTGAGCACTGCATATAATTAACAACAGCCTTTCAGCGGCACCATTTACAGTGGTTTCAAGAACACATGAACATCTCATTAATGTAGTCTCATTCTGTTTACAGATGAGAGTCGGTTTAGTCAAAGAAACGATTCTCAGTTCCACTTGATGTAGAGGTAGTGACATGGCTTCATCCTTCTAACATCGGGGAAAGAGACTGTCGGGGTGCTTGTTTGTGGAAACATTATGTTGAAAGGACGAATGGAGCTCCATATTTATGATAGTGTATCATTTATAAGAGATTGTTACTATGATGAAATTATTCTCCCAAACTTGTGTCTGTTCTGAGGAGCCATTGGTCCAGACTTTATTTTTGTGCACGACAATGCATGTTTAGGAAAGACCTTTGCTGTTGAGGAGTTCTTAGAAAAAAGAGTACATCTCCAGAAGGGAATGATTAGTGAGCGCTCCTGATTTAAATACCACCAAACATGTGTGGGATGCATTGGGGAGACGCCTGGAAGCAAAATAAGTTTCTCCGGAGAACACCAGACAGCTCAAACAAAAGTTCTTTGATGAGTGGCTACTCAAACCTCAAGAACTTCTGGATTATTTGGCACTGAGTATGAACAGATGGGGTCACTCAATCATTGCATTTAGTGAAGGTCAAACCTGTTACGAAAGCACTTCAGTTTTTTGTACTTCTTCGAGGCCAGACAATGTTTTACTGACGCCATTTTGTCAAAAAAGCCTTTTTATGCTTTGTTCCAGAACGTATGCGTACAATTAATTTTTTTTTTAGCTCTTTTGCTTACTTCCCTTTAAGTGCTACATTGTACCTCTGTAGTGTAAATTTCATGTACCCCAGTTGATTTTTTTTATTTTTTTGAATTACGACAAAACCTGTGAAGTTGCTTAAGTTTTGCACACTAGTGTATTATGAAATGATAATAATAAAAATATAAATAATGCTTTTGAATCATTTCAAACACCTCAATTTTAGTTCACCCAAACATTTTTTTTAAATATACAGTTGGTTCTTTGCGTAAAATTACATTACATTTAAAACTTATCTTGTGCAGTATAATTTGCAGGATCTATATAAAAGTTTATGATTCAATCCAAGGTATTTCATTTCAGTTTAATCCTCCTCCTGTATATCGATACATCTTCGATTTAGTCATAGTTACATTGTATCGCAAAGCATAAAGGTGGCATTTCAAGCAATTTGTTATTTTACATTGGGTCTAAGACATGAGGAAAGAGTTCTTTATTATATCAAAGATAGGCTATAACGTTTAAACTAAGGAATAGTTTATCATTAGATCACTTTTATAAGTCTACAAGAAAATTAACGAATCTGTAAAGTTGTGCGAAATGAACATCCTGTATTGCTTGTGTTGAAATAAACATCAACTGAAATTTCTTTCACGTTTCTTTCAGGTAAATTTGAGTATTCTGTTAGAATTTTTTCTTAAGTGTGAGTGTAAATATTTATGGTTATTCAACAATCGAAATTATTTACCTTGCATTCCAATTGAGGTTCACAAAGAAGTCGTTCATTGCAAAGGGCACCTGAAAGGAAATAAATACGCATTTATTTACTATTATTAATATTATAAAAGAAAAGAAAAAATGGCCTTTTTTTAAAAAAAAGAATAGCTTTTTAAATTCCTTTTCTCTTGAAATATAACATATTATGAAAAAAAGGAACATCATTCACTTTAAACTGATATACATCGATGTATCATACATCGATAGGTTACATCGATGTATTTTTATAGGGTTTTTTTCCCTTCGTTGTAAGGCTTTGAATTTGTTCGTTTGCTTTACTCTCCGGTTTTACAATTTTCTTTTAATACAAAACATTACCAATGGATTCTCTTGCATTTTTAAACTTGTTTTATTGAAAATACAATATTACAATATTTTATATTACGTTACTGAAAGATAAGAGGAAATTGATTAAAACAATTTTTAATACTCAGTTTCCTGAAATAGTTAAGACCATTAATTTCAAATTTAAAAAAAAAAAACATCTGATAATATATTAAGACAAAGCTGCTTATTGCCTTTGTTTTCATTTATGTCATTTTATTCAGAAGCTAAAATCAGAAAGTCGGAAGAGAGATCCACGGAAAATCTATTATGACTCACCTTTCCTCAAATATCTCATGCAAACACCCAAGTCAATATCTAACTGGACATTGGGTCTGTAACAAAATTGGTCTTCTTTGCATTTCCTTTTGAAGATGCCACATTCTTCATCTGCACATTCTACATATGCTATCACCTATAAGAGGTAAAAAAAAAATGAAAAATCTTATGTTTTTAAATAGGTATTTCTAATTTTAAGACAGTGAGGCACAAAATTTTTAAGCTTAGCGCAAATATCTGGCTTAATTTAATTTTTTTTTTAAAATGTATATTACTCAAGAAATACAAGAAAAACTGCAATTATCAAACGTGTTAAGTTGTAAGCATTACAGCTGGTGATGCTAGATCTAAACCATGAGTACACTACCCAAATTAAAACTACTGTACAACTGATGAAATAATTGTGGTTATTGCTCACTTAGTTACTCTACATCTCGAAAACCTCACGTAGGATAAATGGAAATTTCAATCCGGTTGCTAGTTCAGACATTTTTCCTGCCAATTGATAATGCTTAAAGTTTATGCTATCCGTTACAAATAAGTCTTCTGGGTAGCTGTAAAAATGAGTAAGCAGTCTTCTAAGAGGTAATATCTCTATCTCCAAATATTTTACCCTGTAACCTTTAGGCTCATTTTCATTTTCCTTTCTAACAGCCACCACCGCTACACACACAGAATCGTTCAATGATGTAGAGCTTCTAAAGGCCCTTTCACACGAATCAACTCGTGCCGAACTTAACAGGAGAAGCAGACAGTAGGCTGTTTTCCTAGCTAGTTTTGAATTGAAGTCACCTAGGTCCCTTCTCAAGTGATCAATTGGGTCCTCCTTCTGTGCCCCCTTTCATGCTCTCGGAAACCACATTCTCCTCCCCTCTAGTTGACTCAATTAAAAGGATACTGTGGAAGTTAATCCCTTCACACATGGCTACTTGTGTATTAAAAATGGCGAAAGCTTTTTATTGCTTCTTCGTACTCGAACATAGTACCGATGAGTCCAGCATTCCCTTTTCAGTCAACTTTGTGTCCACGTGTGAAAAGAATTTTCTCTCCTCTCTTTATACTAGAGAAGTGATGATAGAAAAGAGGAATATATATATATATATATATTGCTTATTTTGCCTTTTATTCTGTAATACTAATTAGATCTCTATGAGCACATATTAAAATAAAAATAAAAACTTTATATTTATAGAATTCTACTAAATTTTAAGGATATGATTATATACTCGTATATACAGATAAAACATGTACTGTTGCCACACAAACGTATATGAATAATGGGATAGTTTTCTATGGAAAAATAAGCTTTTGGTTTGCGTTCTGTTGTTTTTGAAGTCAAGTGAAGGAAATTAGAAGAGAATGACTAAAAATCATTCCCCACATTTCCAATAAATATCATATGCAGAAATTTCCTTGCTTGCAATAGTGAACGCATTACATATCCCATTGGTTGGTGCAATAATTAATTATTGATTAGTTGGCGGAGTCCCCCCTACCGTTTTTTTTTTTTTTTTTTTTTTGGCTGAAAAGCCATATATGACTAAATTGCACACCAAGCACTAGTTTAATAGTACCAAAGTCCAAAAAGTAAATTATAGTTTCAGAAGTATATTTGTGGTTGTGATCTGTGATAGAAGATGGGGTTTAAAAAAATATGCGAATCAGAAAAAGTTCGAAAATAAGAAAAAACCATTAGGATATTTTCGTCCCTAACTATATTTCGTTGTGGTGTTTACTGAATCATAGTTAAGCCTATGATCAACGTTAGGTTACTTGCTCAAGATAAAAAAACTTACTAAAAGAAAGGAAAAATAAATCAGATACTTTAAGGTCTTACTTATGTACTGAAAGTAAGTTTCTAAACAGTGATTCTAAGGCTGTGCTAACGTAATTTTAAAAAATGGGATTCAAACTCATAGCTCTTTTTTTTAGGAAAAAATTTCCAAGATTAATTTAATTTTATGAAGTCGATATCCTTCAGAAGAGCAACCTAATTAATTATTCTATTCATTTCTATAAAGGAATTATTATTTTCTATCTGACGTAGAATAAGTTCAATATTTCACTCCTGTACTGGAATATTATATAAATTTTTTTTCTTTTTACACATTAGGGAGAAAAACTGTTTTAATGGAGCGTCTCTATATAACATGCAATAAAATCAAACAGTTTATGTGTTACAACATCATGAATTTAAACAAAAATTGAGACATTTTTTGACAAGAAAATATGGTCCGAATTTGGTTCAGGCTCTTTAACCCTAACCCTTTGATGGTTATGAACGAGCTCAGCTCGCAATCGAGTCGTACTTCTGAATGCTTACAAACGAGTTCAGCTCGTCCGCAAGATTTCGATCAAAATGGGTAGAAACGAGTACTACTCGCGTTGTGAAACTTTTGCCCAAAGTGCGCTGATGAGCTGGACTCGTTCAGATTCATTTTTCTGCATTGATTATGTTACAAATGAATCCTACTCGCGAAATTTAGTTAGTTTTACTTACAGATGGCAGTACGGATTCCATGAATTTCTTTTCATAATGAAAGGGGAATTTTTTTTAACCTTATTCTTTTTATGCGTATTTTGGCGCGTTTTTTAGAGTGTTTGTAAAGTAAAATGGCTCAAAAGCGAAAATTAGATTATTATGATGATGATTTTGATTTCGATACAGAAAGCTTATCAAGTTTTGAGTCTGATGATGACTTTGTTCACAGCATATCAAGCTCAGAAGACGATTCAAGCGATGAGGAAGATTTTTCGAGTGTTCGACAGTGGTGTAAAATTGATTCAAGTTCTCCCGCTCCTAGCCGATTTAGTTTTATTGGTGATGTGGACATAAAAGCTTGCATGACAAATATTTTTGATCCACAAGAGTACTTCGAGCTGTTTCTTACTGATGAGATTGTAAATCATATTGTTACTTAAACCAACATTTTTGCTGCTGAAAATTTAAATAAATTTAAGAGCAAAGAACATTCCCGAACTCATCATTGGAGTGAAATTAATGCGAATGAATTAAAAGTATTTTTTGCAACATTAATTTTGCAAGGAATAATTACGAAACCAATTATAAGAATGTTTTGGTCAAAAAGAAAGTTAATTGAAACTCCTAGTTTTTCTAACCTCATGAGTTCGAGAAGGTTTGACCTTATTATGTAATTTATTCATTTTGATAGGAATGAAAACACTGATTCTTCTCATTCTCAGCCAAAACTAAAAAAGATATGGACCGTTTTAAATTACTTACAGAAAAAAATTTCCGAAGTTTATACACCCGAACAAGACATATGTATTGATGAAAGTCTATTGCTGTATAAAGAGTGACTTTTTTGGACCCAATACTTACCACTTAAAATGGCCAGATTTGGTATCAAAATGTTTATGTTATGTGAATCTCATAGTGGATACGTGTGGTCTATTATAATTTATGTCGATAAAGGCACTGATGTATCTGAAGAAAATAAAGAATATTCGTTTTCTACTCAGGTAGTTTTGATATTGTCTAAGCCGCTATTAAACAAAGGATACTGCCTTACTATGGATAATTACTACAACTCTCCCGAGTTAGAGGAAATATTATTGAAATCTAAAACTGATTTTTTTGGAACATTAAAACCTAACAGAAAAGATCTATCGAAGGAACTGAAACAGAAAAACTTAAGAAGGGAGACTTACTTGCCTATCAAAGAGGTAAGATGATGACCATGCGATGGAAAGATAAAAAAAAATGTTCATTCTATAAGCTCAATTCATAATCCTGAAATCGTATAAGTCCCAAATAAATTGAAAAATGGGGAGATAGAGAAGCCTAAGATTGTTTTAGATTATAATAATACGATGGGTGGTGTGGATCGCATGGATCAGCAAATTGGATACTATGACCTAACTCGATATCGTCAAAGGAAATATTACAAGGAAATATTTCGTTATTTATTGGACATAACAATTTTTAATGCTTTTCAACTGGGGAAAAAAAAGGAATAAAAAGATCAAATTTGGAATTCAGAATTGAACTAGCTGAAATAATTGTTGAAAAATATCACACTCACAGACATTTGAAATTAAAACCTGCTGAAACAGTTTCGAATACTTTAATATTGTTAGCAAGCCACTTTCTTGATTATATTCCAGCTACAGAAAAAAAGAAAGAACCTACTAGACGCTGTGTGGTATGTTGCAGCAAAAATGATGCCAATGGAAAAAGAATTTGCCATGAAACGCGTACTTATTGCAAAGACTGCAATGCCCCATTATGTGCAATTCCATGTTTTAAAGTATATCACACACAAAAAGATTTTTAGGTAATTGCTGTATTGAAATGCTTCATAAAGTTTTACATTAGTTGTTTTTATTTAGTCCTTTCAATTTAATATTTCTCTTATATTTATAATTATCTATTATTATTTATATATTTATTATAATCATTTATAATTTACTACTTAATAATTATCATTTATTAATTATTTTAAAGTACGTAAAAACTGTTATTTGTGTACTACAAATACTTTAAGAAACCTTTAAAACGCATGAGGCGAGCAATCTACGGCATCGCCGGAGAAGAGTGACATTTTCGGAAGAACGGCGGGGAAAAACAGCTGCTACTTTCGACTACTGCTTACTCGTAATACTGCGCGAATTAAGTAAACGAAAACTGCTCATTTCTCTAACCGTCAAAGGGCTAATAGTGATGTGAAATCTTAAATTTATATTTCTAACCTTTTAGAAATGGCGAAGCGACTGTCATAAGCCAAGTTCCTGAACAGTAATAACTGTAAGTGTACCACGCAGAAAGACCTCTAAGAATCCGTGATAACATTTCCAGGGGTACGAGATGACCTCAGTAAAAAATAACATTATATCTTTCTTATTCCCTGCTAAAGACAATCCTCCTTTTTATCATACCTTAGGGTACATAAACTATTAATTTATCATCCAAAGAATAGGAGGAAAAAATGTTATACAGTCTGAAATAAAATATAGATGTTATTATACCAATGTTTAGATATAAAAATTGGAATTATATTAAAGTAGAAGACTTACCAATACCAATGCAAGGCAAATCGATTTGAATGCAGCGTTCATTTTCTCAGTTGCGTATGCTTTCAAAACATATACTGATGTATTAGCACCTTACACGGCACCTTTATATATATTTAGAAGTAGTACGTTAAAAAAGTTACACGTAGTGAGATTTATTTCCCTAATAGCCACCTGGCTATAACAAGGTTTCTGTTCTGTTATTCGCAGACGTTTAGAAAGTTCGTAATTGCTTTTTATAGGCTTTCATCATAACCATTCAATATTTTGCTTTGTACTTGCAGATTTAAATAATAGTAATAAATTAGAAATGTGTGAACACCTGATTAACATGTTTATGAATCAGTTATGTATAGTAAAGAGTCATTTAAATCTACGCTTAAAAAATGATTTGATATCGTATTAATCATGTGCACTATTTTATTCGAGACATAATTTTTACATCAAAAATATTTTTGAAACTTATGTGCTGCAAAAGGAAGTTATACTTCTTAAGCAATAATTCAGTATTTTATTTTTAAATAGAAATGTAACATTTACATTTAAAAAAAATTCTATTCAAAGAACATAACACCGAGAAAAAGGTAGAGAAATACGTTTTTGCTATTTGAACAATATGTATTAAGGTATCCGACTACGTTCGGAACCGTCATTTTGCAAAAGCGTATAAATAGATAATATTTATAATATTTAGTGTCACTTAGATTAGAAAATGCATATAAAATTGTTTTAAGAATAGTATTACAATAAAAAATGATTTAAGTACACTATTTTGACAAAAAATGAACATAGAATGACCCATTTTCAAAATATTATCCTTTTGCGAAAAAGGCTTCTATTATAATAATATTTTGCCTGTCTATAGCTCAGACCTCTGTACAGAGGCTCAACTAGAATGTTTGAAATATATAACTTAGAAGTGGGTTTATCCATGTTTTACTACAATAGAGGAGAGAAATTTTAAGAAAAAAACGCCGATAATTATTTCAATGGATTGTAACTCTGAAAATAATGTAAATTTTTCAAAAATCATAGTTGAGCCTCTGTACAGTGGTCTGAGCTATATACAGGCAAAACATTATTATAATAGAAGCATTTTTCACAAAAGGAGAACATTTTGAAAAAAGGTTACTCTAAGTTAATTTTTTCCTGAAATATTGTATTTAAATAATTTTTTTTGTCAAAATGTTCTTAAAACAAATTTATACATGCATTCTAATATGAGTGACACTAAATATCATGAAAATTATCCATTTATGCGCTTTTTTAAAATCACGGTTCCGAACATAGTCGGATACCTTAAATTTAGTATAAATATAATTTAAAAAATAGTTAAACATCTGGTCACAATAATAAAAAAAACAAAATAATTTACTTGAAACTAATTAACACGCGTAATATGTCGTTAGCAATATATTCCAAAAATGGAACTATTATCAGAGAATGTGTAAGGCCGCTGACCGAGTGTTTATGTCAAGTCGAGAGTTCGAGACCAAGTGGCTTTGAGTGTCCACCATGTAGATTAGCTAATGCACGTTAAATGTGTGAAGACTCAAAATCATCACTTTGGAATGGTATTGAAATTTGTAGGTTGAGGTCCTGGTCGTTTTCGTCAATTGATCGAGGGTTGAAATTACCAGTCGGTTCTGAACAGCCCTCGTGTTATTTTGAAGTGCAACATTTTTCAAAAATCAAGGCATCAAGGGGATGACGTTGTTTCAGAATATTACTTTAACACTAATCATATCAACACTTAATAGATACCTATTTCTACCATAGCGGGTCAAATGACCCGACTTTATGTTGTATGCTTGAATGTATGAAATATGGATGTTAGAAAGGAAATAAAAATAAAAATTAAATTTATTATAATAAAACAGAATAGTGAATTGACCATTTCTATTACAAAAGCAAAAAATTAGAATTTTTAATTCATTGCTCATCGCATTTTTTACATGTCCATTGAACATTTTTCGCAAACATATTTTTTACATTTTTGAGCAATTTTTGTTGGATTTATTTTCTTTACAGTATCCTATTTGACATCTCTTACGTTGGTAAGCATCTGTAGTAGATTTAGGCAACGATCCTTTCGTATTTTTTCTTTGTTTTGGTTGTTCACGGGCTTCTCGAAAATCGGAACCAAATTCTACTGCTAGCTTGAGTAAAAAATCTTGTCTTGAGATGTTTTCTCCTGTCACTTGCTTGCACAAAATCCAGGCATTTATGCCAGCTAAATCAAGGATATTGAAAAAGACTTGGAGAGGTTATCTGCAAGACTTAGAACTTAGACTTTTCTTGAATTTATTCTCAGCTATTTTGAATGACCTACTTTACCCAACAGTCTTCGCAGAAACGTGCAACTTACCAGCTACAATACGATAAATAATATGACTCGATAAGCTTATGAAACAGAAAATGCTCTCCGGGTCAAAAGACCTGTTGTAGTAGATAACGGTATACGACAAGTATTACTCAAAATAAGCAAAACAAAAAAAATAGTATAATAACTGTAGATTAATTACTTAGAAAAAGTCATGAAGTCAAATGTGCAAAAGCAATAAGATGATACGTGCATTTTCAATGCAAAAGTTCAAAATGAGTCATTTGACCCGTTATGGTATGTTTAGTGTTAAGGTATCCGAACACGTTGAAACTGACCAAATTCGGTCAAGCCAAATATTTTTGTTTTCTATTTTATTGAATAGAGCTATCTTTTATTTTTATTTGTTTTAGAGGCCAAGTTACAATCAATTTTATAAAACTAGAAGAACCAGAAGTGGGTCTTTGATATACCATAAGTGGTCAGTTTAATTCCTCGAAATCTATCATGGCGAGTCTGATAACTCAAAATATTACAAATGTATTTCAATAAAACTTTTTGAACCTGATATTTGTGTAATTTTCTAGAGAATTTACTAAAATATTTCTCATTGTATGAATACCTTTTGAGTTAGGGTTTGTTATTTAAATAATGGTCTCATAAAGAATGTGTTTTTTCTTATAATGTTTACTCAATCAGCTCTAAAATTTTCAAATTTTTATAAAACATTAAAATTTTAATACATTCTCTAGATAAATGCATCTAGATTGTTGTGGTGGTACTTTTATCAATATAAGTTTATTACTTTTTTCTCTAACTGCTTTGCAGTTTTACAAAATTATTGCTGAAATTTCACTTATAATTGCAATATTTGTGAAATTTAGGCAATGTATTTTAAATATTCTTGGTTAAATAATAGTATTTATTGGTATTGAATCCTAAAAAAGCGTTTATAATGTTTAAGTATGTTATTTCGTCAAAAAGTACTCCGAACGCGTTCGGATACCTTAATTACAAATAAAACCATCAAGAGGACAAGTAAAGTACTTAAATCTCTAATTCCTCTTTTATTTACTAAATTTCAGCATCACACCGAATTGATGATTGCAGTCTCAATTATCTAAAAGATGATCTGTGATATTAAGCTAAAGGATTGATTGTTAAACTGTCAATGTGTAGTTTGTTATAATAATCTTTCGTCTTTTTTATGAATATTCTAATTCGATATCTTTACAAATGCACAGCAAGCCTGGATTCTTAAGCTTTGTTTGGAAGTACGAGTTTTTAAAAATATATATTTAACCGAGTATATTTTTATTTGATTAAGAATGCTCGAATTTTCCTTAGGTACTTTAACTTTAAGGGAAATCTTTCTCATTAGAACGATCAGCTTAAAGTCTTTGTTCTAATTGAAGATTCAGAATCGATTAAACAAAATCTGAAGATTTAGTATTTGAATATTATAAAACTCTGAGAGATAAAAATGAGCCAAACGTACAGATTTATTAAAGAATGATGAAAAAAATTTATCTGTTCGAGAATTTGTATCGTTACTTAGATTCTTAATCTTTCATTATAATTGTTAGTTTGAATTGTAAGAAAGAATGTTTTTTTTTCTTTTCCAATAAATGCTACTTCATCAGTCCTATCACTTCACGAAATGTTTAGTGGTATAGATATTTGTAATTTAATAATTAAAAATAATATGTATATAATTTGTGTGTAACTCTTGTTATTTAACTAAAAAAGATCAATTGTTACTATATTTTTTCTCTAACGAGTGTTAATCAACTATTCTTAAAGATAGATGTGCAATAATCATTATATTAAATATACTTGCCACTATCAAACGTATATTCAGAAAAATCGGTTCACAAAACAGTATGGTAAATTTATAACAGCTAAAAAAACTGTTCAATTTGAATTTTATTATATTGTAAGAGGCATACATCATTGTACAACTTATTAGCATCAGTTATCTTTGCACTAGTTAAAATCTGCCTAAATTTCAATTATGCTTATAAATGAATCAAAAACAGTATTCAGAGAACTTTAAAATATTGAATTTCAAAATGTTGCAAAAAGGATCAGTTTTGTATTAAAAATGTTCTAACTCTATATTACTGCTAATGTTTATAAAAGATTTTATTGATTTTTCTTTAATAAAACATATAATAGTTAAAAAAATCAACGTTGTTGTTATTTATCCCACCCAATACACAGTAACATCAGATCGGAGCCCATAAAACTCATCGTGGTAAGGGAAGCTAGATTGCATCTGTCGTTTGACCCCCCTGCAAATGACAGTATGAGTTCTTCCCGTTTAACCCCAATTTTTGTGAGAACTTCCGAAGGCCCCACACCTCTTCATCTACCACTAACCTCTCGAGAACACTTCGGTCTCGCCAAATATAAAGAGTGCCCCCTTCCTGTCGCACATTTACTATGCATTTACTAACATCCATGCCTTTTCCGGGACTCGAGGATGGGGCTTCGGCCCAGCAGTTGGCATCACTAACCACTATTTCGTGTGGACGGGAAAATTGTATGTAATATGTACAAAAATAAGACTAAAAATAAGTAACTTCGATGATACTTGAATATGTAAACACATAAAAAACGACTGCTGAACATTGGTTCTAAGGACCACAATTACTAATTTTTCAGTGGGAAAGTGAAAAGGTTTAAATTATGTGGGATAAATATTAAAATATTCTTAAATTGTATGAAAATTTTAACAAAAAAATAAACAGAATAATGAAATAAATACTAGTCATGTTAGAGTATAATGCATCCCTGGAGTTTTTTAGTCATAAAAATTATAACAAATCAAAATATACAACGTTTAATTGGTTTTGTCTCTTTCCATTTGAAAAATACATCTGTCTAGGCTTAGAAAATAAAAAAAAAATAATTCAGGAAAAAATACCATGTATATTAAAAATTATATGTATAAAATAACTTAATATATAAAATTCATCTTTTCAAAACATTGTGCAAATTTCTCCAAGAAAATACTTTCTCTGTCTCTCGTTATCATAGAACATTTTCATCAACATTTATTCTTGTACCCAGATAAATAAACCTTCTTGATGTCTAAAACCACAGTCTCATTTCTTTAATTTTCTTACTTAAATATTTAAAATAAATAGTAATAATATCATCAACTGATATATTCCGTTTATTATATATAAATTTCAGAAATAAAAAAATGCACACTTTCTTATAATTAAAACAAAACTTATTAGTACTAAAATAAAATATGCAATTTTCATGAAATCTTGTTAAAAATAACATCTAATAGTTGGGAAAGAGTTTATTGACATATTAATATTGAACCAAACCAAACTTACATAATGAGGACGCACAAATTTTTCACACCTGCTCAGTTTTCGTTGTAATCTATTGTTATTATTACTCAACAGTGAAAAGAACTTTATTTCTATAAGAATATTCTAAACCACTTAAAAATCAAAGTTTAATTAACAGATGACAAAGACACACATGAAAAAAAATTGTTACGCCAGGTGTTCAAAAAGAAATTCCATTTTATCATCCGAAAAACTTTGTAGAATATTTTTCGTCTGCCAGTAAAAGAAGGAAGAAACGAACAAAGAATATATTATTTATTAGATTCTAAGTCTGTTGTAAACAATCACTATGTTTAAATCAATTCTGATTACAGTTTTGGTGAGTTTATAATTATTTCCTATGACATACTTTTAAGCCTAGTTTTATTTATTATTTATTTTTTATTTTATTCAGTGTTTTAAAAATTTAATGTAATAAAAGAATAATTAAAATTTATACTGTTGAATAAAGAAAATTTGCATAAAATTCACATTTTTGAGGAAGTTTACTACTTTCTTTTTAAACTCGGCAAAATGACATAGAGCTATAGATACAATAAAATTTCCAATGACAATTTTATAAATACAGTGGGCCACAAAAGTGTTCGTACACTTGCAATTTCTTATAAAATTTAATGTTTTCGACTAATAAAAATTAATATATTGTAATTGTAATTTTTTTATGATATCTGCAACTTGTTCTTAATGGAATGACATAATTAATTTTATAAAAATAGTATAACTATTTTTTAAAAAAATTAATTATCAAAAAGCTACTAAAAAATTACGCCACAAAAGTCTTCGTACACTTAACAAAATTTCAACTAAGCTTTAAATATTGTATTTCTTTCTTAATTTAGTACTTAGTAGGATATCTTTTAGTATCCACAACAGCTTTTAAGCGTCTTGGTATAGATTTAATCAGTTTTTTGTAATTTCTGCATCGATTTTCCACAATTCTTCTGTGACTATTGGTTTTTACTTCACATTTTGTGTTTTTTACGTTTTTTTACATCAGAATCTCCCCCTAAATATGTTCTACTGGGATAAATAAAGGGGATTGGGGGGTTTTTTTTCAAAATTTAAAAGTTACAGAAACCAGTGGCGAAACGGGAGCAGTGTTTTTTGGGCCCATTATCCTGTTAAAAAAAATCGTTTCCAATACCCAAATTTTGGGCGGATAATTTAAAATTTCTTTTTTAAAATTTTTAAAAATAGAACTCATGATTTCACAATATCAAAAAAAAAATATCAAATTCCCTTTCCCCTTGTGGCCGATTTACACCCCCCCAAAACTTCTATCAATGTTTTTTTTTTGACCCAACCAGATTCTTGAATTAAGTTTTAAAAAAATTCAATTTTTGACAGAAAAATTTGTTTAAAGGGATGAGAAAACCAACTTTTTCCCCCGGAAAGGGGGCCTTTTATAATAGCTCAAATAAAAAAAAAATAAAAAGAAAATCCCAGGGTTTATTGGAACAAGAACTTCTTTTTTCTCCAGTTTCAGTATGGAAGGTTTTGGGGGGTGTAAATTGGCCCCCAGAATTGAATAATTTTTTTTTTTTCGGTTTTAAATTATGAATCATGGGGCCTTTTTTAAATTTTTTTTAAAGAGAAATTTTTTAAAAATATCCCCCCAAAAAAGGGATATTAAAAAAATTTTGATTTCATTTTTAACAGGATAATGACGCTAAGTGCACTTTTTCTCAATGTACGCCCTTGTTTTATAACCCCCCAAAATTTAAATTAAAACCCCTCCTCAATCACTTTATTTATCCTAGTGGGAAAATTTTGAATTCTGATGAAAAAAAAAGTGACAAATAAACACAAAAAGTGGGAAATAAAACAATAGTCGCCCCAAGAATTTGGAAAATCGATGCAGGGAAAATTAAAAAAAAACTGATTAAATCTTTCCAAAAACGCCAAAGGGTGTTGGGGGACACTAAAAAAATATCCACTGGGGCCAAAAAAGAAAAAATACAAATTTAAAGAAAACTTTAGATTTTTTTAAGTGTACGAAATTCTTTTTGGCGTAAATTTTAAAAATTTTTTAATTTAATTTTTTTAAAAAAAAGTTTTACTATTTTTAAAAAAAAATTATGTTATTTATTAAGAATAAGGTTGCGGAAAATCATAAAAAATACAGAAATATATTAATTTTTGGGTTAAAACATTAAATTTTAAGAAAAAAGCAAAAATGTATGAACACTTTTGTTTCCCACTGTATTTTCCTGGTAAAACAGATAAAAAGGGTTTCATTATACTTTCAATATATTTTTTTTCTTTTTTTAGCCACCAATTTCGGTTTTTCATTAGAGTTTCTTCGGAAATTTGGGGCCTTCTGTGTTTGGTATTCATTTGTCAATTAAATTTTGGAAGCATTTTATCGACTTCCAGAGAATTCATCCATTTATTTTATAATCCACCATTTGCCTAACATTTTTCTACCTATTAAGAAATCTAACATTACAACTAATAATTATGTTATTTAAAAAAAATATTACTTATTAGATTTTTTAATCATGATTTTTATTTAATTGTGAAGTAAGCTCTGTTTAAAGATCCTGGGGAAAAAAAAGATGGATTGTTTTAATAAAAACGGGAAGGGGAAAATTTAAAACCCGCCTTTGACCTCAGATTTGGATATAGAAGGAGAGCGAGACAGAAGTGAGACAGAGATTAAGACGTTAGAAAAAACAAATTTCAAAAGTTTTTTTTAAGAATCGTTTTAAATAAAAAAAGTTTTAAAAACCATTTCTCTAAATACCTATCAAATGTACACTTTTTTTTACATGAGACTTGGAATTAATTTTATTCGTAGTTTAACTTAGTTTTGTAAGTAAACACACACATATATAAGTATATTGTATATATAGACAAAAATATTAAATCATCTCAACTTTGAGTTGATTTTAAAAGCTTTTAGGTACAGTAAAGACGAGACCTACGAAATAAATAAATATTCAGTTTACTTTTAAAATTTCCTTATTTTTCTTTTTTTAAAAATTTAAAAAAATAGTATTTTTTAAAAAAAATCTTTTTTTGCAAAAATTATTTCGTTTTTGGAGAACCGTTTTCACTATTGTTTTCCCCCCTTTTTTTCTTGAAAAGTTTCGGCTAGAGTTCTCAAAAGATAGATAAAACTGTAGATAAAACTTTTAGATAAAACTGTATTAAATCGGCTAATCAAATGTATTTCATTTAATTGTTTGTGTGAATTTTCTTCAATATAATTTATTTCGAAATTAGCTAATATATATATATATATATATATAACAAATAGGAGGAAGAATGTTTTTGAAACAATTAAATCACTTTCTATATTTACTCGATTTAACTTTTTTTAATTCAATATCAAAAATACAACTACTGTTAACTTTGAGAAAATTTATTAAGGAATAATTTATTATTACAAATTAGAAAATCTGTCAAATGACTTTATTTTAAATTGTTGTTCGTTGTGTGGTTTAAATTGTTATGCGTTAATAAACTCTGAGATCAAAAACTTTACTTTTTTCGGTAGCTTGTTTTATGATTTTTATATAACGCCAACTTTTTAAAAAAAATTGTCTTCGTTATAAAAGGGGGGTTACAAATTAAAAAGGGTTACGAATTTTCCTGGGGTTTGGGGTTTGAATTCTAATCCCTCTATAATGATTTCGGCCCCCTTCAAAACCCCCGCTTTCGTATCGTTTTAAACCGTTAATCAAACAATTGGTCAGGCTGTGACTCAACATTAATCAACACCTGCATTCCGTACATCAGAAACTTCAATTAAAACGTTACTGAACTTTTGAAAGAATTTATATATATATATAAGATGAGTCATCTAAAAGTTGTTTTTTTTAACAAAAAATTTTTTTACAACCCCCCTTTGCTGACACGACAACCCAAAAGGGAGGGTTTTTAAAGGGCGGGGTTCTCGCTCCCTTTTTACGCTTGTTTAATTTTTTAAATTTAAGCCGCTTTTATGGCCTGATTTAAATTTTTCGGAAAAGTGGAGCCCAAAAAGATACTCAAAAAAATTTTTTGCATACTAATAATGACATGCATGCCACGGTATTCACCAGAAATCTTTCCGCCGGGGTCGAACCCAATCTTGACTTCAAAGCCCTCCCACTTCGAAGGAAACCGAAGGGGCGACAGTCATTAAATATACAACGACATTATCATATCGTGCATTATATCTGTAAATCATGGACAATTAGGGACCAATGTCAAAATGAAATGAAATTTTTTCATCATCTACTTGATTATAAGTAACTGATTAGAAATCAAAGAAAAAAATCATTTATTTCAGAGAAAAAAAGGAAAAAACGGGGGTTTAATACCCCGTTGAACCCCCCTCCTTTCCAAAAAGCAGGGGATACGATCGGGGATTAGGGGATAAAGTTTTGATGATGTCTTTGAGCATTTTTGCCCCCGCGGCATTGTTCAGTTTGTTTAAACGCGGGATTCCCCCGCCATCCCAAATGATCCAAAATGCTGGGGGGGGAAAAAATCCGGGGGGTTTAAAAAAAAGGAAAAGGGAAAAGGAAGGCCAGTGGCAGTTTGGGAAATTTTCATTGGGGGAACCTTTTTTTTTAAAAAATGGGCCGGAGCCGTTGGGGGGGAAAACAAAAATTTTGCAGGATGTCTCGGAAAACCACTGGGCTGTCAGGGTCCCGGACCCAAAATTTAAGGGGAAACAGTTTTAATTTGGCCTTTTTTTAATCCATCACACCAGCGGGTGGGGGGGTTTTTTGCTGTAAAACCAAAGACAAGTTGAGACATTCACCACGGGGTTTTAAAACGTCTTTCAATGCTGAGATTGAATTGGTTTTGTAAAAAAACGACCTGGGTTTCCATTCCCGCGGGCCGGGTTTTTTGGGCGATTCACCCTCTTAACGGGGGGGTGTTGATGGGGGGGCGCCCAAGGGAAAGCCCCCGTAATGGGGGGGACCCCCAAAATTTCCCTTTCCCAGCCGGGTTGCCTTCCTTTTTGGTTTCCCGAGAAGACACGGGGGCCCCCTAGTGAAGGTTTTCCAGTGCCTGGATGCCGGCAGTTTAAAAAGCAGTTGGTTACGCGGGGCTTTTTTACGAAAATTGGGGTCTTCCCCGACGACTGGTCTGTCGGGGGCTTTTAACCTGGTTTTCTTAAATGCCCCGGATCCACTGGGTTAAACCTCCTCACAAACCCCCAGGGGGAAATTGACGGCTCCCCTCCCGACCACCCAGTTTCCCATCATGAAAAAAGATTCTCCCCTTTTAAATTTTGCGACAGCTGTTCATATTTCTTCAAAAAGGCGTAATGGCATGTCTACCCCCTAAAGTTTTTTTTAAACGACCCAAAAACTAAAACAAGTTTTTGGTTTTACCTGTTTTTATACTCCAGGGGGGAACAACTTTAAAACGCCTTCCGGCAAAGGTTTTGGCAAAAAACCCCGCTTTTTCTTTTGCATATCTCCCCGACATGTCCCTTTCCTGCCAAAATTTCGTTACAATCCCAATTATTTCCCCGGTCCCCTTTTTTTTTTTTTTGCCCCTGGGGTGTATTGTAGTTCTATTAGTAGATCTATTATATATAGTTCCAAAGAAGCTATTTTTACACCAGTAAGCGTTCTAGAATTGTTTTTTAAAAAAATAGTTATATTTCAAATATTTCAATAAAATTTTATTTTTAAGAGTGTATTTTTTCGTATATATCAATATGAAAAAGTTTAAACCAAGCTATTTTAAATATATAGTTGCTTTCCTATCCATATCTAGCCAGTAAGACAACTAATTTTTGATGTAATGTAATGTTGTAAAATGTAACGTAATAGTTGTTAGATTAAAAATTAACTTAAAATCCCTCGTGGGACACAAATTATATATAAAAAAAATTATTTACAGAATAAAGAAAGGCAAAAAAATATTGTGTTAAATAAGGACACACACACATGGCACTCAATTCTAGGATTCAATCTCTATTCAATCAATTCAATACCAAGCAATCTAAAAAATGTTCTGCTCATTTCTGTGTAACTGTATTATTATGAGTAATAACTAATTACAGTTAGAGTTATATTAAGGTAGCATTATAAAAAACACAAGGCTATTAATGACAAACCTCGTATTTTTGACCCTCGGTCAAGGGGCAAGGGTGACAGCTGATCCCTGTCTCTCAACTACCACACCACTACAATAGGAGGACTTTAGCTCGACAGATTTAACGTGCATCTACACGGTGGGTCTTCATTGGCACCAGAACTCGAACTCGTGATTCACGGAAGTAATAATTGAAGGAAATGCATTATTAATTTAAGGTAAAGGAAAAGGGGGGGGGCACAAGGGTGAAATTTATGTTTGGAAGAAGATTAAATAACAATGCTAAGAATAAAATAAATATAGTGTACAGAGTGTTAGAAGTTAAAGATTAAACTAAAAGTGGTAAATTCGAGTTGGATTAATAAAATCTTTCTTTATCTGTAACAGTTATTTCAATTCATACCATTAAATCACACTCTCTATTTATTTAATTATCTTGGTGGAATTTTCAATCGTTAATAAAATACACTTTAACCCTTCATCTACCTCATTATGATTTACTGCAGTTTTTTTCATGCAATATATTTTTTTGGATCACTACACTGAAAATTAAGGGATATACATAAACAAAACACTCAACTTTCAGAAATTTAATCCGTTAGAGTTAATTAATTAATTAAAGATATTCCACTGAAAAATTAATTATATACACTGTTCATTTAAAATAAATAGTCAAATTGTTTTCTAAGACCTTCCTTAACATACAAAAAAATAAGACTCTTATCTTTTGACATTCGCTATTTTTTCGGAACAAAAATGTCCATCTTCGTAATTCGCTGAAAAAGCCAATTCTGCTATAAAGCTGCCTTCCCCGCTAAAATGCTCATCCTTAGAACCCGTGCTGCCATATATCTTGAAAGTGGATTTAAAGAGTATTCCTGTTAAGTATCATTAGGGTATTCGTAAAAATGGTAATTTTAAGGAATTTTAAATTGAGTGGTACTTATAAGTACCGTAGGTAGATAAAGGGTTAAAGCGCTCAATTGAGCTGAAATTTTATATACATGATTATTTTGGATGACAATACAGTAATTTAACTATAATTAATGAAAATTAATGGATTAAAACTAATTATTCAAGAATTACAAATACAGCCAAGTTGGCATCATTTTTAGCGACTTGGGTCAAAACTAAAAGATTTTTTTTTCTCACGTTTTAAAACATTCAGTTGAACTGAAATTTTATAGACACGATTGTTTTGGATGAAAATACGATATTACTATTTATATTTATATTAATTGTAACTATTTAATATAAAGTAGTTAAAATTTTATTTTTCGTTGTTGATTTAAGTAGGAATTGACTTAAAATTTTTTTTTATATTACTTGTATTTCAACTTAAGTTATGTTACACAAAGACAACACAAATCTTCAGCAAAAATAATGGGCAAGGAACATGAACGCTTTTCATAGCGACCACATTCTTTCCTCACCTGGCCTCTACTGAAGATCAGTGATCGCTAGAGGGCGTTTGTGTTGTTTTGGACAGTCAGTTACAGTTACAATGACAAGCGCGGTTACAAGTGTAATAGTTTCTCATATACATGCATAAAAACTATTTTGGTGAGCTTATATTCTTTACAAACTTTCTAAAACAAAGAAAACATTGGATTTTAATTAGCATAATAAAAAATTTCCTTATTTTTTTTTCAGTATTTGTTCTTATCTGCAAAATATTTAGCTATATATTTATTCTTGATGTAATATTTTTGTAAATAAACGTATTTAAGGCTAAAAAGTTTTAATTCCTTATTTTCTAACAGTTGGTAGCAGTTGTAACATGTCAAGAAGAGGAATGCGGTCTTTTTAAAAAGAAATGCAAAGAAAACCAATACTGTTACAGACCCGATCTCAACTTGGAACTCGATCTGGGAGTTTGTCTTAATTATATGAAAAAGGGTGAGTCGTCAAGTAGTTCTTTAATGAAGCCTTTAAGGTAACGAATTTTTGAAGTGATAACTTCTTTAGGCGCGTTTTGCTGGAGAGTGAACTTGAATGATGTGTTTTTTAAGAAGCCAAGCATTGTTACGCTCATGCTTGTAACACTCGTAACAATGGTAACAACTACTGAATGGTAACAATACTAGTCGTAACAATACTACTGAATCATTTGGGTTTAATCAGTCATGTATCGGATAAATTTGTGCAGCTGAATGTAGAGCAGAAAATGGGCAAATAATTCTATTGTGTGTGGTTACTATTTATATTTCACCAAATCAAAGTGTAGAGAAAAGTATCGAATTCATTCACAAAAATTTAATTACTTACATCTGAAGCCGGATCAACTCTTCTGAATAAATTACTTATTATTTCAAGTGGGGATTTTAATGTAGATTTTTCAAAAGACAAATCAAAGCCTTTAGTAGGTCTTTTAAAATCAAAATTCAATTTAATTATGTCAAATGATCCAAATGAAAGCACTACAAAGTACGGAACAACGCTTGGCGGAGTTTTTTTTAGATGTTTGAATATAATTTTGAATCTCAAGCATTTATAATCTATTTCAGCTACCATAACCCTATTGTTTCCTTCTTAGAATACTAATTCACAAATATTTTCAAAAATATTACTTTTATGATTACAGATATATGACTAAAAAGTTTTCTATGATAATACTAATATCCCCTTGTTTTTTTTCACTTAACTAATCCCTGAAAGAGCATTACAAAATTTTTAAGTTATCACTTCTATAGTGGGGTCATAAGCACATATATTCTTTTATTTTTCATTAACCAAATAATTAATATTTTAACAATAGTATTTTTGAAGTACGTATTATACGAATATATATATATATATGTTTTAAATTATAAAAATAAATCTAACAATATTATGAGTGTGTTTTAAAAAGTACATTTATCGTAATTTTTAAGTTTGATCCATCTATATAAGAAAAAAATTAAATATTCCAAAATATTTCAATGGGAGTTGAAAAAAGGTCATCACAAGAGAGAGATATTGAAAAAGTATATCCCTCCTGATTTCTTTGAATTAGAATATGCTACGTTTAAGATATCCGACCACGTTCGGAAAAGGGATTTTAAAAAAGCGCATAAAGGTATAATTTTGATGATATTTAGTGTCACTTAGATTAGACTACATGTATAGAATTGATTTAAGGTCATTATGACAAAAAATTATTTAAATACACTATTTTGGCAAAAAATTCACTTAGAATAAACTTTTTTTCACAAAAGGTCTCCCTTTATAAAAAATGCTTCTATAAAATAATAATAATTTGCTTTAAGAGTAAAGACTTCTCCAGAGAGTCTGAACTAGGATTTTTGAAAAATTCACATTATTTTCAGAGTTACCACCATTGAAATAACTATCGGCGTTTTTTTTAAAATTTCTCCCCTCTGTTGTCGTAAAACATGGATAAACCCACTTCCAAGTTATATATTTCAAACATTCTAGTTGAGCCTCTCTACAGAGGTCTGAGCTATATACAGGCAAAATATTATTATAATGGAAGCATTTTTCACAAAAGGAGATTTTGAAAATGGGTCATTCTTTGTTCATTTTTTGTCAAAATATTGTACTTAAATAATTTTTTATTGTAATTATATTCTTAAAGCAATTTTGTATACGTTTTCTAATCTAAGTGACACTAAATATCATAAATATTATCCATTTATACGCTTTTGCAAAATCACGCTTCCGAACGTAGTCGGATATCTTAAGTAACAAAATTTAGTTTGAATTTTAAAAAAATTTAATGCAAAACAATACAAATGACAAAAAATACGTAAGAATAATATTTATTTTCTTTTGTAATTTACACTGCTTATCATAAATTAAGGAACAATTACAAAAATGGTGACAATTCAAATAGTTATGCGTAAAATTCACACAGGAAGGTATAAAATAGCATAAAAAGAAGTCACCAGACAATTATGGTGTTATGGAAATTAGCAAAAGTATATAATGAAAAAATCGGATGTGTTAGTTTGGAATAGGAAAAGTACTTTTAATATGAGGTATGAGAGAGAGAGAGATCCCCGAGAAGCAATACGGTACATGCAGTGATGTGTGACGTTCTCAATTATGCGGTCTATTAATTCTGTAGAATGTGCGAGCCATTGCTCTTTCAAGACAGTTGAAAGCGTGGTTAAGTTCCTAAGAGGAGGATTGAGAGCAACTACAAGCCATCCTAGAGCGTAACAAACATGCTCGATAGAGTTAAAACTTGATAAGTTAAAAAAAAATAAAGAAAGAAAAATTAAATTCTTTCTCCATTTGTATTTGTTTATATCTCTCTTTTTGAGTGTACTTATACACAACATATGGATTCGCCATCAATATGAACATACTTAAGCGATGGTAAGTCAAAAATTGCTTAGATTGTTCGTGCTACAACTTTATTAAACAAAGATAGGTGGCGGCTACATGCATATGCACTTAGTTGGTGCGTACGTGGTTACGTGTACGGAATTTAATCATGATTGTTTCAGTTGGCATCTAGCGTAAGCATGTCAGCTTCGCTATCAAATTGCATCAAATAGGAGCAACGAGGAATGATTCAAATTTTGTGGTCAGAAGGTGCAAAAGGGGCGAAAATTCACCGGAGACTTTTGTCACAATACGGCAAAAGGACTTTAGATTTTAAAACTTTTTTTTCTTCTTGTGGACTGAAATGTTTAGAAGTGGACGAACGAACATAACACAAAAGGAGCTGAGTGACCATCAACCTCGACCCCTGGTGACAACATTCAGCAAGTTCGAGAGATGGGTACAGCAGATAGGCGAGTCACTATAGGTGAGGTCGCATCTTCTTTAAATATCACTCACAGTTCTGCCTGTCAAATTATCCACGACGAACGCAAATTCCTTGAAGCAGGGTGTACGCTTTGAGTACCACGATTGCTCACTACAGCAATCAATAGGTTGGGCTTTGAGACTCTGAAACAGATTTCGGTCCCTCACACTTTCATCTCTTTGGACCGCTCAATGAAGTATTAAGAGATCCTTTATTTGCTTCAAACATGGATGTTCGAGATTCGATGCAAAAGTGGCTTCACAATCAACCGAAAATCTTCTATCAGGAAGACACATGGAAGCTTGTGACCAAGTACATTGCTCAAGGTGGGGACTATATCGAACAATAATGCATCTGTTGTACACCTATCTTTGATTAATAAAGTTGTATAATGAAAAGTATAAGTAATTTTTTTGACTTACCCTTGTATAATTACTCAAGTAAGAACATGAAATTTGTATAACGTTAAGTAGGTGGTGAAACTGAAGAATTTTCTCAACATATCGTTGGATCCAATTCGATGACGTTTGCAGCAATGATTGAAGCATGGCAGAACACGGTGCCAAAAATGCAATGGTCTAGGAAAGAGGGGTAATAGAAGTGGTCGCCAAATTGGCTCTCAAAAGCAAATGATTAAACTTCAGCAACTAACCGATACAAAGGAAGGAGGAACCAATGGCTTCAAGGATCATGGATAGATAACTCTGTAGTAGGTTCTGAATTGATGATGTCCTTTGTTAATGTGATATAAAGTGCCCAGCAACGTTTTTTGAAAGCTGAATCACAGCACTGCGGGATTTTTTTTATATGAAAGAAAAGCGTAATTTTAAACTATTTGTTATTTTATTTACGTTGTAATAATTAAAACTCTTTTTTCTCTTCTTATTTCAGGTGGTTTTTGTGATGAGAGACTAAGATGTGAGCCTCCTTTGGAGTGTAAAGTACGTATTATAATGTCTACATTAATATTAACGATTATACTTTTGATTTAATTTCCAAACTTAAAACGCATTTATAAAGGGTGGTTCTGAATTCATGGTACAAACTTCAAGGGTAGGTACAGGACATTGTAACAATCTTTTATTGTATAGGAATGTATGGGCGCAAGTGAAGCAGTGAGGCGCAAACGCAAAAAATAAGAGACGAAAGGAAAGACAAAAAGTTTATTGAAAGCGTCGTTGAAAGTGTAATATTTACAATAATTGTTCATAACTCTTCAGCACATGAGCTATGAAGTCCAGCTGCAACGCACGTTGCTGTACCACCCACTGGCAATCGGAGAAGATTGTCTGCTTAAGTCAAAGCTTGTACTCGCCGAAAATGGAAGATATGTAAGCAATTTTCGTCCAACACTTTACAAACAGTCTGATGGCACACACTTGCGTGATGAGTAATAGCTCTTGTACTTGACTATGGTTTATTAGACACAGCGTTCAAGATGTTTTCTTCCAGACTTGGACTGCTTACAGCTCTTCGTCGACTAGCAACGTGTCTAGAGATGTAAAACGAACGTGTTTCACGAAGTTGAAGATGTAACCGCTGAAAAATTCTGTGATACGACATTCGTAGATCAGGAAACTGCCCGTGATACATTCATAGCGCAGCTCTGCCATTGCCATTTACACGGCCTTACATGTAATGCATGAATCAATCTATCAGGAAAATCCCGGCTTACGACAATTCTATTCCTAGCTCTTCTAAGAGACCTAGAGCAGCTTAATCACTCGTATCAACACTTCCGCTCTGAAAAGGATGAGAATGTCTTGATACGAATTAAAAATTATGAGCTTTATTGTTACACTAGTTGTTTCTTTTGCAAGACTTCACTCACTCCCAATTATCCCCCCGCGCCATGCAAGTTTTGATCACGTTTAGTGTGGCAACTTCAACCCTCATGATCTTATTTCAAACTCCCTCTACCTTTCTTACTTTTTTCCAAGTGGTTATTTAAAATTTCTTTTCAATAACCGCAGCAGTTATTTTAGAGGTAACGGTAACGGACTTAAAAATATTATTCTCTTAATCCTGTTATTATCCTTTCTCCTCGTTTTGTCGAGATGCGGCAGACGGTTGAAAAAACGGGCTTTGCTGTCATGGAGATGTGACGTCATTTTCTCTCTCTTTTCCTATGAAAGCGAAACAGAAACTAAATCAACTGGGAGAGTGGTTTCAACACCTCCACCAGCGATTGTTGCGCTGCATTTAATGTGGGCTGCTTTCGTTTTATATGTAACTTCAACAAATTGTTCTCTGTTCAATTTATTATGATGAGTGGATAATAGAGCTTTCTCTAAGGTTCCACGTAAATGTATAACCGTTACCGTTATGTAATGCATGTCTGTATTTTCGGCATACCTAAAGTCTCCCATCTTAGACATCAGCACAATTGCGAATGGTGATTTCCCCTACTGAGATGCATTATGTTGAACGGCGTGGTGGCTAGAAATCTACTTCCACCTACTGGCAACGCAACCTCAACTTATTACTCCATTTTTTTCTCTTATGTTTTATTTCCCCTGTTTGCGCCTCACCGCGTCCCTTGCGCCCATCATTCCTATAAAATAAATTATTGTTACAATGTCCTTTATCTACACTTAAAATTTGTACCATGAATTCGAGACCACCCCCTGTATTTAGAATAAAACGCATATACTATAACCAAAGACTAAACTTAGGGTTTTGTTCCTTCCATTTTCTAAAATTAGAATTTTATATCAAAAAGAAATTTCTATTATTTTTAAATATTTTTGTATATCATATGTATATTCCATGTGTTTTAGCTATCATATAGGATAAAATTTCGTAAATGTGGGGTAATACCGAATAAAACTTTTTTTTATTACGTAATTTGTGAACAGGAATTGTAAATAAATTTTATTTTTTAAACTTTAGCAAAAAATGTACACGATTTTGTTCTTGTACTTTCGAATTTAAAATTTTATCCATGCTTTCTCATCCAGTATTATTTGTTAACCAGTTGCATACATAAGCGTAAAAAATGGCGAATGGGTTCAAGCTTTTAAGACTTTCATTTTCCTTTCATATCATAAATATTTTATATCAAAAATATATTGTAAATAAGACTTTATATGCAATAATTTCCTTAGGTTGAAATAACATCATTTATTTAAGATGTAATCGAGATACGTATATCGAGGTAATTGTTAACGTTATTTTAGTAATGCAGATAAAAAATAAATTTTAAAAAGTTACTTGTATTGAAATAATTTTTTTTTTACAATAGATATATTGAGTCATTCACTCACGTAATTCTGCATTGTAGACAGCTACTAATTTGGAATACATTAACACTTTAACAAAACAATTATTTCAAATTATTCAAAAACCTGCTTATAAACTCTCTAAAGGCCTCTGATACTAAAATTATGAATCTCACATTAGGGGATCATCAACTTACCGCTGATAAGGTTAAGTTACATTTTTCATTTAAAATTTCTATTCAGTCACTGAAATAATATATATTTAAATTTGCTAAAATAGACTTTAAAATCCTCTTTAAGGTATCCGACTACGTTCGGAACCGTGATTTTAAAAAAGCGCATAAACGGATAATTTTCATGATATTTAGAGTCACTTAGATTAGAATACATGTATAAAAGGGTTTAAAAAGGGGACATTTTGACAAAAAATTTTTTAAAAATACAATATTTTGGCAAAATCTTAACAGAAAAACCCCTTTTTTTTAAAAAAATTTGTTCCCCTTTTTTGAAAAAATGCTTCTATTATAATAATATTTTGCCTGTGTATAGCTCAAAAACCTTTCAAAGGCTCAACTAATTTTTTTAAAATTTTTTATTATTTTCAGAGTTACAACCCATTGAAAAAATTACGGCGTTTTTTTTTTAAAATTATCCCCCTGTTGTCAAAACATGGATAAAACCCAATTCTAAGTTTAATGTTTCAAAAAATTTTGTTTAGCCTCTGTACAGAGGTTGAGCTTTTAGTTTGGCAAAATACTTTTTATAATAGAAGCATTTTTCGCAAAAAGGGGGAATATTTTTAAAAAAAGGGGTTTATTCTATGTTCATTTTTTTTCAAAAAAAGTGTAAATTAAAGAATTTTTTTTTTGTAATACTATTCTAAAACAATTTCATATACATTTTTTTAATTTAAGTGACACTAAATATCTTAAAAATTTGGGGATTTAGATCCAAAGCGGGTTTTGCAAAACCACGGTTCCGAATGGATAAAACCTTTTAAAAGGGGGAAAAAAACAAAAATGTGGTTTTTTTCCACATTTTTTTTATTCATTCCCCCATTTTTGCTTGTAACCCCATTAGCAGGTTAGTTTGACATAAATGTCCCAATTTTCGAGATATCAGGGGAATAACTAATGTATGAAATTCGGGCCTTTACAATTCATGCATTTTTAAGTATTATTTTAATTCTGATATGTTACAGGAGATGGAGAATTCCTTTATCAAGTTCAAGATTTGCCATGAGCCATCGGATGAAACTGTACCTTCCACTTTTCCCACTGATATCCCGGATGAAGATACTAATGCACCATGAAGTCAGAAAATAGAATGTATATAACATTAATTATTTATAAATTGAAATAAAATGTAAATATGCTACTAAATTTGACGAAACAAAATCTTGCTTTTGAATTTACATGTTTATCATCGCACTTCGAGGCAGTATGAGGGCTATTGGGGACGAAACCCATTATTTTGAGCCACTGTCAAGTGACGAAGATGACATCTGAACTGGCATTCCCTATCCAAGGTTCCACACCGTACCAATGGGAGGACTTTGAGCCCCCATAAATGTAAAGTGCAACAGCTGTTCTACAAAGCAGGTTTTTAATCATACCAGGATTCAAACCCACCATTCGGCAGAAGAAACATCGGCCATGAGGGGGATCAAAAAAACTTGGGTTTTGTTATTTTGTGTGAACGGATGGTTTAGTAATTTTACCCGGACAAAATGGAAAATTCCACTCCTCTTACTAAAGCAAAAAATCATAATTAAAAAAGATGAATTATTCATGGATATCATAGGTTCCCAACGTGGGCGTTTGAGGCTTTCAGGGGAACAGTAAAAGACCCAGAGAAATTTAGGGGATGTTGAGATGGCATGGAGGGGCTTCGGCAGATTAACCACAAATAGTCTAACAAGTAATATAAAAAAAAATTTTAGGTAAATTCCTTCCTTTGATCAAAAAGAAAATTTTTTTTTTTAGCTACTTTTTTTTTAAAAAGTTACAATTAATATAAATATTATATCATGGACAGAATCATAACATTAATGGTCAATAATTTTATTAATTATTTAAAATATCGTATTGTCATCCAAAACAATCGTGTAGATAAAATTTCAGTTAAACCCGAATGTTTTAAAAAACGTGAGAGAAAATTTTTCAATTTTTTGACCAAAGTCGCCAAAAGGGTCACTAAGTCCCCAAAAAAATGATGACAACGTGGCTGTATTTCTAATTTTTTAAAAATTAGTGTTAACCCTAATTTTTTTTAAATTTAAAAATGAAATTATTGTATTGTCATCCAAAAATAAAAAAATGTATATAAAATTTCAACTCAATTAAAAGTGTTTTTAAAATTATTTTATTAACGTTTAAAATTTTTCCCACCAAGAAAAAAAATTAACAAATAAATGAATATATAAGAGTGTGAGTTAATGGGTAGAAATTAAAAAAAAGGCAAAAAAACGCGCTGATTATATACAACAAAAGTAAATTTTTAATACTGGTTATTTTATATTGGTTTTTTTATGTTTTTAAAATGATTTTGCCCCGTTCTGCATATTTCTAGACAAAGCATTTTCATATCCTTTCCCTACGGTACTAAAAAGAAAAAGGCTCGGGGGAAAACGGATGAAAACCTTGTGGAAAGGGGCTTTTCCGACGGGAGATCGGGAGGCCCCCGGGTTTCCCAAACCCCGGGTTCCCCCCTTTTAAAAGGAAGTGAAAGAAATTTTTTTTTGGAAATTTTTCGAAGGTGGAAAATGATCTGTCCGTTCTGTTTTTCCAGACAAAGCTTTTTTGATACGTTCCTCCCGGAACAAAAAAGCAAAAGGTTGCGGGCGCGGGTGTATAGCTCAGTGGAAAGAGTATTCGGCTGCAGTTCGAGAGGTCCCCCGGTTAAAACCCCGGGGTCCCCTTCTTAAAAGGAAGGAAGAAAATGTTTTTTTTGAAATTTTTAAAGGCCCAAAATGATTTGCCCCGTTTTTGTATATTTTCTAAAAAAAAGGATTTTCGCATCCGTGACGGTGCGAGCGCGCATTGTAAAAATTTACCCTCATTCTATTTCTCTAACGCCCCAAAAGAAGTATAACTTCAAAAAATTATAATGTGCATTTTTTTTGTCAAAAAAATGTCATACTTTCTAAATATATAAAAATGAATATTCTCTTTTTATAAAAAATGCTTCGATAATAATAATAATATTTTTCGTATTTATACCTATGATTTCTCTACAAAGCCTGCACTAGGAGTTTTGAAACACATAATTTAAATCTGGATATTTATTTATATTTTGTTACATCAGAGTAGATAAATTTTTACAGAAAAAATGCCGGTTATTACTTAGAATGATAATAACTCTGAATCAATACATATCTTGCCATATTCTGACACACATGAACATTATGGCAAAATCTGGAGCTGTATTGGGAAAGAGCTTTTTGGCACTGGAAAGATCTGCTAGAAAAATGAATCTAAGAGTGACTATGGAGAAACAAAAATATATGTAGTAGGTTGGTAATAGGGAACGCAATATCGGACCAAAAGTTCAATACCGGTATTCGGTATTTTTCTAGATCTTAATACCGGAACACCGGTATTAGAAATTTTAGAAAATGCACGAAAACGCAGGTGTTTCTTTGTTTTATACTTGCCAGTTTTATTTTAAAGAGTGTAAATATCACAAAAAATAATTTGCAACTTATAAATTATATATATAACAGTATATAAAAAACACACAGAAAAAAAGTAAAGGAGCATCTTATTCATTTAAATAAAAAAAAGTGTAAATATCGCTATTCAGTCTGTGATACTTTTGTACAAAATTTTTTTAAATGTGGTCTTAAAAAACAATGCATCTTTTATGATCATTTTAAACCTGGGAAAAGGGAATTTTAATAATTTTATCCGAATTATCTTTTTTTTTTAAAATAATCTAAAATCCCTGATGGGATTTAGAAAAGAAAAAAAGTGTGCTAAATTAGAAAGAAATTAGAATTTAGAAAAATGTGCTAAAATTTTGTATCTTCATCACAATCATTCTTTTTCCCCTTTAAAATTTTTTTATCATGTTTCGTTTTTAAATGTGTATGGAGTCCCCGTTTGTATTTCCACCGTTCATTTTAATAACACTAGAGCATTTTTTACGTTCTGCCACTGTATTCTTCTCATCATATAACTAATGAAACCAAACCGAAGCATCATGAACTGATTTTTTATCTTCTTTAAAGTCATTCTCATTCGTCATTATGGGTTATTATTTATGAGTTTAAAAAATATTCTGAACCCTAAAGTGTGATATCCAAATACAGTGTGAATAACAACCTCACCAATTTTAAAAAAAAATCAAAAAAATTACGCACTTCCTTCCCTTTGACCTTGTTTTCACAATTGAATATCAGTCTACGAATCCTGAGCGTGCGCGGGTTTGCTCTGAGCTGTAACAGGATATTTTTTTGGGCCCCCCACTTTTGGGTGATTCACATTTTTCACTTCTTTGACTTTTACGAAGTTCTTCTCAAAGTTGCAATACTGGGCCCAATTTTCAATCATAATTTTTTTTATCGCCCCCATACAATAATAATATACTGAATTCAATAATACTATACACTTTGGCGCTAAAACTACCGATACCCATTTTAACCTTCTTTTAAAGGTATATATAAGCATCCCCCGGTAAGCCAAAGCCTTTATTTCTCCCCGACGTTTTTCCCTCTTCCCGAAGGGACGATCTTTTTTTTGGGAACCCGCTATCCGTAAAATTATTCCAAGACTTAGGAACGCAATAAAAAGGGCCCCCTGACAATGTTTCCAAAAAGGGTTTACTTATTCCAGAATTTTTTCCTTTTATTCTTTTCCCCCCCCCCCACTACCCTCATATACGCGTGCCTGCATGGGGAAAAAGGTTGGCAATTGGAAGTGAATTCAAAAAACTTATGTGTTTTGTTTGGGATCAGCCGTACAAAAAAAACTATCAAGATATAAATTTTAAAAACCCTACAAAAAAATTTTCAAGATAAGTGTTAATTTTGTTATAAATTATATATATGCCAAAAACCCCTGGGGTCACTGGTAATTAAAAACTTGTTTTTTAAATTGAATTGTTACATTAATTATAAAATGATTTTTTTTGCCCGGTATTTTATAAGTATAATACATCAGTGTAAATTTGTATTTTTTTTTTTTATGTCAGAATGTATTTTGTTTGTTTACTTTCAGTAAATTAATAATTTTTTTAAATAAACTTTTGCTCTTGACTTTTCAATATGCTCGCACGCCCTTTGTAGAGCTGTTACGCCCCCAAGGGGAGCGCCCCACAGTTTGAGAGATACTGCTGTACGATACAACTTTGTATTCACAGTTTTAATTAATTTCGCCCGTTAGGGAGACACAAAAATTAAAACGTATATTATTTTGCGATGTTGGTGATCCCTGAACATATAGTGGAGACAATTATAAGAAAAGAATTTCTAGTAAATACCGAAAAACCGATATATAAACTTGTGAATATCGGTATTTCAAGATTGTACAAATCGCTCACAAAATGCCGGTATTCGGTATCTCGGTATACCGGTATTGCAATCTCTAGTTGGTAACTATCCCTAACTGGTTTTAAATAGACTTATTTTTAAATTTAAATCTGTAAAAAATTTTACCTATGTAGAATCAGAAATAAATTACCAAAATGACATAAATCCCGAAATCAGAAAGAGAATTATTGCAGCTAATCGCTGCTTCTTTGGTTTAAGATCATTACTGAAGTCTCACTTAATAAAAATAAGACAAAAATCCCGTTGTGTATAAGGTACTGACCAAGTCAGTTTTGACTTACACTTCAGAGACATGGACCTTGCCAAAAAAGAAAGATCTTGTTGACTTTTCAAAGGAAGGTCCTGCGAACTATATTTGGTGCTGTTCTCCATAATAACAGTTGGAGAAAAAGATATAATTTTGAAAAGTAAGATTTTTATTAGTGATGATATTATTAAGTCCATAAAACTAAGTAGAATGAGATGGGCAGGGCATATAGTAAGAATGAGCCAGTATTGAAAATTTTTAATGCAATTCCTTCTAAAAAAAGACTAAAAGAAAGGCCCAAAAAGAGATGGAAAAACTGTGGGTATAAGGATTTTGCCGTTCTAAAAGTGAAGAACTGGAGATCAATTGCAGAATGGAAAAAACTTCTAAGGAAGGCTCAGGCCCACAAAGGGTTGTCATGCCGATGCTGATAATAGTAATTCTAAAAATGTGAATTCTACAAAAATCCTAGTTCAGGTGACGTAGAAAAATATTAACAATTTTTTTATAGGCAAAATATTATTATAGTAGAAGCATTTTCCATAAAAGGAGAATATTTTGAAAATATTTCATTCTTTTTTCGTAGTTTGCCAAAATATATTGCATTTAAATAATTCTTTTCTAATAATATCCTTAAAAAATATTATATATATATTCTAATTCAAGGGACACTAAATATTAAAAAAAAACTTATTCATTTGTACGGTTTTGCAAAATCACTGTAGCCGGATACCTTAAAGGATCTCAGAAATGAATATACGTACGTGTGTTAAAAATGCGTAAATATAACAGAAAAAAATTACAATAAAAGAAAATAGAAAACGGTTATTTATATACAAAAAATAAATGAAGCATAAAAATGTAATATAGTTTGTTTACAAAATTTCCTTCTAAAATTCTTGTACTTTATTTTAAATTAATTTTTATATCATTTTAAATGGTATTGCTAGACTTATACAAAATGTATGTAACAAATATATTGTTACATATTAATTAAAATGTATCTAAATGAAATAAGTTATTGAGGTTTATTTTTTCCTATGCCTTTCTATATGTTCAAAAAGAATTTAAATTCTTTCTTTATTCCAACTAACCGAACAAAAATATATCGTGGTGTTTTTTTATATAATTTTTTAAAAAAAAAATTAGTTTAGATAAAGGAAAAAATTTTATTTGAATTATGAAATGAACACATTCAGCAATTCGTGTCTATTAGTTTATTTTGTTTTGTATCAAAAGAATGCGATTCGATTGTTACACTGTGGAAATTTCGTCAGGAAACTTGACCTCAGTAAAAACATTCGAATTTGTACTGCTGTAGAAGCAAAGGTGGAAAATAAATTTCTAAACTATATGTAATGAAACTAAACTGCGATACTAAAAATTATAATAATAATTTTCTCTTTCTTTTAGTATTGGAAACGATTCAGAATTTATAAAAATTTACATTGTTTTTAACAGAAAATCAATCAGTTTGAAATGAAGTTTATTATTCTCTCTGGATTTGTAGCCATTTTGGTAAGTTTTTTTCAAACGATTCTTATTTTAAATGCCACGTTCGACCGACGTTAATATCAACAAATTTTGTAGAAGTAATTTTGATAAATGATATACATGTTAGGTTAGTTAAAATGAATAAAAAAATATTCAATTTCATGTTTTCACAATGGATAACATATTTTTGTTATTTTTAAAATCTGAACTAAGCGGTTTTTAATGAATGAAAAACGATAACGTTTATACAAGGTTAAAGAATAAATTCGCAAGTTTTGATTTAATAGGAATAGCAACCGAAAAAAAAAGAAGAAAAAATTCTTTTTATTTAACAAGTGTAGTGTGAGTTTTTTTTATGGTGATGGTATTTATAGTAAATGATTTAAAAGCAGAAATTTATTTTTTTAGATATTAACAGGAAATATTTTAAATATTGAAAAAATCAATAGAGAATTTAAGACCAAGTGGCAGTATTAAAAATAAAGAATTATATAACTCATTAAATGAGAAAAACTACTTTTGTTATTAAATACCCTTGCAAACAAGTAATATAAAAAAAAGTTTCTAAGTCAATTCCTACTTAAACTAACAAAGAAAATTTTTATTTTAGCTACTTTTTACTAAATAGTTACAATTAATATAAATATGTATATACATAGGACAGAATCCCAACATTAAGTGGCAATTAATTTTTATTTATTATCATTAAAGTATCGTATTGTCATCCAAAACAATCGTGTATATAAATTTCAGTTCAACTGAATGCTTTAACACATATAGAAGAAACCTTTTCAAGTTTTGACACAAGTCATGCAAAAGTGCCAACGTGGTTGTATTTGTAATTTTTTGAATAAGTATAGTTTTAATCAGTTAAAATTATTATTAATTATTATTATATATTATTGTATTGTCATCCAAAATAATCCTCTATATAAAATTTCAGCTCAATTGAGCGCTTTAAAAATGTATTTTATTAACGATTGTAAATTCCACCAAGATAAAAATAAATGAATAAATATATAGAGATTGTGAGTTATAATAGTAGGAATTGAAAAAAATGACTAATAAATTTAATTTTGAAAAATACAACAGCCTTTACATTTAATTATTTTCTGGTGGCTCTCAATGTAATTTCAGTTCCGGCTATACTTATTTTTAAATTTATAATTTAAAATTATTGTAACCCCTTTAAAATCGGACCTAGTAAGTGCAGTATTGTGTGAAGTTAACTCTACTTAAAACTGATAATTAGAAAAGTTGATACTTTTATATCAGCTTTTTTTAAAGATTGTTTTACTGGTAATTAAAAAAATTCATTTTGTTTGCTTAACAAATTTTCTTGTCGTTTGATCTGAAAATTATCCCAAAATTTTATAAAACATTTTTAATTTACGCCCGGCACAAAATCCTCATACAGTGGGCCACAAAAGTGCTCTACACTTGCAATTTCTTTTAAAAATTTTAAAATTTTCGACTAATAAAAAAAATTTTTTTAATTTAATTTTTATATACCCCCAATTTGTTCTTAATCAAATGACTAATTTAATTTTAAAAAAAAGTATAACTATTTTTTAAAAATTTTAATTAAAAGCTACTAAAAAAATTTCAAAAAACTTCGTACACTTCAAAAAAACTAATTTGCTTTAAAAAAATTTTTTTTCTTTCTTAATTTAGTACTTGGAGGATTCTTTTTATTCACAACAATTTTGAACGTCTTGGTATGATTTTCAGTTTTTTTTTAACTGCATATCATTTTCTTCCATGGTTCTGTATATTGTTTTACCCTTTATGTGATTATATGTCATGTTTTTTTTTTTTTTAATTTTTCATAAAATTTTCCTTACTGGGTAAATATTTGGAGGTTTTTAAAATTTTTTGGGAAAGTTATAGAGAAAGTGGCGTCATTGGGGGGGCGTTTGGCGTCATATCCTGTTTTTGTTTCCAATACCCAAATTTTGGGGGCAATAATTTTTTTCAAATATTTTAGAACTTGTTTCCCCAAATATCAAAAACCAAATTACCTCTGTGGCCGCGATTTACAACCCCAAGCAAGAACACTTCCACCTCTATGGTTCACTAATCCAGCTAGATTCTTGGGATTGCGAAAATTCAAAATTGACTGCAAATTGATTGGGGTGGCAGATAATTCAACATTTTTGGTTTCCGATGGGACTATTAAACTTGAAAAGAAAAAAAAGGTTTAATCCCAAAATTTATTTGGGAAAAAGAAATCCTCCACCTCCGCCCGAAAAGTGAAGATGTTTTTTGGGGTGGGGGGGGTAAATTAGCCTAAAATTTGGTAATTTGGTATTTTTTTGAGGAAACTAGCTCTATTTAAATATTTTAAAGAGAAATTTAAATTCCGTCCGAAATTTGGGTAGGAAGACAATTTTTTTAAAAGAGTAATGACAAGCCTTTTTTCTCAATGTACCCTTTTTGTTTTATAACTGTCCCCCAAAATTTAAAAACCTCCTCAATCACTTTATTTAGCCCAGGAGTTATATTTGGTGAGATTTTTTTTTGTAAAAAAAAAAACACAAAAAAACACAAAATGTGAAGAAAAAAATAACCAGAAGAATGGAAAAAATGGAAATTACAAAAACTGATTAAATATATACCAAGACCTTAAAAAATTGTTTGGGACTAAAAGAATCCTACTAAGTACTAAATTAAGAAAAGAAATACAATATTTAAAACAAAATTGAGTTTTTGTTAAGTGTACGAAGACTTTTTTGGGTAGTTTTTAGTAGTTTTTTTAAATTTTTTAAAAAATTTATACTTTTTTAAAAAAAAATTAATTATTCATTCCATTAAGAACAAGTTGCAAATATAAAAAAAATTACAATTACAATCTATTAATTTTTTATTAGTGAAACTTAAATTTTATAAGAAATTGCACTTTTGTTGCCCACTGTATATATTTAAAATATATTTAGTAAATGACTTTTATATATTAAGTTTTTCTATTTTTATGTTCGATCAAAAAACAGTTATGAATTGTTCTTAAATGCAAGAAAATTCTGGAATCCCGTGGATCAATGGATATGAATAAAAAAAATTTTTTGAATCATAAATATCATAAATCATCAAAATATAGAAAGCTAGAATGAACTAAACGAAATTTTGAATTGGTTTCATGTTTTTTGTTAGTAAAATCAGACCATATATTAAAACAATGATTGAATTAATATATTGCCATGTTTCAAATTACATTCTTTTTAAAAATGCGTTTGCTATTTCTTGTAATAGCTTCCTCAAATAAAGATAATATATGATAAATAATTATTCATTTTGCGTGCAGGAGATAGCTTTTTCTCACACAAACGTAACCGAAATTTTTTTCCTTTCACCTTGGTTGGTTCTGGCAGTTCTTTATGATATATGAAATGGATGGTAGGATTAAGGCCTTTCCACGAGTAAATTTCCCCCCTTTAATAGAAGGACAGTCCCTTCATTGTGATCATTTAAACTAGGATGTTTGACCCTCCAGAACCCCGGACGCGGGGATTCAGGGGCTAAATCCTGATGTTATTAAAATCCGATTGGGGTCCAAAACCACTTTTTTTGCAGAGGAAAATGGCCCCCCCTTCTCCGTTGCCAAGGCTGGCACCTCCAAAGATCACGTAAAACCGCCTTTTTTATACTAGTTCACCAAAAGGGGAAATGGCGAAAAAGAAACCTTTACGTTAGGAACAAACATGGCCCCTGACAGAAGGGACATCCCCCGTCCAAAAGGTGTTCGGTTCTAAGGGTTTTAGAGGAAACACATGTTCACACTCGGGTCCCTTTGTATTGAAAAGGAGAAAGCTTTTTTGTATCTTCGGGGTCAATAAATTTAATTTTAATTCGAATGTAAAAGTAATTATTTTTTTATGGGAATTATAAAGTAAAAAACTTTGTAGTTCTAGGGTTAATTTGGGTAAAATTTACAACAAAATACTTAGAACGTCCGCTGGTGTCATTTTGACACCAAGGGAATTTATCATCACAAATAACTTCTTCATCATTATTTTATAAAAAAAACTTACCAAAATTTTTATGCACAATTTTTGACCTTTAAATGCAGTGTTATTGGGGCACCAGGGACGAATCTATTTTTTTAAAATTGTGACCAATTTTTTAATAAATTTGATTATCTTTTAAAAAAAATCATTCGATTTCGAAACCTTTGCCGCCCCTGAAAAAATGGTTCGTAGAAAAAGGGCTAAGCCCTGTAAAATTGCTAATTTATTGGATAGACTTTTTTAGAATGAAGGATGGTAGTTGTGTGTGTGTGTGTGTGACTGTCTTGTCTAATTTAGATTCCGATGAAGGCTAAGATTGGTGAAAGTGACTGGAAGAATCTGAAAAGGTGCAGATGTAATTGATAATATTCCAGTAAATCCGAAAAATATATATAAAATATATATATATTCAAATAAAATTAAAGATTGCTTTTGCAATTATTAAGGGCATTCATAAATTTTGAAACATAAACATAACAAAAAAAGTAAATAAAGGGTTATCAAATAGAATACTGTAAATTTTTTATATGAATAAATCTATATAAGTTAATTTTTTTGACTATTTAAAAACCATGTCATCTTTCCCAATACAAAAAATCACTATTAAAAACTTTTAAATACAAAAAAAAAATAGGTAGATCAATTTTTTTAAATATAAGTTATAAAGCAAGATAACAATATTAAATGTAGTGAATTTAAAGATTTCATTGATCAACATCACAAGCATGTTGTTACTGGTGATCTCAATATTGAAAAAGACAATAATCTTAGAAATATTATGAATAAAGGTACTGGTTTTAGATTAATGATTTCGAATAATAATAAAATTATCAAAAATCAGTTTATATAATGATATTGAGGCATTTTATATACAAAATAGCTATTAAATATAGTATGCCTATAGAGGCATTCACAGAATTCAAAGATAAAATTACAAAGCAGCAAAAATATAAACTATGGTATAGATAATAAAATCTTTTTTAATAATATTAAAAGTCAGATTAAAATTTACAAAATAATTTATTATAGTTTATGTTGATAAAGTGCCAGGAAATTTTGCATTCATATGTAAATACTATTATAATTTATTGATCAACAATTATTTCGATAATAATACAGCTTTTATTAAGTCTTCTGTTTCTGATAAAAAATAAATAAACGTATCTTGGCTTTTCCCTAAAAGTTAAAAAATTTAAATTAATAATAATTATAAATTTACATATATTTCTAACTCCCAAATTTCATAAAGACCCAGTTAAATTTAGGACAGTTACAAATGGTTTTAATACATATATCAAAAACAGGCAAAATTCTCCATGAAATATTGCATGAACAATAAATAACCTTATATCCTCAGCCATTCTTAAAATAGCAAATCACTTGTTGAGAAAATGAAAAGATAAAAAATTTATTCAGTCTATAGTTTAGATTTTGAAGATCTCTTTAACTCTATTAATATTGATGATTTGATTAATATTCTTGAAAATTTTTACAAAAAAGACAATTTATTTAATAATGTTAATTATGATGAATTTTGGCCCACTACTTGGGGTTTTGTACTTAAAGAGAACTATATATATCATAATGGAAACAAATTATAAAAGGCAGAAAAGGGTTGCCACAAGGTGGCCCTGCAGAACCCGTCTTGCCAATTTAAACTTACATTTTTTTGGGAAATATTTTTACATTAATAATTCAAAATTTTTTATATTTATCGTTATATAGATGATATAATCATTTTGGCAAAAAGCCAATTTTATACCTAACATTTTTTATCCACAATATCTTAATTTAATACAGAAAAAATAATAACAAAAAATTGGAAGAAATTTTCTTGACATACATGTAAAAAATTTGAAAATGTAATAGTTTCAAATATTTATGATAAAAAAAAATTTAATTTCAATATTATAAAAGTTCCTCATTAGAGTAATGTACATGTTTCTATATTCAGAAATATTGTTATTAATTATATACAACGTAATAAATTTTTTTTGTGTAAAAAAACCCGGACATTATAAATAACTATACACTTTTTACTAAATTTTGGGCAAATCAGAAATACCCAATTTTTTTTTATTAATAGTTATATAAATAAAGCTATTAAAAAATAGTTAAAATTTAAAATTAATGAGATTGATAATAGCTTATTACTATAAACAAATTTTTTTGATATGGTTTATCTCCATACCCCCAATATTAGATTAAAAATTATTTTTACTATTATTTTTATTCATTTTTTACTTTTGGTGTTATTATAGTTATGCTATAATATGCAACTTTTTTTAATTTTTTTTCCATTTGTAATCTTTTAAGTGCTACATTTCAGCCACTCTTTTGATTTAAATCTGTATTAGGGTATAGAATCGGCAACAAATTAAATTTTTTTCCCATTTAGATTTAGTGCGGGGCTTTGATTTGTAAGTAAATTTTTTTAGGTAAGTTACCTCTATCTTGTAATGGATTTAGATATTTCTATCCATTATTTCCTTTTGGGTTTTTTGCTCAGTGTTATTTTTTCAAAAAAAAAGGGGGAAAGGTTTGGGTGGCCAAAAAAAATGTTCAACCCCCCCTTTTTTTAAATTAATTTTTTATACAACCTCCTAAGTCAGTATTGTTCATTAAAAGCAGCATCCATTTTAAATTTTTTATCTCGTTACTCTTTTGTCCTTCATTTGTGATTTTTTCCCGCTGTCTATGTGTTTTCGAGTTTATTGTTTGGGTGTGATCTCTTGTTAGTAAAAGAATTGACCTATATATATAAAATATATATATATATATATATATATATATATATCGCTAGGGGAAAGGGATAGAATGGATACCGCATATTGAAATAACGGGGATAATAAACCGAAAAAGCTCCTGGAAAAAATTTTGGGCTAAAAATTTTTTTTGACAAAGCAGTGGTTCAACAAGTTTTTTCGAAACATAATGTCAACGTCTGTTTTCTATGAAAATAAAGCAAGGGGGCAGGGAAAATTTGGGACGTGTGCCACATTTTGGGCCAAAGGGACAATTCTCAGTGGCTCTTTACATTACTCCCAAAAGATTTTTTCAAATTTTTAGGGGTGGGAAATAGATATTTGACAAATATCTTCAAAATTATGGACATTATGGAAAATTTAAAAATCTGTAAGATAAACCCCCAAAAAGTAAAAACTACAGCTATTTTGTAAATTCCCGAGTGTCATTGTTTGGGGAAAATTGAACTGTTTAAAAAAAAAATTGCATATGTACTTAACTATTAGAGCTTTTTTGGGTTTTAAAAATATTTATGTGAACAAATCTTTTTTTCATATGGAAAAGTTTTGGGGTCCACAAAAAAAGGGTGCTTAAGAACTGAAAAAATTTTGGAATCGGGGTCGAAAATTGGGAAAATAATTTTACCCCCGGTATTGCGGGGGTTTAAGCAGAGCACTACGTTCGGGGAAAACCATGATTTTAAAAAGCGCATAAATGGATAATTTTCGTGATATTTTGTGTCACTTAGATTAGAATACATGTATACAATTATTTTAAGGACATTATATGACAAATTTTTAAATACAATATTTTAAAAATTAACTTAATAACCTTTTTTCAACGTTCTCCTTTTGTAATGCTTATTGTATTAATATTTTCCCTGTATATAGCTTCAGACCTCTGTACAAAGGCTCAACTATGATTTTTGAAAATTCAAATTATTTTCAGGTTACAACCATTTTGAAATAATTATCGGCGTATTTTTTAAAATTTCTCCCTTCTGTTTTCGTAAAACATGGATAAACCGACTTCCAAGTTATGCATTTCAAAAATTCTAGTTGAGCCTCTGTAGAGAGCTCTGTGCTGAATACAGGAAAAATATTAATACAATAGAAGCATTTTTTTACAAAAGGAGAACATTTGGAAAAAAAAATGTTATTCTAAGTTAATTTTTGCCAAAATATTGTATTTAAAGATTTTTTGTCATAATGTCATTAAAACAATTTGAGACATAGCCATCCTGCGATAACTATGTCTAGAGGGATCCGCGTAAGCTAGAGGTGTGGGATTATCTAAAAGATGAGACATTTTTGATTCTTAACACAACTTTTATTAAGAATAACTTAAATTACTTAATTCTAAATAACAACTTTCTTAAAGTGAGAATAAGCCACCAATTAAACTTAATATTCAAGTCAGATCGCACAACTAGATCACTTATATTAATTATATTTATTTAACTGTCTAATATAACTTCCTATACAAAATATTACCTTTTATAGAGTCACCTTCCTTACTAGGTTGAAGATATTCCTATTATGTTATTGGTAGGAGAGAATAATCAGGCTTTCTTAATCCTTATTATAATTAATGGCGATGATCGTATCCTTCTTCCAGAGCTGTAGGACGTCTAACATTTATTCCGAACAATTCCCCATTAAGTTATCTCTAGGCTTGTCGTTCTATCTCACCAAACCTTCTATCCTTTTAAAGTATATCTCATTTGCATATTCGTTCCGTTTCTCTTTTTGGTATTGGGTTGGAAAAGTTTTGCCATTAATCGTGGCCGTCAAAGAACTTAGGAGTTATGTTAGAAGAAGAACGCGAGAGATGTCACAAATTGTATACATGTATTCTAATCTAAGTGACAATAAATATCATAAATATTATCCATTTACGCGCTTTTGCAAAATCCCGGTTCCGAGCTTAGTCGGATACCTTAAATCATTTTTTAATAATATTGAAGGGGAATATTTATATATTATGCCGTATTTCTTATTTTAATAGATATGTTTAAAAAATAATAATATAAGTGTGTGTGTGTACAATTTTATTTTTGTTTATTTTTGTTGAAGAAATATTAGTTACATTTTATACTGTTTATTTTCATGATAAGAAATATCTTTCAATAATGAAAAATCAATACATAATAAAACTGTAAATATATATTATTGACTTATATTCTCTTATTCTGCATGCATTATCGCGATAATCGAATTGTTTCAAAAATGTCCTACTGTGTGGCACGCTGAATCCTATTAGTAGATTGATTTGGCACGTGAGACATAGCCATCCTGTGATGACCATGTCTTGCCGGTTCCGCGTAAGCTAGAGGTGTGGGATTATCAAAAAAAGGG
>BMAV01001214.1:0-25057 GCA_019973955.1 Trichonephila inaurata madagascariensis
GTAAACAATTATTAAATACGCTTGAATACTTACAAGTAAAAATTATATACTTACAAATAATTATTATATTTTTTTTACACCATCGACGTATATATTGTTTCAACGGTGACTAATTTTCAGTGGTCACTAATCTTTTTTTTATTTTGTCTCTCTATCTACACTATTAAATTTCGTAGGTAAGCAAATGTATCTATGTGACTATCTACGTGGATCTATCTTCTCACGAACCGCACGACGCAAAACTCGCCAAAAGTCCCAAAAGCTCGGGAAAGATCCGTTTTGACATTTATATTCATTTATTGCAGTTAGTTAAAAAGGATATTAATTAAGAATCTTAAAACGCATAATTATTTTACCCTGTTGGCATTTTTTACTGCCGAGTGGCGAAGATCCAATTTTTCGACATTTCTTTTATCCCCGACGTTTTTAAAACACAATCTAATTTTCTTATGATACTCAGACAAAAAATAATTACAGAATCGGAAAGATCATTAACTACCCCGCGATACGGTATAATTTATTTTACAAAATAATGATATTTTCTATTTTTCACGATGTTTTCTAAAATGAGTCAAAATCGATACGTTTTTATGAAAATGATTTCTAAATCATTCCGTTTGCATTTTCTTTCGCGTAAATGAAATGATATTCTACACTAAAAAAGTTCATGATTTTCTCTTTTAGAATCCGTCATTTAAAAAATAAAATGTCAAAAACTTTTTTTTTACGATTTTTCAAAAAAATACTCAAAATTTTATTTAAATACTTGATAACTTCTTTATATTTAAAAATAATCTCACGAAACTTTTTTCCGTGCGTAGAACGATATTATCCGTAATTTGTACAAATATTGAAAAAAATTATTTAAAAATTACGTTTTTTTAAAAAAACGAAATTGTGTTTTTGGTCCTTTTCCCTTTTTGCGAGAAATATTTAAGCATTATTTTTGTTACAATTTTTGTTTTAAAAAAAACCGTTGTTTGCAATCGATATATGAAGTTTGAAGGCATTAACTTAAAATGAAGCCCCCAAAATTAAAACTTTAACAAATAACGCACTTTTACAATAGCCAAGGTTTTGGTGAAAAAAACCTGTTTGGCGCCAAATGACTCTTTGTGCTCGTTACGTTTGGTGGAAGGTTGGTTACAGTAGAAAAGAAGATGCGCCTATAAATATTGAAAATCACCAGATTTGGCGAAATTGAATATCACTTCTTTTTCCTTTAAAGGTCTTTTCACTCCTTTTTTTTCTGAAGATTTCATGGCGCGATCGGTTAGAGTGCTGGATTACTACCGTTTGTACCCGGGTTCAAAACAACAACATCGCTTAATTTTTATGTTTCTTTTAAAAAATACTCAAAATTTTATTCGCGCATTTAAATTTAATAACTTCGCCAGTGATTTTTTAATTGGAAGGATAATTTATTTCGTCACAATACATTTTTTTTTTAACAAAACAGCGATACTTTACATATTTTATGATTTTTTCTTAAATGAAGCAATATCGATGTGTTTACATGAAAATGATTTTAAAAAAAACTCATACTTTGATCCTTTATAGAGTTAGTGATTTAAAAAATAAAATAACGAAAATTTTTTCTATGGATTTTTAAAAAATACTCAATTTTTAAATATTTAATAACTATTTATCAAATTGAAATTTTTTATAACTTCTTCATTTATAAAAATAATTGCATGAAACTTTTTTCCCATGTATCGAACATTTCAAAAAATGCTAACAATTTAATTCAACATTTAATATAGTTAAAACATTTTATAATTGTAAAAATTTCTACTATTTTCAACATACAACTATTTTTAAAAAGGTACATTTTCATTTCCGGAGCTTAAAAAATTGCAAAGTGAGTGAGTGAATATTAAAATTTACTGTTACTTACTTTCAGAAATTACTGATGACACTTATGACATTGAACCATTGTCAAGTGACGAAGATGAGACTTGTGAGCTGGCATCCATCTCTTAACTACCGCACACCACCAACGCTAGGACGTTTAAACTCTTGACAGATTCAGCAGCAGCGGGTCTTCAGCGGTAGCCAAGGTACTAAAAGAGCAGTAATAGTGGTGGCCAGGGAGATTACCACCGCACGCAAATTTTGTAATGATCCAACATAAATCACACACACACATACACCAGGGACGGCCCCATTTGATAGCGAGGAAGGGAAGGAATTTCCATGACAATATGTTGTGCATTTAAAATGTTCGTGATTACCTGCAGCACCGGGGAAATAAACCTTCCTGTCTGGCAAGGAAACGAGCGAAAAAGTGATGGAAACAGGGGAATTTTTAAGTTATACACTCGGTAAAGCCCGAGCAGCTTCAGGGGCTAAGAGGTGGAGGGTGGAAGTCATTTGAAGTAGAGGTATTAGGGTGCTGATTTTGTAAGGAAAGAAATTTATAAAGTAGAAGCCATGAAACGCCGAGGCCATGCAGATAGTATATATATACGAGGATTGGTGCAAAGTCCTTGGCAACTATTTCTTTTTTTCTTAAGATACCAATCCGGTTGGAAAATGTGATATAAGACGAAAGGACAAGAGGTGTTAACTACGTATTGGACAATGAATAGCACTGAAATATCGTAAAATACTAATTTATTATATGGTATACAGGGCAACATGTGGCCTTCACGGTGCAAAAATGGCAACAAAGTACACATAAAGTTGACGCAAACCTGCCCCTAAAAAGGACCCTCAGTGTGAATGGTCCTCCACTGTCAGCACGCTGCCACCAGCCTTTGATAGTAAGGGTACTGAATACCATCAGGCATTAGCATTTGTCGCACCATGTGTGAATCGGGTAACCTGTTGAAGCACAGCATTAACAATGTCCTCTCGTGTTACAAACCTCCTACCAAGTATTGGTTTCTTAATCTTGGGAATGAGATCAAAGTCACAGGGCGAATTGTCCGGAGAGTACTGTGGGTGCTCTAATTCTTCCCATTCCCAACGTCGGAGTAGCTGCTGTTCACACTCTGCTTTATGTGGCATTGCCAAGCAGGATTATTGCACTGTCCACAAGATCCGGACATTTGTCACGAACGCCACGTTGTACCTGTCGCACCAGGAAGTCCATGTAGTACTGTGCGGTCACTGTTCTGCCATGAGGAACAAAGTGGCAAACAAGGACACCCCTGACGTCAAACGCGACGATGACCATCAGTTTGACTGAGGAAGGGTTCTGGCGGACCTTCTGCCTCCTTGGTGATCCAGCATGTCGCCACTCAGCGGACTGACGTTTTAGTTCTAGTTCGTATGCCCTGACCCAAAATTAATCGATGGTGATTATTCGTGACAAGAATTGATCGCCGTCCTGTTGCCAGCGTGCAAAGTGGTCGGAGCATATTGCACAGCGGTATCACCTTTGAGCATTCGTCAGTGCATGCAGTACCCACCGCGCGCTGCGATTTACGAGGTAGGTGTAGCAGCTCATTTCCTGCAATATCGCGGGACGGTGCGTTTCTTGATGCTTGCTCTCTCTAACTCCAGTAGCTTCCATCGTCTGTCTACATCCATGAGCGGCTCGATGACGGCACGTGTCAAGTCGGTCCGTACGCTAACCGGTCGTCCTGAACATTGATCATCTCTGGTTGACACACGTCCTTGCTGAAACTTTCCTACCATCCGTGCTACTGTATGGTATGGTAGGGTACTATTCTCAAAGACTTTCACTAATTCACTGTGACATTCCATCGCATTTCTCCCTCGGAGAACGGCTATTTTGATGTAAGTGCGCTGCTCAACACAGATTACTTCCATCTCACATGACGCTTACCAACTGACTGATTTTATCTTCCCTTGCTGCCTTACTACCAGTTATCACAGACCTATCTGCTGTTCTGCATACACACTGTGCCTGCAGAACTTCCATACGACACATATACATTTGTGATCCATTCACCTATCTACATGGAAAAAGTTGCGCAACTTTACTAACCCTTGTATAAAATTGCTGCCATCCTTTCAAACACTCTGTAATGAACTCATTTGGGTGCTATTACTGATACCTTCAATGTTTAAATAATTAAAAGAAAACGAAAACAAAAAATTGTCTAAATACGAGCAGACAACGATGCATAGGATAGATTGAATACTGAAGGTAAACTGAGGAATGGGATAAGTCATTGATGCAAGTGTCCAAATTGAAGGGGTACATTTTTCCTTTTGAAAGGGGTGGAAACTCAATTTCTCTCATCCAACAAATGTTTTGCCTTCGATTCTAAGCCGAACCCAATTTTAAATAGCATTAACACTGGAAAAATAGTGCAGCTTAGATTCTAGTAAATACAGTATATAATCATACAGTTAGACTACAAAAAACTGTACAGTTGTTTAATTCAAATATTCTGAATTTGACTACTTGTTTTTACATATTAAAATCAGCATTTAATCCTTTTACTTTTAAATATTTAAATTAAATAGAATATTTTTTTTTTATTTTTTTTAAAAAAACTTTTTAATTTCTATTTATTAATTCTATTCTATTTACTGACTACAATTCTGATATAACGTAATTACATATTCAGATTTCTTACCCTTTAACTACCTCAATTTTCACTTTACACTATTCTTGTGCTTTGTGTTATTCATAATCTTTTTCTAATAAAATGAATATATCTTTTCAAATAAATTAAATGAATAAGTGTGAGAGTTTTTTCTCGTCTCCGTTTGAAACTATACAACAGGTATTAACGATAGATCTCGTAATTTTACTGGAGCCACGGCAAAGTGAGCGAGAGAACAATTTCATGACTAGCGTATGTTCGGGAATTTCCCGCACCATACCGTGTACAAAGTTTGAAAAAGTGTTGTGAAAACAAAACAAAAAAAAAAGAGAACAGATTTGCTTTAGCATTAAAATTCGCTATGAAAGTTTTAAAATATCACTTAAACTTTCAATGCTCATTTAAAAATAAATATACTATTTTTAATCTACAGTTTCATTTTTATACAGATAATATTTTTCCAAATTTGTGTTCTTCTTTTCTATATTTTTTTATTATTTTGGCATTATCCCTTTCGTATTAGAGGAATGAAAGGGTTTTAATTGCAATACTCAACTTTAAATATCATTTCTACATGATCGCACGAAATATATATTAATCAAAAATTTCAATAGGGATTCTGATAATTCTATATATCACTCCTTTTATAATCAAAATTATAAGAAAAAAAATCTTTTCTGCAATAAAAAAAAAAAAGTTAGAGCTCGTATTTCAGTAATAACGAAAATCTTAAAAGGTTTTCTGAAGATAATTCCATGTTGAAACTTTTGGAAAGTAAAACATGCTGAAAGTAAATTATTTCTTTTGTTTTTTAGAATTATATTTCATTACTCTGAATGTGTTAGTACTTGAAGTATCTGATAACATTTCGAGAAAAAAAAATACATCCTTTTTCCCCCTTCTTTTCGAGCGCTGTTACGAGCTATTAATAAATATCGATTTCAAATAACGGTTAATAGTGTCTGTCCTCGATTTTTTTCATACATTTTCTGTTATATACATTAAAAAATGTATTTGTAGCAAAATCTCATTACATCTTAGCTTATTTCACACCACGCAGAGACGATAATGAAATAAATAATGCTGAAACTAATGCATGAAAGAATGAAAGTTTAAGGTTATTATCAGCTATCTATAGCATCCTCTTTTCAAAGTAGAACAATATTATGCTACTAAATTCTCATTTATCTATTTTTAAATTGAAATTAATAATTGTCGTATTTCCGGAAATTCAATTTATAGATATGCAAAACTTCTCGATTATATTCTAAACTAGTACAGATTTGTCTAAAGGCTTATATTCTTGTATAAATATTACGATTTGATAAAATATTAAGCCTATTTTCTTAAAGTTAATTCCAATAAAGTTATTTCAAGTGTGAGCTTGAATTTCGAATTTATGCTACTAAATTCAAACAATATTATGCTACTAAATTCTCATTTATCTATTTTAAAATTGAAACTAATATTGTCGTATTTCCGGAAATCTAATTTATTGATATGCAAAACTTCGATTGTATTCGAAACTAGTAAAGATTTGTCTAAAGGCTTATATTCTTGTGTAAAGATTACGATTTGATAAAATATTAAGCCTATTTTCTTAAAGTTAATTCCAATAAAGTTATTTAGAGTGGGAGCTTGAAATTTTCGAATTTCCTTTTTGCTTTACTCGAAACCTTCGAATAATTTATTATTATAGATTAAATTAATATTTCACAGTGAAAAACATTTCTTCCAAAAAAGTAAACAATAGCTTCTAATCAACAAATTTTCTGTTGGAAATCTTTAATACTTCCTGTTTAAATCAATTTTTAATAATGAAGCAATGTACTAAAACTATCATCGATAACTGAGATACCTGCATTATTGCAAAAAATATATATCTCCTTATACATACTCTCTAACAGCCAAAAAGAACAGAATAATTTCTTAATATATTTAATATTTTTAATAATATTTAATATTTTTAATAATTATATGATTTTGTATTATAATTTAATTGGTACTTAAATAATAATACCTCGTAAGGAGAGTTTAACATTTGGAGCCTATATATAATACTGCTTGAAAAAATTTTCAAAGTATAATAATACATATTTTGGTCCAGAGGATCACATTAAATCCATCCGTTAGTTTCAAATCATGTCACTAATTTTACGTATTAATATCATTCCTTAGTAAAGCATAGAAAGGCTTAGACATAAATGTTCTTCACAATTTGAGCTGAGATAAGACCGTGTAATTTTTTTTTTCCAAAAATAATACAAAAATTTATTATACATTTCTGGCTTTTACGTTTATGCACATTCAAGGTACGTAAAATATTTTATAAATGATTTTTAAAAGGTATTGTAGGTATTCATAAAAGAAAAATTTATTTATCTACAGGTAAAGTTCTGTTTAAAATACCATATTAAATCATGTATGTAAAAACTGTTTAAATAAAAAAAAAATCACTGATTTCCCCAGATCACTGATCAATGTTTCTTTTTGAACCTAAATACGTCTATGAAACGCATGAGCAAGAAAAAAATTCCTAAAACCAAGACATCTAAAGACAACTAAGTACTTTTGACTTAATAAACTGTCTTAGTATTAGAATGTTTAATATACTATTATCTAGTATATAACAGGTTATTTCTTTGGGAAATTAAATTTCTGTTTATTTTTTTTCAAAATATATCAAGAATTTTACTCTGCAAAATAGGAAAAGTTCAAATTAAACAGTCATAATAAAATAAATTTAAGTTCAAACAGATAATATGAAGATATAACTGATTATTGATAAAGTTTCTAAAACATTCTAAATTTTTTGTTCACAGAAACAATAGTCAAATAAAGAAAAGAAAATATTTGTATTTGTGGAATTGCTTAAGATACCCCATTCAGAATGACTTTTCTCAATAACTAGCTTAGTCTTTGAAATGTATTACAGCAATAAAACTTTTAAAATTCTTACTGGATTGAGAAGTTAATAAAGTTCATACTTGTATCAACAGATGGCGCTATTAATGTTATCTCAATCGTGCTAAAAAGGTAGTAAGAGTAGAAACGTAACCGAACAGAAGCCTTTCGCCTTGTGTCAGCTTGTAAATTATGCAATATAAACTGTGAACTGCGTCAATAATGACATTAAAAAGTAAATATATTTTTAATTTGTCGTTTTATTTATTACCTTAATTTATATGTATAATCCGGCTTATAACGCGCAATTTTAACACAAAAAAATAGGATCAAAATTTACGGATGTGCGTTATACGGTGGATATAAAAACGATATTTAAATATAAAGAAAAAATAAGCATAAAAAATAGATTATCTACATACATGTAAACATAATTTACTTAAATTAAATAACACACCTTACGAACTTTCGCTATTGTGTGGATGGCTTGAAAAAATTATCAATATTCGTCTTCCTTTAGACCGCGTTCGGAACCGTGATTTTAAAAAAATGCATAAATGGATAATTTTCATGATATTTAGTCTTAGATTATGCATATAAATTGTTTTAGGACATTTGACAGAGGTATTTAAATATTTTGGCAAAAAATTAACTTAGAATAACCTTTTTCAAAATGTTCTCCTGTTAAAAAAAATGCTTCTAAAATAATAATATTTCCCCCCTTATATAAAATTTACAGACTTCCCCAGAGGTCTGAACTAGGATTTTAAAAATTTCCCAAATTATTTTCAGGTCACCCCCAAATTTGAAATAATTATGGGCGTTTTCTTAAAATTGTTCCCCTTGTTGTCAAAAAATATGATAAACCCACTTCTAAGTTATATATTTCAAAACCTCTAGTTGAGCTTGTACAGAGGTCTAAGCTATATACAGGCAAAATATTATTATAATAGAAGCATTTTTCACAAAAGGAAAATTTTTTTTGAAAAGGGGTTCAGTTCCTTTTTTTGTCAAAATATTTATAATTTTTATTCAAAAATATTCTTAAAACAATTTTATATGCATTTTTTAATCTAAGTGACACTAAATATCATAAATATTAGCCATTTATACACTTTTGCAAAATCACGGTTCCGAACGTAGTCAGATACCTTAATGAACATCCTAGAATACTATTTCACTTTTTCACCATCACTGTTCCTCGGATCTACAAATATGAATGATCCATTCCATCTAGATTGTTTGTAATATAATATATTTTTAAAGGACTTTTTAATTATGTCAGGTTATAAATTTTCATTCCATATTTTAATTATCCACTCACAAACTATTTCTAGACTTCGAAAGTTAAAACATTGCAGTTGTACATTTCAGAGTTTTTCGTAAAATAAAGACCGGAAATAGGGTCAAATTATTCAAAAAATTTATCTATAACCATGGACGTCTTAAGGCATGAGCCAACTAGGCCCAGGGCCTCATCTTGTTTTCTACTAGGCCGTAATAAGATCATGATTCGAATAATTTCAATGGTCAAATTTTTTTTTTTCCGGTTGTATTCTCCGAAAAACTGGGAATATCTTACAATATGTCAACTAGCTAACTGTAATGAACGTCGTCAATGTATAGGCCTAGGCCTATCACCATACACCATCATTATTCAGTCAAATGGCGGCATTCGGTCGAGCCGATTTGTGCGATTGTAAGACATGCAAATTATTTATTTCGGATTATTGTTTGCACGAGTATTTAACAACATATGCTATGTACGGTCTACTTTTAAGAGTCATAGGTGATGCCTATTTTTGTGTGTGTAAAGCCCTGGGCCTAATTTTGCGAAGGGACCCAGGACCTCAAGAAGTCTTAACACTTCCCTATTTATAACAAATGTATAATATGATCCAAATGTTCGTTTTGAGGCGTTCAAACTACTGACGGTCAGATGATTTGGGTACTGTAGTGACTATTAATTTTTCCTTTTTGGTAATTTTTTTATTAATAATATTTTCAATCTGTATTGAACATTCACAAATATAAATAGATTTGTGAAAGTGCTGAATAGTTTCACGATCTTCTTTCCTTAAAAGCTTGAAAACTGTTTGATGTTTACGCATTACTCCTTAAGAATTGAAATGTATAATATAAAAATATTCTGCGGAAAAATTGATCTTAGCGGACTGTCATGTGTAACACGAAAGAGAAATATAATGAGACAATTTAGTTGATGAAATATATTTTTTTTTCTAGTTTATACAGTTTTTAACTTGCGTACATTATACACTCATAATATAATCTTCATTATTTTATCCTCTTTTCAGTTAAGAATAACTACCAGCAAAATTAAGAATTAGAACTAACTTAAAATATTAAATATATAATTTTTCGAATTTAAAAAAACAAACAAACAAAAACTTAACTTAAACTTAAAAACAAGCACAAAAAAAAAGAATAGCAAAAATAAAAACATTAGATATTAAAAATGTAGATGTAAAAAAAAATGTAGATATTAAAATGTGTAATCGCTTGATAATATATTAATATAAATTTCGCATTAAGCAATTGTTCCCTTTTGAAACTCAAACAAATGTATTATTATCAAAGAGATAAGTTGAATTTCTTTCTGTGTCTCATTTTTCGCAGGTTCTAAATTGGTGCAAAAATTAAATATAATAAGAAGGTGAACTCACGGTATTTCTTAAAACTAAATTTTACATTTACTGAGTTTAAAGAAATAACAAAATGATTAAATATAAATACAATGGATTTACTATGTGTTTGGTCAACGAAAAATAATAAATAATGCTCTTTTATAAGTTATACTTTCCAACTCTGTACCGCATTTTTTTTGCTCTATATTATGAGAAATAATGAGCAGTTGCAACATACTTTTTACCGTAAGCACTTTATCTCACATAAAAGAAGTATTCTGTTTAAATTATGAAGAAAATAATAGCTATTTTTGCAAAAAAAAAATCTTTGTGTTTGCCCTAATTTAGTTTTCTAACATTAAAGATTTCTCAAATCGTAAGCTTTGTCTGCAGATATTGAAAACATTGCGCACTTTAAAGGAAGAAAAAAGCAAATAGCTTAAAGTTATCGCTTGACCAAATTGGGTATAAAATAATGTAACAATTAAAGTCATTTATTTATTTAAAATTGTGCAGATATGTTATATAGTATTGCTAATATTAAAATGGGGTTTTTTTAATTTACTTTTACACACTCACACTATTATAATAAAAGGAATGCATATTAACAATGGTATTGATATACTTTTTCATACATACTTCAGGAGTTTTGTATTAATTCAAATATTGTCTGAAACTATACAAAAGGAAAGAATGTTTAAAATTATTTCTTTATGTTCCCTATCTTTCTATATTGAAATATTTTATCCAATCTCCTGGATAGTCAATTTATTTACTAATAAATTCTATGTTATTTTTAGAAGCACCCTGTTCGCTCGGTATAAAACATAGAAAATCACCAGTTTCTTTTTTTAATTACTATTTATGTAACGTTTTTTCGATGTCCATGAAATTTTAACAAGCATGTTTGTTTCTGATGATAATATTCTGGTAATAGCATGCATATATTTATGAGAACGATAAAGCAGACTATGAACGTCTTGCTAATACGTAATACGGTTTTAAGGTATCCGACTACATTCGGAACTATGATTTTAAAAAAGCGCATAAATGGATAATTTTCGTGATATTTAGTGTCACTTAGAATAGAAAATGTATATAAAACTGTTTTAAGAATAGTATTACAATAAAAAATTATTTAAGTACAATATTTCGGCTAAAAATTAATTTAGAATAACTTTTTTCAAAATGTTCACCTTTTGTGAAAAATGCTTCTATTATAATAATATTTTGCCTATATATAGCTCAGTCCTCTGTACAGAGGCTCAACTATGATTTTTGAAAAATTCACATTATTTTCAGAGTTACCACCAATTGAAATAATTTTCGGCTTTTTTTTCTTAAAATTTCTCCCCTCTGTTGTCGTAAAACATGGATAAACCCCCCTTCCAAGTTATATATTTCAAAAATTCTAGTTGAGCCTCTGTACAGAGGTCTGAGCTATATACAGGCACGATATTATTATAATAGAAGCATTTTTCACAAAAGAAGAATATTTTCAAAATGGTTCAGTCTATGTTCATTTTTTGTCAAAATATTGTACTTAAATAATTTTTTATTTTAATACTATTCTTAAAACAGTTTTATATACATTTTATACATTTTCTAATCTAAGTGACACTAAATATTATAAATATCATCCATTTATACGCTTTTGCAAAATCACGGTTCCAAACATAGTCGGATACCTTAAAAAAGGAATAGTAGTTTATTCATTCAATAGCAAAAGTAATCGATGCAATAAGAAGTATGTTCGGGTGAAAGTAAATTAATAATAGTTACTAATTAAAAGATGGGCTGAGTGGTTAGTGCATCACATTTCTACACCACAGGTCCGAGGTTCAAATCCCAGGCTGGGCAAGGTTGACTCAGCCTTTAATCCCTCCAATGGGGGGTCGATAAAATGAGTACCAAGCGTGCGTGGGAACTTAATACTATTGGTTTTCGCGTCAGACGAACCACTTGACCGAAACATCTACCCTTGCACCTCAGGGCCCAAGGTCGGGCATACTGAGTTAGGCACAGTAAGCCTTGTCTCTCATGGGATGTCGCGCCACTGAGTTAAGTTTAATAAAAGATGAGTTATTAGATAAAAAAATAAACACTGGCCATGCCACAAAAAATAACAAACTGGAACAATCCGATTTACGCATGAATTTTTCAAAAAAATTATATACTTATGGCTCTTTAAAATTTAATTTTATATTTAATTATATGCTTAACTAGTTCCGCACATAATTTATAATGTTAGCACCAAGTTAAGGCCCAATGGTCGAGTGGTAGCGTACCGCACTTCCACACCGTGGGTCCGAGTTCTATTCCCAGGCTGGGCAAGGTCGACTCAGCTTTTCATCCCTACTACAGTGGGTCGATAAATGAGTATCAAGCTTGCTTGGGGACTTAAACACTGGGGTTTCGCTTCAGACTGACCACCTGTTCGGGACATCTGCTCATGCACTTCAGTGCTCAATGGTCACCTATACTGGAATGGTCGCAGTAGGCCCTGGCCCGCGCCTTTGAGTTTGAGTACTAAGTTATAAATTTAAATTATCATTTATTAGAATACTAATAATAATTTATGTGTTTTATGTTTATGCAATTATGTAATGATATTATTGTCATTATCTATAATTTTAATTATGAATTATATATATATTTAGATTGTCAAGATAAAATAAACCTTTCGAAAATCACGAAAAGTTACACAATGCATTATCCTAAAAGGTAATCTTACCATCCACTGTCCCCTTAAAAAAGGGATGCATATATTTAAATTTTAATACCATAAAGATTGGTACAGGCACGCGTACGGATATGAAAATGGCAACCAATCAAGATAACTAAAATTGGTCAGCAGAAGGAATGCTACTACATATTTGGTACGTAAACTATTTATTATACCTATTTAATCATGTATATTACAGGTGGAGATCTTGCAGCCTCACACACACACACACACATTGAGTGGCTCGTGCAGGCTTCATAGAAGATAGACCTTATATTAATTGATATCCATTTATTTAGATAACGACAACTTAAAAATTTGTAGAATTAAATAAAAAATGATGTAAATGTAAGTATCAGTGTTTACTTGTGATCATCATAAATTGTATATTTCAAATGATAGAATATCCCCTAGTTCAGTGTTTCTCAAACTGGGGGGCGGGATAACTCTACAAAGGGGGCGCGAGCCTATTGAAAAGTTGAAAACAAAAGATTGTTTAAAAAAAATAACTAATTTACTGAAAGTAAACAAACAAAAAGTACATTTTGACATAATAAAAAATAGAATACACATTTACACTGATATAATACACTAATAAAAGTATCAGCATTGCATAATGTATTTCATAATTAATTTAACATTTAAGTTAAGAATAAGTAAATAATTACCACCATGGTTGTGTCACTATATACAAAAATTAGTACTTATCTTGATAATTTGTGCGGTTTATAATGAATCCCTTAACTGCCGATTAAAAATGCGATTCGCTCCCCAATGCCACCGTTTTCCACGTAGGCGTGCTTATATGATGTATTGGGGGGGAAGGACTAAAAATAAGCGAATCCTCTGAAATATAAGTACATCCTTCGCAAACACTGTCCTTTTATTGTACTCCAAAGCCTGCGGAATATTAAAAGTGCACAGAAAAGATCGTACTTTAGACAGACGTATATATACGTCCGTGGAAAACAACTTTTTAGCTGAGCGAGACGTTTATATGTGAGAGTGGAACTTAAGAGATTTAAATCCTATTGTAAATTTAGCATCAAAGTATGGTATTATTGAATTCAATAAATTGTTATTGTGTATGGAGGGAAGCGCGATGAAAATTATGTTTGAATTTTGGGTCGCAAGTATTGAAAGTTTGGGAACCACTGCCCTAGCTTAAAATGGCAACACTACCAGACATGTTACTCCTTGTGACTGCGGTAACCAAGTGGTCATTGTCACGAACTCATGGGCGAAGGGTCATGGGTTTGAATCGTGGTGCCATTGAGGTTTCACCGTTTAGAAAAGCTGATGCACCTTAAATTCGTTGTGGCTCAAAATCCTCATGTTGACATGGCGCGAATGTTTAAAGAGAGGGATGTCAGTTTAGATGTCGCCCCTATCACATGACCAAGCTTCAGAATTACAAGGCCCGTCACCAATAGCCCATACTTTTGCTTTAGAGTGCAATGCGAGTATAAAAATCGAATCAATCAAAATTTTATTTTATTTTTACACAAATATTTTATTTCCTATTATTTCCTTTATGAACATAACAAAATCAAAATATCGTTCAAAACTAACTGAACTGATTAACAATGAAATCTAAGTTACTGCTTTGGTCTCATTTATTATATTATTTTGAAATTTTCACTACTTAGACTTGCAATAAGGTATCGACTACGTTCGGAATGGTGATTTTGAAAAGAGCATAAATGGATACTTTTCATGATATTTAATGTCATTTAGATTAGAATACATGTATATAATTGTTTCAAGGATATTTTGACGAAAACAAATTATTTAAGTACAATATTTTGGCAAAAAAATAACTTAGACAAATCTTTTTTCAAAATGTTCTCCTTTTGTGAAAAATGCTTCTATTATAATAATGTTTTGCCTGTATATAGCTCAGACCTCTCTACAGAGGCTCAACTAGAATTTTTCAAATATATAACTTATAAGTGGGTTTATCCATATTTTACGACAACAGAGGGGAGCAATTTTAAGAAAAAAACGCCGATAATTATTTCAATCGAAGGTAACTCTAAAAATAATGTGAATTTTTCAAAATTTCTAGTTGAGCCTCTTCAAAGAGGTCTGAGCTATATACAGGCAAAACATTAAAATAATAGAAGCATTTTTCACAAAAGGAGAACATTTTGAAAAAAGATTATTCTAAGTTAATTTTTTACCAAAATATTGTACTTAAACAAAAATTTTTTGTCAAAATGTCCTTTAAACCATTTTATACATGTATTCTAATCTAAGTGACACTAAATATCATGAAAAATATCCATTTATGCGCTTTTTTAAAATCACGGTTCCGAACGTAGTCGGATACCTTAAGGCTATTTTCGACTAATGTTAAAGTATAGGACCCGAATTTGGAATATTTTTTCAGATATAAAAGTACTCAAACATTAATATTATATTCTGGCTTCATTATCCTGTAGATAATCTCTTTTTTTTTTGTCATACTACTCATTTTTATCCGAGTTTTGATGCATTTTTTCTAGTATAAAATGTGTTTCGCATTTTTTCTCCTATACCATAATACTAAATGAGCTATCTCTTTACATGTTAAAAAGAAAAACTAATTATTTATGAAATATTTTGAAATTTTAAAAACACTATTTTATAAACAAATGCAAGAGTTACAATGTCACAAATTTTTATAAAAATTGAAGCATCTTTTCAGTCCGAAAATGGGCTCCGCGTTAAGTTCACGCTCCTGTGTATACGGCGAAAACAGCCTTAAAAATGAGCTCTATTTGCGTAAAAATTTCAAATTAAGGTTATAAGTAACATTTTTTTTTTTGTCTTTTAATTTTTTTAGAAAAATTGGAAGTGTGGCAGGCTTAATTCTTTTTTATCTGAAAGAGGCACTCTTCCTAAAAGGGTTGGCCACCCCTCAGCTCGATTGAAGAGGCTCACCCCTCAACTCGATGTCATACGAGGAATTAGACATTCAGAAAACAAAATAATACTGTTGACGTGCGTTGCTTACTTTCTTGTCGTAAATCAAAAATTTTAAATTTACAGGAATATTCAACTGTGTAGTTTAAATGAACTATTCAAAAATTACACTTTAAACTTAAATAAATTTTTAAATTATCCGAATTTATAAAAATGATTTCGATTTATTTTATTATATTTTGCCTTATGTGTATATCGTTTTCAAATAATTATCAATAAAGTAAAATGTAGTAGTAATTTATTAAATTAATCAATTACTATTAAGCATGTTTAAAAAATATATTCGTACTGAAAAAAGTATAACATGTGATAAAAGATTCAGTTGGGTAAATAAAGAACAAATACTAGATAAAATATTTAATCAATTATATGTTGCCTTGTTTTTACCAATAAGTAATAAGATTTTTGCTCATTAAGAAAAGAGAAAATAATTATCTTAAAAATAAAGTACGTTGATTTACCAAAACAAAAATGAATGAAAAAGGATAAGTACGAGTATATCAGTATTTCTCAAGTCACACACACACACAAATATATATATTTAAAAACTTCAAAATCAATATCTGAGAAATGTTCAGAGAAAACAATTTGTCTGAGTACCTAAATCAAAAGAAAAAATTGGATTTTGTCGGATGTGTACTTTGATTTCAAAAGTCCAACAATTTTCTTAATGATACTGATTCAATTTCGTTAAACTCAATACCAAATATTTTCAGTATTCCTCTAAATAAAATCTATTACTTATCTTATTAACTGAAACAACTAAAAGATTAGATTAAACTGCCATTAGATTTCCAAAAATGAAGTGCCTCTTTGTTAAGCAAATATTATATGATTTTCCATGTGAATTTCATTTTAGAATACCTTAAATTTTTGACACGTTGATTTAATATTTATACAAAAATATAGAAAGCTACAAAATAACATCAAAATGTAAAATTGTATTTATAAAAGTAAAAACTAATTAAGTGTTTACGAAAGTAGCTAAATTGTATCATTTAACAAATTTTAGATACCATAAAACTCCCTAGAGAGTTGTGGATTTTTTCTGTTATAAAACATGGATTAAGAACAATTTTATCTCCAACCATCAATTTAAAAAGAATGATTCGATTAATATTTAAGTCATATTTTAAACATGCAAAGAAGCTATAAAAAAGACAGATTTTAAGACATGCGGATGAAAAAATAAATAGAAGGAAAAGGAGCAAAAGAACGACTAAAATGCAAAAACAGCCATTTGGGAATGGGCAAAGCTATTATTTAAATTCTTGTAAATATATCTTTTTTAAGTATGAGAAAGAAGGTAAACAACTTTTAAGTTATGGTCGGAAACGCAATGAAGGAAATATTTAACTATTTTTATTTTGTTAAAGGGTTTTCACAAACTCGTATATTTTATTTAAGCTTGATATGTTTGACTGATACAGCATATCTGTTGAAATAATTGGTTTGTGGGCGCGGATTCACGTGTGTGAAAATATTAAAACATTTGATTTTCTGCTACTTCTTATGATATTTATAACCAAAATAAGTACTATAAAAAAAATTCTTTTAAGTCAATTCCCACTTAGATCAACAAAGAAAAATCTTATTTTAGCTACTTTTTATTAAATAGTTACAATTAATATAAATATGTATATAGATATGACAGAATCACAACATTAAGTGGTACTTAATTTTTATTAATTATCATTAAAGTATCGTATTGTCATACAAAACAATCGTGTATATAAAATTCAAGTTCAACTGAATGCTTTAAAAAGTGAGAAAAAAACCTTTTCAAGTTTTAACACAAGTCGCCAAAATTGATGCCAACGTGTCTGTATTTATAATTCTTTAAATTATTAGTTTTAATCAATTAATTTTTATTTATTTTATTAAATTATTGTATTGTCATCCAAAATAATCATGTATATAAAATTTCAGCTCAATTGCGCACTTTAAAATGTACTTTATTAACGATTGAAAATTCCACCAAAATAAATAAATAAATATAGAGTGTGAGCTAATAGTAGGAATTTAAACAAACTAAAATATAGCAGAATATCATGTATTTCAAAAATAGACAAAACACAGATTTTTCAAATCAACAAAATATCTTCTTAAATGCAATGGGTCATTATGTATAGAATACATAAAATATACATAAAAGCTCTCTTTCCCATCTTTTAATGTAATGAAACAAAGTATACATACTGTATAATCGAATTAACCCCTTAATGTGTGCGCTGGAGTGCGCTAAACACGCCACTCGAATTAACTCGAGCGTAGTAGTATTTTATGCTGATGTAATTTTCACCCTCAACTACAAGCGGGAACCGTCTGTTATCGTGAGACTGACTGCGATCCATCGTCAAGTTGAAAAATTCTCATTTTAAAACTTTTGGAGATCTGTGACTAACAGAGCGTCCTTTTAACAATTTGTCCCACAAACACCAATAAAAGAGTCTCCCACAAGGTACTACGTTGCGTGTTGTGCTAAAAATTACAACAAAGGAAAAAGGAAAAGAAAAGAGTTGCTATTTGTTTTATAATTACAATGCTAGATTATGTGCTGCACTTTGCTTCCAAAAATATAACACAAAAAAAAATTTAATATGCTTTTAAAAATAAATATTATTTCTATTTTTATTGAAAAAGTATAAATAACTATTTTTACTAATAAAAAGGTTTATTTTTTTTTCGAAACAGCAATTTAAAAAGAAAGATAATAAAAGTCGATGTACGTGCAGGATGATAATGCACTTATATTCATTGTGGATCAAAACCAAAAATTAAAACAGTATTTTTAATTGACTTGCCTTTTTTTTTTTAATTTTTGCCAAAGAAGATTCAAAAATTTCTTTTGCTTAAATAAATAAAAAAATGTCTTTTTTTTGTTTGTTTGTTTTTTTTTGCACGTTTTATTTTAACAAGTAATATAAAAAAAATTAAGTCAATTCCTACTTAGATGAACAAAGAAAAATTTTATTTTATGTACTTTTTATTAAATAGTTAAATTAATATAAACATGTATATACATACGACAGAATCACAACATTAAGTGGTAATTAATTTTTATTAATTATCGCTTAAGTATCGTATACTTATCATTATCGCTTAGTATCGTATACTTAAGTATCCAAAACAATCGTGTCTACAAAATTGCAGTTCAACTGAATGCTTTAAAACGTGTGAAAAGACACCTTTTCAAGGTTTTACACAATTCGCCAAAAAGATCACTAAGTCACCAAAAATGATGCCAACGTGGCTGTATTTGTGTGTAATTCTTTAAATAATTAGTTTTAATGAATTTATTTTCATTAATTATAATTAAATTATTGTATTGTCATCCAAAATAATCATGTATATTAAATTTCAGCTCAATGGAGCTCTATTTTATTAACGATTGAAAATTCCACCAAAATAAATAAATAAATAAACAAGTGAACAAACAAATAAACAAATAAATATATAGAGAGTGTGAGTTAATAGTAGGAATTGAAAAAGAGTTTTTTTTTGTGCAGGTTTTATTTTAAAAATATAAGCTTTAAAGGGTTAAATCTCAAACAAATTGACAGGAGAAAATAAATAAATAAATGGTAGATGAACTCCAATACTAATTGGACAAAAATACAACACGAAGGTATTTTAGAAACAAAATCAAAAGCGACATATGAATGAATTGCACGCAAATGATAAAGCGTGAAGATAATTTCAACAATGAAAAAATATTATAACAATATTTTTATTATGCATAACAAAATATAACCGTAATAAAAAAAAATCAACAAACTACAAATAAGTATTGAAACTAATACTGATCATATTCCCTATGTTTTGAAGAAAAAGATAATAAGTATCACCGAAAAAAAAGTTTTCATTCAACTTACGAGATCTTTATATAACTATATTTATAAACCTCTAAAAATATCTTATCGGGAAAAAATTTTCACGAGAAACGATCAATCATATGCTTAAGAAAAAGGTTATAAAAGTAAGCATGTCAGAAACTGTCAGTAATGTAACTTTTTCTATTAAATGTTTTGGTACCCAGAGCGTAAAATAGAGTGATATTAAAAATGGTTCGATGATGAATCTTTGGAAACAGAGAGGATTCAAAAAAACGTTATCAGTAAAAAAGATAAATAGTATGAGCAAATGAATTGTAAATATTAAAAAATATGGTATTTTAAGCCCTATATTTTCATTTTATTTGTTTTATTTTTGTATCATGTTTTATTGAATAGTTGTAAAGTTTTCTTTGAATAAAATACATTTGAAAACATGCTGCTCCATAACATAAAAATATCAAATTAATCAATTTAAAATAGAAACAAGGTTTGACTAAAATCAAGTACATTAAAATTTTAAAACTACAATCATACATACAAAAAAAATAATTTTTATCATGATATATCTTTCATTATGGATATTGCACATAGTTTTATAGTTATGATTTAAAATATTATTGTAATATACTAGCTGTGTTTATTCTTCAATCTGACACAATGGTCAATACATTTGATATAATTATCATTCATCCTTTTGAAGTTGCAAAAAGGAGACAAAAAGTAGCTTCTAAAAATTTCCTATTTACACTTGTTATCATAAATTAAGGAAAAATCACAAAAAGTTATGCACAGAATATTTAATGAAACTTATGCACATTATACAACACATAGAAAAATATAAAATAGCATAAAAAGAAATCACCAATTATAGTATTATAGAAATTGGTAAATGTATATACAATGAAAAAATCGGATGTCTCTGTTTGGTATAGGAAAAGTATCTTTAATACCTTTAATATGGGATATATTCCACCCAACCCCCTCTCCCGAGAAGCAATACAGCACATGCAGCAATATGTGATGCTCTCAATAATATGGTCTATTGATACTATAAGAAGTGCAAGACAGTTGAAAGCGTGCTTAGAGTACTTTCGAGCGAGATTGAGAGCGCCAACACGTCGTTTTAGAGGACCCCAAACATGCTCGATAGGGTTAAGTTCTGGTGATCAAGATGACTACTGCATGCGATGATTTGTTTCATGGTCAAGGTTAGCATCCACGGCGCTCTTCCTGCTGTGTATGGCCTTTTCATCCCGTAGTACAGCGTTTCTCAAATTGTGGAATGCGCTTCCTTGGGGGCCGTGACACCTGTACGAGGGGGGCGCGAGTATATTGAAAAGTCGAAATAAAAGTTTTATTCAATTAAATTTGTTTGTTAACTTTCAGTAAATTAATAAATACATTCTGACACACACACACAAATAATGTGAAAAATAAAATACACATTTACACAGATATATTAAACTTATAAATGTATCAGTGCTACACAATGTATTTTATAATTAATTCAAAGCTAAGAACCAGTTTAATAATTACCAGTAACCCCATGGGCTTGTCATATATAAAATTATATACAAAGATTAACACTTATCTTGACAATTTGTACTGTTTACAATTAATCCCTTAACTGCCATTGAAACGTTACGCGATTCGCTTCCCAATGCCAACCGTTTTCCACGTAGGCGCGCGTATGCGATGTGTTTTTGTGGGGAGGGGGGGGGAAGGAATAAAGAAGCAAATAATCTGAAATAAGTAAATATTTCACAAACTGTCAAGGTCCTTTTTTTTTTTTTTTTTTGCTTTCTAAAGCCATCGGAATAATTTTATGGATAGCAGCGCACAGAAAAGATCGCACTTTGGAAAGACGTATATGTAAGTCCGGGGAAATTAATACTTTGGCTGAGCGAGAAGATATACTCCAGTAGCACTTAAGAGGTTAAAATCAAATTGGAGCTTTAACGTCAAAGTATAGTATTATTGAATTCAATACATTGTTCTTGTATGAGTGGGGCGGAATGAAAGTTATGATTGAATATTGGGTCACGAATATTGAAACTTTGAGAAGCACTGCTGTAGCACGAAAGCATCAAATATTGTCTCGACATAAGGATATACATAAGCATCCAGGATGCTATCTCTGTAGGTGTGAGCATTAACATTTCCATGGGAAAAGACATAGAGTTCGGTGCGTCCACCCAAACTCAGATACTACCTAATCCATATGTCTCTTTCACGGATAAGTCATGGTAGAAAACGAGTTTCAGATTCTTTCCAAATCAAAATACGCCTATACTATTGCTTTCGAGGCAAAACTTGGACTTATTCGTAAAGCGAGCAACCCTTCATTGATCAAGTGACCAGTGAACATGTTGTCGTGCCCTTAGCAAATGTTCCCGCCTATAGCGTGACGTGATTGGGACACAAATAACTGGTCGCCTCGCATAAAGACCACGTTCTTGAAGCCTTCGATGCAAGGTTGATCTTGATACCAACCTTCTGGAGCTTGCAGAGGATCTGAATTCAACCTGAGTTGCGGTTGTATTCTCCTTCGTGTATATAATGACAAATATCGGTCATCAACACTCGTGGCAGTGCTTGGTCGTACTTGGCTGGACTTCCTGAATGCCGAATCTTAGGTTATAAATTAGAAATTGTTGCCAAAACTTATGAATCACAGACGAACTCATATTTGGCCATCTAGCCATTTTTTCTGATTTTGTCCTGCTCCTAGCTTCTCAATAGCTCGCCATCTCAGTTTTTCGGTCAAATAATGCCGGGAGGTCATTGTTACAATTTCGCTATACCAGATTTCAAATCTCGGACACACAACGACAACTACTGCCTGACAATTGCTCTGAGACATCAATTTTTGTGCTTCTCGCAAATGGCGTATTCCGACTTCATCGCCACTACTTTACGTAGTATTACACCATTCAGCTCCTTTTATTTACCAACATATTCAAATTTCATTGAGATTGGCATACTTTTGGACGAGTTATCTTTTTATTTTTGGGATTTTTACTTAATGTATGGCAACCCTTACAGATACTAAGAAAGTTAATTAAGGAGCTCTGTTGTAGATTTGCGCTACATTACTTATCGAAAGAAAATTTATATTAATATTGATTAGTTCAATTTCCGCAATTATCATTCCATTTTCCTCATGAGATTTTAATTATTTATTATAAATTTATTGTGATTGATTGTTTATTAACGTCGGCATCTGAAGCAATGCTAGACTCTTGGAGACAGACCTTGTAATCGTGAACCACAGTCAAATAACGAGGATATAAGTTAATTTAGCAACAGCATCTACAAATTCACTTCGCAAATTTTCAGAAGTCGATATTCAGGCTCAAGACCTTCTAATCATTAAGGCACAAGCTTTAATATTACAATTTGATTTTTAAAAAAAACATCAAAAATAAACTATGAACAGAAAGAAAACAAGACGGAATAATTCAAAGTTAAATAGCCACATTAGTATAATAGCAAAATCTTAAATTTATAAAATAAGTTTGTTGGGTTCAACATTGTTTTAGAACTATAGTCAGCCTTCTATATATTTGCCTACGCCATTAGGATGAGAAGAGAAAATAGTGTAATAAAGTATCGAAAACTGCTTTAACACATAATACTAAATAATTAATAGTTAAAATATTATAAGGTAGTTTCCAAGTGAGCGAGTCAATAATAACATCACACTGTTCAGCTATTCGAGGGCTTTTGGCAACGCTTTCCTAATTTTGAACCATAGTCAAGTGACGAGGACGACACTTGAGCTGGCAACCCCCTCTCCTAACTTCCACACGACACCAACGAGAGGATGTTTGAGACTTGACATATTTAACATGCATCAGCCTTATCTGGACGGCGGGTTTTCAGCAGTCCTCAGCTCGAACTCATGACAAGCCGGCCACGAATTTGTTACCTTAACCACTAGGCTACCGCGGCAACAGAGACAGTTTGCAATACCAAATTCTGAGAGGAAAAATTATTAATATACATACCAAAGCCAGAAAAAAAGAAAAAATTTAAAATCTAAGCCAGCGCATACAGCAATATGTAAAGATTCAATAAAATTCGGCCAACATCAAAACATGATCAAACTTAAGGAAAAACTATCAAAAAGAGTTTAAAACATATAAATATAGCTAAAAAACATAAAATCGATGCATAAATTTTTAAAATATTTTATTGGAAAGAGGAAAAACCAAGAATTAGTTCAATAAAAGGCAAAATGAAAAAAAAAATTGTGAAATAAAATAATCTATGGTGCAATCTTGCTAAAGTATGTAGAAATGAGAAATGACAACCAATAAAAATGCCAGTTGAAACAAAAGTAAATAAAAGCTTGAGACAAATCTACATAACATGAAACTAATTAGATATGTAAACTGCTGTTTGTAAAAAATGCAACACCATGAAGGAATCGTCAGAATTAAATGAAATTTAATGCACAAACGACTTGTATTAGTACAAATAAATGACGAAATCAATATTAAGCGTCCGAAATCAGTATTTCGTGTAGCCATCACGCGCTGCAATAAGTACTGCTATACGACGTGACATGGATTCAAACAGATTTTGAATGTCTGCTTGTGGAAGAGAATTCCATATTGCTTGTATGCGCAGCAAAAGTTCGTCTTTTAAAGCTGCAGGACGTGGATCACGAGCAAAACTCCGACCAACCAAGTCCCACACGTGCTCAATAGGTGACATATGCGGCGAATAAGTAGGCCAAGGAAGAAGTTGCATGTGTTGGACTGAACAGAAATTCCAAACAGTATTTGCAACATGTAGGCGTGCATTATCCTGCTGAAAGATAGCTCCAGAGATGCCTTGAAGGAAGGGAACGACTTCGGGCTGTAGCATTTCATGGATGTACCTGTTGCTTTTCAGATTATCCTCAATTTGAGCAAATTGGATCGTCCATGATACGAAATCATACCCCAAACCATAACTCCGGGTGTTAGGCCATTATGTCGTTCGGTAACACATTCTGGAAGGCGGTGTTCACCGATATAGCGTCTAACAAGAATGCGACTATCATGGTCCCACAAATTGAAGACCAAGTTTTAGGATGACACGGAAAAGGCAACACGTGCTATCGATAGCATTGAGTGTACCATGTTGTGTAGAGTTGTAATGCTGAGAGTAACACGTGGCAGAAATTGGACATTTGCACTAAGGTATACTACTATGTAAACTTTGAAACCCACGAGAGAATTATGAATAACTCTGTATATGTACATTGGAATTATGGGTTTAATTAACAATTTTATACTGCCATTTTTACCCAAAACATTTATAACCGCAATATCATTGAGCGGCTTCAAAATTATGTCATTCAACTCGAAACCTGGCTTAACGACTCGAAAATAAAGGTTAATGCATCTGAAAGCGCATGCCTCCTCTTTACGAGAAAGCAGTGCATCGGAAACCTCCCGCATG
>BMAV01001214.1:25157-39745 GCA_019973955.1 Trichonephila inaurata madagascariensis
TTTAGGATGACACGGAAAGGGCAACACGGGCTATCGATAGCATTGAGAGTACCATGTTGCGTAGAGTTGTAATGCTGAGAGTAACATGTGGCAGAAATTGGACATTTGCACTAAGGTATACTACTATGTAACCAAGTTTTTTTTTTTTTCACATAAAACACCTATAAAGTATGTAAATAAATTTTGAATTGTTTTTGTATTCTTTCAAATGTTCTTTTTTGCTGTATTCGTTTTAGTTTTTTTGTTACTGTATATTTCGAAACCCATGAGAGAATTATGAATAACTATGTATATGTACATTGGAGTTATGGGTTTAATTAACAATTTTATTTGCAAAAATAGAGTATAATAATACAATATAAATATCAAATTGGATAAAACTTTACGTATATTACCATACAATCATTGTTTTAGACTCTCATGAATCCCGTCAGTTGAATGTTCAACTTAAAATATTTCAAACATTCCAGCATATTTATAAGAGAAAATTACAGAATAGGAGAATTAAAATATGCATACATATGCTTAAGTAAAAAATCGAATGCGTTAAAAGAACTTTCAGAAGCATTCCAATTTCTCTGAAAAAGAAAATTCCAACAAATTAATTCTTTCTGTACTGAAGTCGCACATAGTAACAAAGGATTGTTATGCAACACGAGACATTTGGTTGCAGTATGCAAAACTCCAAACATTAAAAGAAAGAATTGGGAAACAGTAGAAAGGACTGATTTTGCTCCGTATTTCTTTAGCACGAAAAAAAGTTTCAAGTTTTTCCAGCCCCTTAGAAAACATCGATCTATTGGTAAGTTAAGTCTTCAGAAGGGTTTTCTTGTGTAATGACGTTCTAAAACTTTTTTTTTATTCAAAGGTAGCCATCCGCTCAAAGAAATTTCAAGTTAAATTCCTAATGGAATTTTTGAGGTTAGAGCAACTTCAAAGCTCAAAAGAAATACAATAGAAAAATTTTTCAACCACGTTCGATATATTTTTTTCTGTTCATCGCTTATAAAAACAAAAAACAAAGTAATTCCAAAAAGATTTTCCTGTCCCCTATGTTTGTTGTTACCTCGGGATTAAAAGAGTTCTGTTTCCTTGTGAACAAAGATTGTTTATTTCGAATCTTCTTTTTTATCTTTTTTTTCCTTCATGCTTGAAGAAATAAAGAAAACTATTTTCTTACCAGTGTTTTTATTTATTTAAAATTGCTCAAAAACATTGAGACTCTCATTAAGTTTTTAAAATGTTCAAATTTATCTATATGATTTTCTAAGAAAATCTAACATCAATTCGACTAATAAATATTCACCCTTATAATTTCCATTTATGAAACAAATTGCGCTTTTAACACATTTAAAAACATTTATATTCATTGATTCACCCCCTCCCCCTTTTTTTCTTAAGAAAGCAAATGTATTGTTAAACCTAATTATAATGATTTTATATAACATAGAGTCATATTTAAACAACTTCATCTGCTATTTGAAATTAATCGTGATTTTTGCAAGCGATTTCAGGATAAGAGCGTGACAGAAAATCGTTTGACTTAAATCATTATGGAACTCAGTGAAAGACTTTGATAATATAATACTTCGAAGCTATACACAAATCTGTAAATGAAATGTTTCATTTACAGATTTCTTAGTTATATTTTTTCATTTACTTATGATTTTTTTCCTTCTCTTATTCAATTTTTATACAAACATTGTTCTATTTTGGAAATACTCCTAAAGAATGGAAATACTCGTAGAATACAAAAAAATTTTCTTCAGTTTTTAGAATTACTTTTAACTGTCTTAAAAAAGACATTTAGTTAGAAAATAATTCACCTACCCCCCACCCCCATCTCTAAGTGCTTTATACGGATGCTCCTACTCCTAACATTTGGCAAAATAAATTGTACGAATAAGTGGACTGGTTCAAAATTATCAGTATAAATTTAAAAATGGGAAAAAATAATATACGAAACTGAAAATAAGATTATGCTATACTATTCGAGAGTCTTTGGTTTACCGGGTAGAGAAAGTAACACAAGTAATGCTGCAACGCAATACATTACTGTACAAACAACTTCAGCACGTTTTAACCGAATAAACCACTTCAACTTAGTATATTTTTGTATAACAAATATCTACATTGCCTTATTTATACTTTTATGTAACAAATATCTTCATTGCTATATTTATACTTCCCCTCAGGAGGCTCACCTTCTTTAGGTGGGTACGGGATGTCACGACCCTGGGGTACCCCAGTGATCCTTCTGTATTTTCGACCCTCCATCTTGTCATCCAATTTCTCCTTTTCTTCTTTTCCCGTCCAGGCCACAGACCTATGAATGTTTGGCGCAGTATGGCCAAAACTGGCTCTTGCGCCATAAAACACCAAACTCACTCTCTCACTCGCCATATTTATACTTTATGTTTTCTTACATACAAGTGTAACAAATTATTGGATGTTATTTTTTTTTGTAGAGATATAACTTATAAAACAGATCTCTTAGGTGTAATACTCGTAATTTGATTGAAAGTGTTCGTACATGTAAAAGATTAGAGTTCATATTAAAATTAATTTCAGTGTACTAAACACAGCATTATCTTTAACTTTTTTCTTTCTTTTTTTGCTAAAAAACTTAATGTTCGTGAAACCTATTGCTCTATTCATTCCTTGATACAACAATTATACTCCTCACGATGTGTTCCCATGTTAGCTCCCCAAAACTCATCAGCCGTATAAAAAACCCGTTTCCCAAAAATGTTTTTGATAAGTCCCTATTTAATACACCAACGTAGATTTTAGGAAACAATGTCAAAATCTTATTAACTTTTGTGAGAAAAGGTTTACCATGTAATACAAAAACAAGAAAATCTATGAAATAGAAAAAGTAAATCAATTTTTCCGCTTGTAATACTTAATTGGAAAACCTTATCGTCTAAAGCCATTGTATCTTCCAGGTGTGCGTGCGTGTATTATTTAATGAAAACTGTCAATTGAGGTAAATCATGTAAAAGCAAAATGCCGTGCCATTTGAACTTGAGTAGTAATGTCGAATGTATATTTTTACTGACTGAATAATGTATAACACAACCTGTATAATTCTGAATTACACGTTGTAATAGGTTTTCAAATTCATTTCCCCCTCCCCCTTTTTTTTTTTATTTCATTGCATTAGTTTGAATGGAAAAATAAAATTTAGACAAATTTTCGATAATGGGAACAAATAACAAAACAAATGACGATTTTTTTTAAAAAAATTATCTTATAATACTATTTTTAATTCATTATAAATCATGTTTTCCACAGAGCATTTTAATTTCTCTAGCGTTAACAATTTAGAATAGCCAATAAGCTCAAATTAATTACAAGACTTTAAACAAGTATTTAAGAAAAAGCATCAAATTAATTTTCCGAAAATACTTAAATCAAACCCTAGAACACGAATTGAAACAAATGCCATAGCTCCGTCGAATGTATCGACAACCACAATCCTGGCTTAATATGGATGCGTTACAAAATTCTGATAATCTTTAAAAAAAAATTTCACCTAAAAAAATCAATATCCTGTACAACTGCAACTACTTCATCAAGAAAAAAGAGCAAATCTGGTCATTAGAATAAAATCAAGTTTAAATCCTATTTAAACATACAAATCTATTTGCACCTACACTTTGAAAAGATTAGGATGGACACTTTCATTTCGATAACACAGTGTATTAATTGTATAAACATATCAAAATACACAGTTACCATATGCTATAGATGCAAAGCCTTCAGAATTTAAGATAAAAATGTCTGCATATATTCACGCAAAAATGCATTGAATGTGAAAAAAATGAAACTATAATTCGGGACCAGATTCAACATAGACCATAGTAGTAATGTTTATGTATAGATCTTTGTAAATTCCTGTATAGAAGAAACTTGTATCCTTGAAAGGCAAAAGTGAACTGAAAATATTTAATCACTCCTTTTGAAAATCTATTTTGGACTTATTGATGCTCATCTACGGCTGACAAACTTAAAATACTGAAAATTAATGTTATGTTTACACTCGACGGGCACGTACCTCCAGGGTCTTTGTGGTGGATGGTGAGTTCCGTGAGCGAGTGAACATTAACAATGTCACACAATTCTGCTACACGAGAGCTTTCGGTGATGGGCCTCGTAATTTTGAACCATGATCAAGTGAAGAGAACACTACCTGAGATGGCACCCTCTTCTCCTAACTATCACAATACACCAACGGGAAGACGTTTCAGCTCTGATCAATTGCTTGGAACGAATTTGTTATCAATACGCTACGTGCCAAACGTCTTTTTGGCTTGTTTTTAACTATTATTTTGGAGAACTACTGGGTAGCAAAACTTTATTTGTAGCCAAATAAGATTTTGGCACCCGGTAGTTTTCAATCCAAGTTGGCACCTTAACACTAAGAACTCGACATGAAAATAATTAATAAAACTGGCTACATATATATATAGGCTGATTCCTACTAGACCAACAAGCTGGTAGGGTGTGCAGGGATTACATAGACGACTCAGAATCACGCAAGAATGCAAAGTCGCAAATGCCGCACTTACGAGCTATGGGGCAGCGAATCAGGAAAAAAAACAGAAATAGTAATACATTTATGGGACAGAAAACATTTTTTTGAAAGATTGTACAACAACAGGTGCTCGAAATTACGGCTTAAAGTCATTTGCTAGGACTGAAAGGGATTTTCATGGAGTTCCCTACGTTTTGGAAAATTCCTGGCATGTCACGTATTTTCTCGGCAACTACAGATATTCAAGCGCTTCCTTCAATTGAAGGAACAAGCGTCTCGTACACCGAACTCTTCATGTGAAGCTAGAAGTTCATGCACTTTCGAAGACCTGTTGTAATACAAGCTCTCAATAAAATGTTTTCTTTACCATTAATGTATTGATGTTTCTGTTCTTTTCCTGTGCTTCTTTGCACCATAACTTGCAACTACGACATTTGAGACCCCGCATTCCTATGAGATTCCGAGTCATCTCTGTACCCCCTACACATCCTATCAGTTTGACGGTCTGGTAACTGATAGGATGACGCCGTGTATATATAAAAATACTAAAATTACACTGACGGTCGCCGTGTATATATAAAAATACTAAAATTACATGCATTTTAAAAGAAGTAAAAAAGATAAAATAAGCAAAATTGTGCTTACTTTTTTTCTTGTGAAAAATAACATAATAAGAATATAAGTGTGAGGATTTTAAAAAATGGCAAGAGGAATTTAAAAATTCCGGAGAAAAAAGGCAGGGTAAAATATGGAAGATCGAATAATGAAAAAAATTAAACCAATAAAGGTTTAAAATATCAGGGGTAAAAAAATTAATTACTATGAGGGAAAAGAGTGACAAAGATTGTTTATGGAATGTTATGAAAAGTTATGAATTCCATTCTTCTACCCCCCCCCGCGCTCTCTCTTAAAAGAATACAAGGTGTGACAAAAAAAAACGAGACTGGTCAATTAAAACATTGTACTTTCAGAATCAGTTATGCGTGACATTATCACCTTCAAAGTAATTCCCTTAAGAATTCACACACTTCTGCATTCAGTGCTGCCATTACTGGTAACAGTTTTGGAAGGCCCTTAAGGAGATTTTCTGTCTTTGCCTGGACTTCTTCAACTGAGGTAAAATGGGCTCCCTTTATGCAAGATTTAACTGTAGATAGTAAAAAAAGTAGCATGGGGCCAAATTCAACTGAATAAGGAAGGTACCTCATCACAGTAATGTTTTTGTTGGTCAGAAATTGTTTGACAGATAGGGCCGTGTGAGCGGGTGAATTTTCTTAATCAAACAGCAACCCATAACTCCCCTATCCTGGCCTTTTTTTTTTCCTAATATATTCACGAAGTCTTTTTAGTACCTCAATGTAGTAGTTATGACTAACAATCTGAACCCTGATGTGAGTGGAAACCCATTCATATCACGAATTTTGGCAATGTTTCGGTCTGTAACCACTGACCTTGGGCGCCCAGCAGGTTCATCATCTTCCACACTGTCCCTTCCCCCTGAAAACCGCTTATGTCATTCAAACACATGAGTACGAGACAAAGTTTCATCCCCATAAGCCTCGGCTAATTTTTTGAATGTTTTCGTGGCTGATTTCTGAAGTTTCACTAGAAACTTCATTTATGTATATTCGACATTTTCCCGGCAGAATACAGTTGCAAGTGTTCACTTAATGACGCAGTTCTCCCAATTGGCGTGATCGTTTTAGGCGAAACTGGTCATATAGAAAGAGGAGATGCATTGGATGAAGTCACCAAACAGTTGTTGCCAACTCCACTCTTTTTTCAAGCTACACACTTAGTTTCGTTTTGTGTGTGAATCTCACCTTGTATGCTAATTAGCCCTCTCAATTGTACGTATTGGGCCGTGGTTAGAGCATCGGACTCCAGACCGGAAGGCCTGGGCTCGATGCCATAAATACCCTCCGAGTGCACACGGAGTACGTGCTCTTTAAATTGGTGGGTCCAAAAGTCTTGTGGGAGGTCGCAGCAGAAATCACGGGTGCAGAGGGCTGGAGAATGTTTCCCTCCCCTCCAGTTCATTGCCTAAATTGTGGAGGAGGAGGTAGGTGGTGTCGCCCTCTATCGTATAGAAGTCCAACCTGTCTCAGGCTCTGGCAATTTTCATTCCTTCCCTTCGAGAAGGACACTACAACAACAACATTTGTACGTGTATTTCAATGGTTTGTTTTTATCTTGTCAATTTCTACACTTTTACTCTTTCCCTCTATCTTCTCTATATTAACCTCAATAAAATCAATTAACACATCAAACACATAGTGGCACGAATGGACAACAGCTTGTGAAAATATTCCGAATTCCTTATGAATTTCATATAATGATGAACGTTTAAAAAATTTATTAGTTAAAAGTAAAATGGTGGAAATTCGTACTTTGTTGCTAGTGAAAAAAAAGAATTTTTCCTGAGAGATTTACTAAATCAGCGCGAATTTGCACCGTAAGGTACCCAATAAAACAGACGGCTATCAAATTTCTTATCCTCTCTGTAAAGAATTTTCATTTCACTGTCACGTTTGTCGTTTCATGACAGCCGAAATGAGAGAAACCTTAATCAAGAATAAGGAGAAAAAAATTCTAACTCTTTGAAAACAACAGACAAAAAGAGCGAATTTAGCCGTTCTTTTGATCCATAAAAATTGGAAGCGAAGCCTTCGTATTTTTTTTTAAAGAATAATCTGGTTCTCACTAATAATGTTTGAAATATCCAAGCTTCAATAAAAGACAGGAGACGAAAGCTGTAATCCAGTCAACGTTAAGTATATAAAGGGTTAAACATGGAAAAAAATCGAATTAAAATCGTCTGAAATGAAAAGGGTTACAGCCATAAAAATTAACTATAATATTCATGATAACGATGGTAGCCGCAATACCAAACTCTAAAATTCAAAGAAACCATATTGTAATGTTATCTCCCAACTTGGCGAACATCATCAACTGTAGTGTACTGATGTAAAACTAGTACCAAATGCTTAACGTACAAAAAGTTTATCTGTTATGGAAGAAAACCGCCAGTACATATTGTGGCGAATCTCTACGCGTCCTCTCACTAATCCTGTTAGGGAATCTTTGGGCTAGCATTCGTGTTTACTTCACAGCCATCCCTCTCAAGAAGAAACCGAGATATTCAGATTAGTTCAACTATATAAAGTCAGAGTTTTGGTAATTATAGAAGAAGGAGGTAGGAAGCAGCTACAGTCGCTACGCAGGTGAGATTGAATAAGGGTTACTTTATAAGATTATATAAAGATTAAAAGTGGTGTTTTGCCACGGAGTTGAATTAGTAGATTGTGGGGGTTAGGAATCAACAATAGATTGCATTGAGTTAGATTAGTTGATTCCAGATATTTGCTTAATAACCATTGATTTCTCCGTGCTACTCATTAGACATTCACTTGGAGCATATATTGTCGTTAGTTATTTGACTAAATAAATAATTGTAATTGTGGAAATCTGTGGGTCTGCTTTCATTCTTCCTACACCCTTAGGCAGGCAAGACGGTGAGTGAACAACTTCAGGTGTAAGTTGCTCACAATATGCAGGGTTTATTTATCTAAATTTGCATGCCTCCCGGAAAAGGAATGGAAGTTTGTAAATGTATAGTGCCTTCGAGGCATAGAGGTACTCTAAATATCCGTTGAGAGGCAAGTCCTCTCGGGAGGTTGGAGTTAAAGGGAAGAGAGGTGGAATAGCCCCTGATCCCCCCAGAGTGTTCTCCCTCAAAATAGGGCTGGAATCAAGCCAAATCATACAGTCATTTGTATGGAGCTCAAAGCTACAGCTAACGCTAGGTGTATACGTAGTCCTTTGCCATGATGAATTTCGTGGGCCTTAATCTTATGTCAATCAGGTGGCAAAGGTAACAACAACAAGTATGCCTCCATTTTCAATATAAGTAAACCTTATACAAGAAAGTTGTTGTTGACTTATTCCACCTGATCCCAATTCTGATACAAGAAAGCATTGTAGTCTAGAGCAGTGCACGCAGGTATTGAAAACTATTTTTCTAGTAAAAGTATTCACTTCTTGAACTATACTTGAATATTTTAAAACTCAATTTCATCCACATACTGTGGGCCACAAAAGTGTTCGTATTGCAATTTCTTATAAAATTTAATGTTTTCGACTAATAAAAATTTATATATTGTAATTTTAATTTTTTTATGATACCTTCAACTTGTTCTTAATGGAATGACATATTTAACTAATTTTTTTAAAATAATATAACTATTTTTTTAAAAAATTAATAACCAAAAAGCTAATAAAAATGACTCCACAAAAGTATTCGTACTCTTCCCAAAAAAATCTCAGCTTTAAATATTGTATTTCTTCCTTAATTTAGTACTTAGTAGGATATGTTTTAGTGTCCACAACAACTTTTAAGCATCTTGGTATAGATTTAATCAGTTTTTTGCAATTTCTGCATCGATTTTCCTCCATTCTTCTGTGATTATTGTTTTTACTTCACATTTTGTGTTGTGTTTGTCATGTTTTCTTTTTTTACATCAAAATCTCACCAAATATGTCCTACTCGGCTAAATAAAGTGATTGAAGAGGTGTTTTCAGAATTTGGGGACAGTTATAGAGACACCAGTGGTGTACATTGAGAGCAGTGCACCTGGCGTCATTATCCTGTTAAAAAATGAAGTTGTTTCCAATATACAAATTTTGGGCGGATAATTTAAAATTTCTCTTTAAAATATTTAAATAGAGTTCATGACTCACAATACCATCAAAAAATTCCAAATTACCTAATTCTGTGGTCGAATTACACCCCCACGCAAGAACACTTTCACCTCCATGTTTTATTGATCCAACTAGATTCTTGGGATTAAGTTTCAGAACATTCAAAATTGACAGCAAATTGATTGAGGTGCCAGATAACTCAACATTTTTGGTTCCGATGGACCTATAATAGCTTGTAAATGAAAAAATAAGGAGTTTAACCCCATGAATTTATGTGGAACAAGAATCCTTCACCTCCATGTTTTAGCATGGAAGTGAAGGTGTTCTGGTGGTGTCGAAAACATTAAATTTTATTGGAAATTACAAGTGTACGAACACTTTTGTGGCCCACTGTATGTACTCTAAAATAGAATCTTTGCCACTTTAATTTCATAGTGATTTGACCGCATGTGCGGTTCTCTCTCTCTCTCTCTATGCTGAGAATATACAAAAAATTCCAACAAAAGTCTCAATAAAATTTGTTTGTTAGAAACTTAACAAATGTGGAAAGAAATATGAGACACTAGGTATCACAAGTGGTGAAAGCGATATCATATCTATTTCGCGCAAATGGATAGTGTATAGTCTGATATTGAATATTTTTTGCTACGATTTCTTAAATAAAATTACGATACAATAAATAACGTATTTTATTTTTCGATATTTTGAATTGATTTTTAGACGAAGAAAACTATGTATAAAACGTTCCTTATTTTTATATGCTTTTTACACGGTAATGCGCAAAACAGATCCATCTTGTGAAAAAAGAAAAAATAATAACTTAATAACTTAAATATCTAGTATTCAACCGATTCACATTTTTTTTAATATTTTCAATTTGAAAGTAATTAGCAAAAAACTGTTTGTTGAAAGTGCAGAATCGATCACTTATTGGAATGATTTAAAAAAATTGCTAACTTGGCACGCTCTTGCGAGTTCTCCCTTTGGAGTAGCAACCCCTCCTTCCGGAAGACTAATGCAAAAAATTTCTAGATGGCGGAAAAGTGACAAAAACACAAAAAAAGCATTTAAAAATTTTAAAACTGAAAAACGTCACAAAATTAATAAAATTAATTGCTAAAATCGTTAGAGAAAAGTTAATTAAATTTTTTTAGTTAATTAACCCTTTATCTACTGCATTATGATTTACTGCAGTTTTTTTCACGAATTATTATTATTATTATTATTATTTTTAATCACTACATTGAAAAGTAAGCTATATACATGAACAAAATACTCAACTTTGGGAAATTTAATCCATTAGAGCTAATTAATTAATTAAAGATATTCAACTGTAAAATTAATTATATATACACTGTTCACTTAAAATAAATAGTTAAACCGTTTTTTTCTAAGATCTTCGTTAAAATACAAAAAAAAAAAAAAATTAAGACACCTTTAAACATTAACTATTTTTTCGGAACAAAAATGACAGCTGAAGACGCAATTTCTTCTATAAAACTGTTCGCCTTCCCCTCTAAAATACTCATCATAGAACCAGTGCTGCGATATATCTTGGAAGAGTGGATATCAAAGAAAATATTGTTGCTAAGTATCGTCAGAGCATTCATAAAAATGGTTATTCTATGTAATTTTAAAGAGTGTAATACTTATAAGTACCATCAGCCGATCAAGGTTTAAAGCTGAAAAATTAAAATACACAATTTTCAAAACCATCATTTACAGCCTTTTCACCTGTAATAGTCTTACCCCTGGGGTCGCTTCCTCGTCATCTTGTCTACCTAAAACTGTAGGGGGAACGATTAATGACCAAGACTATCCAATAAAATAAATTTAATTTATTTTATCAAAGGTAATATTCCAGAACAAGCAATCTATAAAGGGAACCCTTGGATTGATATAAAGAAAGCAACAATCTTATGTGAATAAGTGCACGAAATCCGAATAGACTAAATATAATCAATACTATCTTAATGCTTCTAGATTCACTAATTTATTCTAGTAGCTAAAAAACCATCCTTTAGTCACGATGCGTAATTCTATATAATTCTTACCCTAATAACCCTGCTTTTAGCGGTTCCGCTCCTTTGATATACTATTATTAAACTTTAACTATATATAAACTAACTAATTTGTATCTCATGGTTTCTTCTTGAGAGGGATGGCAGTGAAATAAACGCGATCGCTGGCCCAAAGATTCCCCAAGAGGATTAGTAATTGAAAGTCGCGTAAAGCCCGTCACACACCAAACCTTTTATTTTCATGCTTTTTCTACAGTTCGGATATGCATACGACGATCCAATAAACCGTCTTCCATGCACCATTTCTAACAGCTTTCTTTTCTTACGCAGGAAAAATAGCAAAAAACCTTTCAGAATATTCAACATGCATTTATTTACATTTGTAACAATACTAATATCATTAGTGGTTATTGTGAGCATGTGAAGGAAAAGAAGTTTACCTTGAAGAAACGTATCCATCCCCGAAGAATGAAGCCAAAAAACGAACTGTCAAATATTACACGAAAAAGTAGACGCAGAAATTCAACGAAACGACAATACAAAGAATGGAAATGTTTGTGGAAAAAATCGTATTAATATCGTCTGAAATTAATAGGGATACCGCCACAAATATAAACCAATTAAAAATCAATCTTAATATACTATAATAATAATAACAAAATATACGTAACAATAAGTTTTCAATAAAAAAAATTTAAAAAAATTAAATTACAAAAAGAATAAAACTACAAAAAAAAAAAAAAAATTATATTGCTAACCTAATTATGAATCGTACTGGGCATGCGCAAAAAGGCGCTGATACTATCTCTCCTTAACAGCTCCGAAATCGACTCGGTTGCCACAATTGGCACACTTATCAAACTCGGAAAAGCGCAAAAATAAATCGCGCCAACCAGGGTAAAATTTCGCCAAACTGTTTATTTAAAATGAGAAAAACTACTTTTATTCCCTGATTATATTTCACAGAATGAATTTAACTTTTCTGGGGTGCTTTGCTAAAATACTCGTCTTTTAAATACATAATAAACATATTTTAGGGATTGCATTTCTTAAATTCCTAAGTTAATGTTTTTCAAATCTTATATTGATAGTTATATTATTTTTGTACCCATATGCATACATTAATACGACCTCAAATTTAATTACATGTTTATGAATTCCTGAAATATTTTAGGTTCAAAAATTCGAAGATTTCAATAATAGTACCGGGTGGTTATAATTAAAGTTACACTATTCAGAGGCCTGTAGAACCTGTTCTGCTTAACGGATTTTGATGAAACTTGGAATATATGCTATATAGACCATGGGAAAAAATTTCTGCAAAAAAAAAAAAAAATAATAATAATAATTAGTAGAAATTTAGACCACCAGGTGGCTTTTATCGAATATTCCTTATGAAAATCTGTAAACCCCTGTATAAACTTGCAGTCATAGCCAGGGAATCATACAGCGCGTGTTTGTCACCGTTAATCATTCCTGCTTTACAGGAACGACAATATTTGCAAACCACTTTCTTTATGCAAGATGGAGCAACTTCTCACATTGGGCGTCTAATCAAAGCTCTGGTTAGTGCTAACTTTGGCGAAAATCGTGATTATCCAAATATTTTCAGAATGCATGGCCTTCTCGCTCACTCGACTTAATCCCCTTGATTTCTGGTTGTGGGGATTTCTAAAATACTGTGTTTGTAGAGAAGAATTTAGGACTTCTCCTGATTTGAAAGCTATCATTACACGCCATGTAGCAAAAATCCCGCGTGAGTTGCTTCGAGCTACCATTAAGGGGTCATAGGACTCTTAACTTCATCGAGGAATGCAAGAAAAACATTCTTTTTCAAATCCATATAATTTTCTATAAAAACAACATGGAAGCTTGAAACTTTCTCCACTTCATAATCATACTTATATACATATTTAATCAAAATTTAAGATTGTTTCTTAAAAAATTTAAAAAATTATAAGGAATTTTAAATTGGACAACTTTTAGAAATTTCAAAAACTAGTATGTTACTGCGCGTAAAAATCTGAAGTTAAAAATTGACCAAACTTAACAAATTTAGTTTTAAATTGTAGAAAAATGCTGAGTCCTGAAGTTATACACACTTTTTTTAGTTTTTTAAGTAATTAATATTTTTAAAATTTAAAAAAATAATATTTTTAAAAAAATTTTGGAAAAATTTTATTTTAGTAAACATGAAATTTTTTTTTTCAGCTATATGTTTAAAATTTTGTGTATAAGTTGTAGAACAGCTTAATTTGAGATTGTATGAGAAATTTTATAAGAATAGGACAAGTAGTTTCTTTAAATTTATACGCGCAAGCTTAATTTTTATGTTTTGAGAAAAATGAGTTTAAAGTTGCAAAAGGCAAAAAATATAATCATTAATAATTTTTTTTAAAATAGTAGTATACAAATTCATAGAACAACTTATTTTTAAGCTGTCCATAAAATTTCTAATAAAAAGGGCAAGGAATTTTACAGAAATTGGCCATGGAAGCTCAATTTGTAAGTTGCATGACAAATAAGTTAAAAGTTAAATAGTGATCAAAAAACACTTAGATAAGTAATTTCTTTAGAAAGTTCCAAAGAACTCACATAGATACATACTCTTAAGTTGTATATGGAATTCTACATAAATAGGAAGAGTATTTTCTAAGAAATAAGGTGTCGAAGCTTAATTTTTAAGTTCTGCATAAAATTACTTAAAAGATAAACAGTGGCAAAAAGACAATAATGTCAGTAATTTGCTTAAAAAAATGTTTATAAATTGTATAGAAATGTATTTTAAAGATGTAAATGAAATTTTAAATAAATAGAATAAGTATATTTTAAGAAATTAGGTGTGAAAGCTTAATTTAAACTTACTCTAGTTCTGCGAAAAATGAATGAAAAGTTGAAATATGGCAAAAACAATTAAGTCAGTAATTTATTTGAAAAAAATAAATATAAATCATATAAAAATGTATTTGAAAAATTTACATGTAATTTCAAATAAATAAAACAGGTAGGTTTTAAATGGGAAAGCTTAATTTTATGAAAAATAAGTCGTGAATTAAAAACATGACAAAAATAATATGGGTTACCTTATTTATACTAATATGCTCCTGGATCATATGCACACCCCTCAGACAACTTAAATTTCATATTTTCTTTGGCCAGTTTCAGCCTTTTGTTTTTTCGTGATTCCAAGGAGGCTGCCGTTACGCGCTTAAAAGCTGTCGATAAGCGTTTTTTATCAGAATCTTTAGCAGTAATAACGTTATTTTTGTTATATTTCAAACCCATTGCATTAATTATATCAATTTGGCTCTTATGCCCATCATTGT
>BMAV01001214.1:44472-59522 GCA_019973955.1 Trichonephila inaurata madagascariensis
ATCACAACTCATTCTTTTTTTAAAAAGAAAATATCCTATTGCTCACCCATATTAGAAGTATCCATATTCGAAAATAGTACAAAATGAAACAGTAGACGGAACAATAATAGAACAATTTCACTGAAAATGGTTAAATTTTTAAAGAAATCGAATTAAAATCGTCTGAAATTAATAGGGTTACCGCGGGAAAAACCAATAAAAGTTATTTCTAATATACGTTATCCCCATGGCAACCACATCACCGTACGATCAAAATATCAAGATAACCATATTGTAATGTTATTGCCACCTGCGTAGCTAGTTCTGAGTAGGCCCTGTATCAAAATTCCTCCGGGGCCCTTTCTTAGATATGAAAACCCTCTTAGTGGGATTGTAGTTACACACCTTGGGGGGTAGCCCCGTATCTTTGATACGGCCCTGGTTATCGCCCATCTTAGCGAACATAAACAACAACTTGGCGCGTGCCCCATGATATCAAACTAGCATCATTTCAAATATTATAGAGCAAATAGAATCATATTCCCAAAGTAATAAAATCTTGAAATTTTTTACCTAGTTGCAACAGTACTAAAGCTTTGGTATATAATTTTAAATTATTTAGGGAATCAATAGTAAGATCTATGTTAAGTTACTTATTCAAGAACAAAATAATCAAAAAAAAAAAAAATGTTTAGTAATTTGAAAGACTACTCGCAATTTTTAAAAGGGTAAAATAGGAATAATTACACACACAATGACATTTTTAAAAATGTTTAAAGGGTCAACATCTGATCTTTAGAGCATGCTAAATTACATATAAAGAAAGAAAAAAAATGTTACACATTATGCTTTATGAAGAATAATGATGATTTTGGATTTGATAAAATAAGAGCATTATAACACCTGATAATACCATTAAGATATTCAGGCCCAGTGATAGACTTGGTTTGCAGTATCCTCATTACACCATATGGTTTTCAATGTAATCAAACCTCAAATTAGCAATCTACTGGCAATCAAATAAAAAAAATAAGAAATTTAATTAGATATGAGTATAAAAGAAGTGTATATACATCTGAAAGCAAATATCCTTATCAGTATTAAGGTAAATCTCTCGTACTCTCTATTAATAATTTATTCAAAAAAATCTCCAAAACAGGAAAATTTTATGAATGTATAAAAAATTATTTTAAAACTGAATTTATATAAGTATATAAATATATATTAAGTTAAATTAATTTATTTGTAAAAAAGAAAACATATCTGAAGTTAAATACCTACAAGAACTAATAAAAAGATATTATTAATCACCTAATAGCAATCAAATAACTTAATTTCTATTAACATTCTCAAATGTGTGTATTGAAATATCTTGTTACAGTAAAAGAATATTAATGACGCATAAAATACTGTGTGTGTGTGTACATTTATTTGATATTTAAATTTTTAAATTCTAAAAAGGGGAAATGTTAAGTACACAGAAAAAATAAAATTGTATACTTTATTTTTTTTTAAGTTAAGTGTCCTATTTTACTATAAATAATACTAACTGCATGCCACAAAATATTTTGAAGTGTATCAATTACCCTTTAATAAAAAAATATTGTTTAATATATAAAATCCCTATAAAAAAATTATTTTTTTTATTATTTATATTATTGTGTGTGTTTGTTGAATATTCCTAACTGTATGTACAGACACGCCACTCTGCTTTAAATCAGACAATAATTTGAACAATCTACTCTCATTTGAACTACAAATTTATACCCTCACATACAAAATAAAAACTATTAGTCATAATTTTATATTACATTTTTGTCCAACACTTAAATACATTAATAGAACAGCTGATGTTCTATCAAAGGTGGAATGGTAAAAAGAGAAAAAAAATTATTCTATGACTATAATATATCTAGATTTTTAAAAAATATAAAAGAACTAAAGTATGATCAACAAATTATTTTTAAACAGAACGGAAAACATATTAAAATTCATTCAACCAGTAAATGTGATACCAAAATTATATGAAATGTGGAATTGTATTAGCTATATTAAAATTATTTCGGCTAGATGTTTACATGAATTTAATTATAGCAAACATTTATTATTTTGCAAAAATCTGAGCTTTAGAAAATAAATATTTATGCATTCAATTTTAAATTAATGTTTTGTGTTTTAAGAAATGTAGAGTATACTTATTATTCATTTTTTCAATCTATTCACTTGAGAAAACACCTATCATTGAATATTCTCCAAATATTATGGCATTCATGAAACTTCAATGTTATTCAAATATACAAAAACAACAATACAAATACTAATATTTAAACAGCTATTCTTCACTTGATGCATCCATTCCTAAATAAAAAATTTATATCCCTAATTAAGTATTAGTGATAAGTTAAATGCAATAGTATAAAAAACTACATTATAAACAATATGCATATCATACGTAACATTTATGCTAAAATCATTCATAATAACAAAACAAACTAAAAACTAACAGAACAAACTATTCTTTAAAATGCACTTGTTGACTAAACTAACAAGTTGAGAAACTATAAGGAAATTAAATATATCATAGTATAATGGCACTATATATGCGTAAGTGTGTGTTTCTGTATCCTTTTCTGAATGAAAGTTAACATAATTATATATATATATATATTTGATTAATAATTTTCATCTCCACATATGAAATGCAAACTATAACCAGGACATACATTAAATTGTTATAAATACAAAGATAATTATTATGCAATCATGCCTAGAAATGTGATTTTTTTTAACACTGGATAATCTGCAAAATATTTCACAGATTCATATTACTAAAAAAATTCTAGTATCATACATTTCTCTTCAAATCTTATTCAAATGTGGCACATGTATTTTTGAGGATTTCAATAATATTTATATAGACTAAGATGTGGTGGAGATTGATTTCAAATTATTTCTCAAAACATTTTTATTCATTTATTTAGAGTATGAGCATATCAATAACAATGGCAGTGAAGAGTAGATCTACAACTTTTAGTAACATTCTACAAATTTCAAACAGAGAGAAATTCCTCATATCTCTGATCTCAATATTTATATAAATCACCATCCTATTTATGACTGACTTTACAGCACAATACACATTAGGTTGATATTACACTCTACAAGTATTTCAATATGACATTTGAAATTGTATATAGTTTCAGATGAACATATTTGTAAAAGGCACATGTGAGAACATTGAAACAATATAAAAGATTCTGAAGTGAATATTTCAATCAATTTAGAGACCTGATAAAAAACTAAGTTTATCTCTAAGTAGATTTAAATTAAAGACAAATTTATCTATAGAAAGTGTTCCAGTAAACTTTTAAAAGAAATATATAATATAAGTAAAATATTAACTGAATACATAAATATATTTTTTAAAAAAAATAGAAATGCATATTGGGCTTTCAATTGGATTAGAAACAATTTTCACAAACAAGCTCCCCCCCCCTCCTTATTTAATATCATGGGAAACATATAAACAAAACATATTATGAAGGATTTTCATTCAATAACAGAATGTTAAAAAAAAGAATGAAAATAGTATACAGGAATGTGGTTTCTCTGAGGGGAGAGCAATTTTTTAAATTAAAAATTTAAATCATGGCCAAAATTAATCACTATAATTGATGAGTAACACATTTGAGTAATATTTTCAATATATAACAATAAAAATATATGTAAGATTTTAAATAAAAGTACTAAGTAACATTCTTAGAATCTGTGACAATGAAGCTCTAAATTATGCAATTAGAAGATGAATTCAAGCATATAATGACAGGAATTATGGTAATCATACAAAAAGCAAATTTATCATTAAAAAGATCTCTTTATTTATGTTTTAACAACTATTTTAAGATCTAATTTAATTATACATCTACAGCAATGTATTATATATATGAATTGCACACACATATGCTCTTTATTATTATTTTACATTCAAATAAAATATTACAATAAAAATCAATATTTTTTTAAAACCCTTAATTTATAATTGAATATCTAAATCAAGATTGGAGGGGGGGGAATCTACATAGAAAAAGGGGCTTATAAAGTTCCAAAATTCAATTTGAAAAGAAGTGAAAAATCTCCTGCATAGAGAATTGACTTTAGATCTTGCAAAAGATTTAATTTTCAATAATATATCATAGTTTATTTTTATTTATCTGAATAAGTAACATGATTATCAGCTACTTAAACTTAAGTCATAAATATCTATTTCAACATTCTACTTTAAGAATATGATTTTTTAAAAATATTCCAATCATATTATTGCTTGTATACAATGCAAAATTATCACTTCTCTTAATGGTATATACTACTATTATCTAAACTTTATTTGAAATTTAATAATCTTGAAATATGTATAAATTAGGTATTATAACCTAATTAGTATAAACAATAGTAATAAGTATAAATAATTAGTAAAATACATTTTTTAAAAATATTTAACTAAAGTTTCTTTAATGTTGCCATTTTAGATTGTATTTATATATAAACACTCTTTTACAAGAAAGTAGAAAAATTAATGCACCTTAATAACAAGAATTGAAAAAATTAACATAGTCTAAGAATGTAAAATTTAATACACCTTTATTAAATTGTTTGAAAAAATTAACATTCTTATGTATTACAAATATTTGAATGCATAAAGCATAGAAGCATTTCCTTTAGCAGAGAAAATTTGTTTTTCTCTGAAAAAAATAATAGTATTAAAACTATCCATACATTACAATGTATCTAATTAATATAGCACATATACATATTGATTTCTAAAATAATAGATGTGCTGGAATATCTCAAACAAAAAAATAATGCAAATTTGTTTATACCAGTAGATTGCCAACCACTATTCACTAATCTTTGAAAACCACCTTGAAAGTTAATTTTTTTTGCTGTGATCTATATTTACCAATAATGTGAATTAAAATATCAGGCACTCAAATGACCTGATTTAACAAAAGTAAAAAATTACCAAACTAAACATAAAGAGCAACTAATTTAGAAGTAAAATATTGTTTCAGCAAATTATGCTACACAAGTCATTTTAAAAATTAATTTACCAAAGATTTACATTCAAAAAAAATTCTACAATTTTCATTCAATATTAAATACTTCTAAGAAACCATGTCTTAAAATATTTCAAAATGTGTGTGAGGCAGTAATAAATTTAAATGATCAAAAAATTTTAATAGATATCATAGATTTATCGATAACATTTTCGTTATTAATTTCTACATATATAAACTTTTAAATTTCTAATAGGAAAATATGCACTTATGTATTAGCATCACCATAGCAAAATTAGTGCTACGTGAATCATAACACGATACTAAAACCACAAAAAGTTTCTTACATATTTTATTTGAAAAAGAAACAATTAGTCAGATTTTGGTGCAAATTTGACCATGGTGACAGTAATACATAAGTACCAGAAAATCTTATTTTAGCTTTTGTAAATAACATGCCATGTTTGTAGGTTTGTTACATTTTAGGCCTTTGCTGTGTAATCATTATTCACTTGGCATGTATAATTTTTCCAAGATTTACATTTTTCATTAAAGTTAACATAAATGTATGCACAACCAACCAGACAGTATAATGATTAGTGATGTTGTGCCATAGAGCTTGAGTTTCATTTCCAAGGAAGAAGGGGAAGGATGGAGCACACTCTAAATATTCTTCAAGCCGAAAGTCCTCTCGAGAGATAGGTGGAAGAACAAAAGCATTGGGAGGCCCCCTTACCCCCTCGAGATGTTTTCCTTTAAAATTAAGATGGTACCGAGCCAAATCATACTATCACCTGCATGGTGCTCAAAGTTGCGGTTAACGACAGGCATAAAGCTAGCCCCTTATCACAATGAATTTTGTGGGCCTCGAATTTTACACCACCAATCGAGTGGCATAAGAAACAATACAACATTACTAAATGTGGGGCCTATATAAGAAAATGATATATACATATGAATGCAAATTTTCATTTTTCAACCAAAAAAACACTGATTTTGCAAGACCCCAAACTGGCATTCTAAAATATTCCTAGGAAATTAAACCTTACGTAAAAGGCTTGTCTATTTTCTCCTAGATCCAGTTGAAAGTCAAATTTTGTTTTCAAAACCATTCTCAATCAAACAGAGGATAAAAAATGTACATAAAATACAAAAAACAATTCATACATACATAAATACTACACATGATGCAAAAAAAAACAGAATGCCCTTTACAAAACAAAGTATAGTTCAACTATTGAATCTATATTTAGTTAAAAAAATTTTATGGTTGTAAATCAAAATGTGTAATAAGTTAATGGTTATATGTATATATAATCCACAAAAAAGCTTTAAAATGAAAAGAAATATAAAATATTCATATATTATCCCAATCAAGACAATTACTGTTCACAAACTTCGAAAATAAATTTTTGACAAAACAATCACAACCTTATTTTTGTACATTGACATAAATAACTTTTGTTGTTGTTCTAATAAAAACATTACATATCCTTTGAAGCAAATTCTAATCTCTATGACTCCCTACACAAAAGTAAGTTTTTGAACTCCCCCCCCCCTTAGCATTAAATTTAAACCTTTTATGGCAGATAAATACTGTAAATATTCAAACATTTGAAATGTTAACACATAGCAACAAACTCTTTTAATTTAAACAATTTTTCTCCCCTAGCAAATAAAATATTTTCTAATAAAGCTTATTTTTTATTTAAAATAAAACTAACATGGAAATTATGTTTTTATAAAAACTCTCAAACTTTTATAATCTGACTTAACAGCTGATTAAGTTTTACGTGATTCATTCTCCAGTGCCACTGTTTTTCACATATGCGATCTTATGTAGTACATTGAGATAAAAGAACAGGCGCAAATAAACACATTTTTCTCCGAAATAAGTACATTCTAGGTAAACACTGTCAAGGTTATTTCATTGCATTATAAAGCCTTCGGAATAGTTTTACTCATAGCAGCTAAAAGAAAAGTACTTCAGAAGAATTGATGTAAACATTTGGGACACATAATGCACAGTTTCAGTGAGACAGGTATATACGACATTCTATTTGTCTCCCTCCAATAATGGTGTAAATTAGTGCATTTGCAATTAATCCAGTTTGACATTTCTATTAAGTAAACCAATGAGTAATTTAAAATGTAAATATGTGTACACACAGCATAGAATTAAAATTTATATAATTTTGTTTTGAACTCTAAAATCTTATAATATTCAAATTTTTTAAAATAGATAGCTTGCAACCAATTACACTTTTAATTTTATAAATAAAACTTGAATGAGGTGAGAAACCATCTTTAAGGAGAACATGTGAACAATTAGCAGCAATGAAGAAAATATGGCATTGGAGCAACAGCAACTTGAACGTTAAAATTCTTTTCAAAAACCAAATAAATTATAAACTTAATCTTCAAAATTCTCAGTTTTAAGAATAAGATTAAGAGTCATTAAAAAAGAGAAGAAAAGACCATGCATATATGAAGAACACAATAAGCAAATGACAAAGTATAACTATTTTTTTATTAAACTATGTTTTTGTTGAATAATTTTTCTTGCTTTATTGTTACATAACAGATTATTTTAATTCAAAAATTAATGCTGAAAACATATACATAATAATTAAAATTACTTTGATTTTTATAATAGAGCAAAATTATTGGAATTTATGTAAATAATTTTAAAACTGCATTTACTGAAAATAAATTTCAGATATGTGACAATTTCGTACCATTACACTTGAAGAATTCAAATTCAAATTGAGACACGACTAATAACAAATATCATTACAAAGCATTTCTGGACTAAATGTTAATGCCTTTAACACTAAACAAATGTAAATGCATCTACAATTAATAAATCTCAATCAATATCAATTGGGATGAAAAACACATAGTGTAGGTATAAACAAAAAAGTTTGAAACTGCAATTTTAATCTTACATCTATGAAATGTTACATTTAATTTCATTTACTCATTAGGTACATTTTTATAACACATCTATAAATGTAAATGAATATAGTGCACATTACTGGGCTATAAAACAAATTATGGTACTTCTGTATTAACGTCACCACAGCCAAAATTGCGCCACAAGAATAGTTCTTCTCCAAATAAAATGTGTAAGAATCTCAGTTGTTTTGATATCATGGCACAATTTACGAGGCGCAAATTTTTTTGCGGTGACGCTAACATGCAAGTACCCAAATTATAAGCAAACATTACAGATATACAGTTTTTAAATGCATTAATGTTACTCAGTTTGTTCAAAATCATCAAATACAGTGTAGTGTGTTACAATACAACCAAGGGAAGAAAACAATTTAAACAAACAAACAATCAAAACATAACTTCTTACAAGATTATAAACAAAAAAATTAAAGTCAAACAAATCTTAAGATACTTCAAAGTGAGTAACATAATGCTTTTCCATGTGACACTGTCGAGAGAAACTTTTGTCACAAAGCCTACAATCAAATGTTTTTTCTTTTGAATGTGTTTGTAAATGAACATTCAAATTTCCTAACTGAGCAAAACCCTTATTACAAAATTTGCACACATGAGGTTTTTCTCCTGTATGAATAAGATAATGCCTATCAAGAAAACATTTACTAGTAAATCCTTTGCTACACACATCACAAACATAAGGCATGATTTTGGAATGGATAAGCAAATGAGCTTTCAAAGAGCCTAATTGTGCAAAACTTTTACCGCAAATATAACAACTGAATTCTTTTAAATTTGTATGAGTATGATAATGCACATTTAGGTTACCCTTTTGGGCAAATCCCTTACCACAAAAATCACAAATATATGGCTTTTCTTTGGTATGAATAAGGTAATGGCGTTTCAAGAAGCACTTGCTACTGAATGTTTTATTGCAAACATCACAAACGCATGTAACTCGTGAGGATTGATCACATTGAGGATCTTCTTTCTTGGCAGATCTGCTATCAGTACTGTCATCGAAATTTTCATTAACTTCTTCCTTCTCTTCTGCAACTGGTGGAGAATCAGGTTCTTCCTCCTTAACCGAAGATTTATTTTGTTTCACGACTTTCTTATTTCTATGTGATCGTAGATGAGATTGGAGCCTATGAAGTCGACTGAATGACCGCTGACAAATTTCGCATGCGAAGGATTTGGCTTTTGAAGGTGAATTGTTATCCACATCCATTTTCAAATTATCTTTTCTTTTCATAAATATATAGGTGAATTACACAAATGTAAGATTATAAACTTGAAAAGGAGAAAAAGTCAAAAAAGAATGTATTTCGATACTCGCAAAGATGTTTCCTAACAATTCAAAAAGCTGTTGTTGATGTTAGTATAACAACTATATTAAATACAAGATTAATAAACGTTTTGTAATTACCCTCAAATTCTACTAACGAACATGGAAAATACTCATGGATAAAATGTGGCACGGATAAGGCACATTCTCAGAAATATCATTAATAGTTACCACCTGAGTTATTTTTAAACAGTTAAATATAATTAATTTTGTTGTTTCTCGAATGCTTCCGGGTAATATTATTTTAAATATTATTTATAAGCCATGCATTGGTAAAGACGAGCTGCTGATGTATAAACAAAGCTAAATTCCAAGCCAGTTACGATAAATTAAATGAGTCGGATATAAGTTATAATTTCAAGGCCTAGTCAGTAGCAGATGACTTGATCTAAGAAAAAAGAAATATGAATAACTTCATCAAACTTTTGAGTCACGTATTACTAGCCACAAAATAAATTTTGATAAAATAAAAAGGAAGCACATCAGTCAATAAGAATGTTAGCTATATACTTTAATGGGCTCTGACTCCTGAAGGATTTTAAGAAACAATAGCTACCGATTTATTAGAAATGCCATATAACGATATACTATACTAATAATTTTCCTTTGTTAAGTTTATTTATTTTCGAGGAAGAACCAAGCTTTTTTTATAGTATTTAGAATTTCCAACCCACCTCCTGAAAGGTCAAACATCCCAGTGTGCCGAGGAGATTACCATGCACCGAGCTAAAATGTAAACAATGAAAAACTGTATTTATTACAAAACGTACTTCACTTTTTTGTATGATCAAATCCTACATTCAAATATTTGTCATATCTTTTCTCGAGTTCAATAATTCCTATGCTATACTTCTCTGGCTACAGTGCATTAAACCACGTGATGACTGCATTCTCCGATTCTATATCACTTCCAAAAAGTTCGTCATCAAAAAATTCTTTAAGTTTACTGAAAGTGTAGTAATCGCTAGTAGCAAAGTCCGTACTATGGAATAGATGCTAAAAAATTTCTCAGCTCAAAGGACCTAGGAATTTTTGAGTTGCAGCAGCCGTGTGAGAGTGGGCACTGCACTGAAAAAGCACAATTCCTCCATAAAGCATTCCTCGCCTCCTCTTTGGATGGCTGTCTGAAGAGTTCTTAGATTCACATAATAACGATTTTAATTGAACGTAGTGCTTTTTGACTTGAAATTGACCAAAAGTACACTTAGCGATCCCTAAGGAGGGTTTCCATTGTTCTTTGTTTTGACAGAAATTTCTCAGTTTTCTGGGTCAAGAGAGATGCTACCATTCAAGTTATTGGCACTTTTTTTTTTCGCAAGTGACGTGAGACACCCAGTTCTCATCACCAGTCACAATTTGTGTAGAATCATCTGAGTTTTATGTTGGTCCTACTGCTGCCACGAAACTCATCGTGCACAAATTTTGTTGTAGCCGAGAAGTTGTGGAGCAATTTCAGATAGCAATCATTGAGAAATGTCTGGAAACACAATGAGAAATTCGTGGATAGTTACACGCTTTTCTGTGAAGATTCTGTTATTCACTGCAGTCTTTAGGTCTTATGTGACGATTGATGATGTCCATAACGAGTTTCATTTTGTATATTTGTTCATCTATTGTTGAACATTTCACCCCATTTTCTCACGTTTCTTTTGTTCAATGCATTAACAACTTAAACTACTTTCAATTGCCGATTAATTTCTTCTGGTTTCCCCTTATAAGTGTTCAGAGATCGAATAATACTTATTACCTAATAATCGGTGGGATTTTCAATGACACAGCTCATTTTAGAACACTTCAACTGCGCAAGAGCAATTCCGTGCACTCTTCACTCAGTGTTATGAGTACATTTGTTTCAGAAGGCGATAAAAAGTGAAAAAGAAGTTATCTGTGCGGTGGAAATACGCAAGCGGTCTTTTGTTTGAATCTGCAGTGGTTTAATGGACTGATGGCAGAAGAGTGTAACATGGGAAGCTTGTGAACAAATACGACAAATGTTCAAATGAAAATGGGGGTTATGTAGAAAGAAGTGGAAAGAAGCTTCCAATGAGCACAGAATTGTTTTTTTCCCCCGTTTAAATATTGTGTCTTTCATTTGTATAACGAAGCGGATTTCAATTTCTGAATTACCCCTCGTATGTGTGTACACATACACAGATATATATGCAGTAACATCTCCCAATAAAGAATACGCACCAGACCAAACATTTTGTACTTTTAATATAGAAGTATCTCTTCTTCAGAAAATACATACTATATAAAATGTAATTTAGTCAGAAATTCAGGACATTTCAAGCTTTAAATAAACTATATAGGTGACTCTGTCACAAGTATTTATCTTAACACCTTGGGATGTACATCTGAATTAATAATTCATCGTATTTTTATTTCTTTTGAATCCTTCAGCTCATGACTTCTTGGCTTTTACTTATATTAGACTTTTTATCTATTACATGAATTACTTTAACTTCCTGTTTCAATAATCATTGCTTATTTGAATCCATATTAGATAACGTATGTCGTGTTTAATTTATCATTCTTTCTTAAATTATAGAATTTTAACCCAACAGCATAAAATATACATATAGCATTAATGTTCACTTTATAAATTTAATTCTCACAAGTAATTATTAAAACTACTTCTTTTGTGTGTGTGCGCATATACAGTCCTTTCAAGTCTGGGAGTGAGTGTTTATTAAAGAGGTGATCTTTAAAGCTATCTTAAGGCAATAGCGGGTTATTGGACATAATTCATGAACATAGATTGAAATTCATGATTTTGAACAACCGTCAAGTAAAGAGGACGATACCTGCAAGGGCGGCTCTAGGGCCGGATAATCCGGACCCCTACCCGGGGTGGCAAATTCTAAGGGCGGCACATTTGGATCAAATTTGAGAAACATATACATATATTTTTTGTTGCAAAAAATTTGATATATTTTCCGAAATATTATTTGGTGGGAATTCGGTATTTCATTTACCGTATCTTACTCCCTTATTTTATACTTTGTATGTTTAATGTAACTTTTCTTTTATGTTGAAATTTAAGACTTCAAGCTGGGAGTACATCTCCAATCATGAAATTTCATAAGTTTACACATTTTTCACTAGTAATTTTCTCTCCATCTCGGAGTATAGTCACAAACAGTGGCGTAACGTACATTCCCGCATTGCGGGAGGTCCAAGGTTCTAGGGGATCAAAAGCCTGACTGCCCTTTGCAAATTCCAACTTGGGGTCCCTAAACCTGACTTTGAAGGGGGTCTCAAATGTTCTCCGTTATGCCACTAATTACAACGGACATTCCTTTCACCCATACGAAGTCCAGTGTCAGTTATCCAAAAGGGGACAGGTGCAATAAGAGAATAAGAGTTTTTGGTACATTGTGAGACACAGGAGAGAGAGAGAGATGGTTTATTTTTTAGTCTGGACTGTAGTTACTATAAGTTAAAATAAACCTTTGTGATCATCACTTTTAAGTAGACTCTTTTTTTAAAATATTGGCATCTTTATAAATTAGGCTATAATTTTTAAAGATATTGTATGAAGTGTCCAAAATATAACAATATTTGTCAAGTAAGTAGGAAAAAATTCTGCCATCTGCAAGCATTTCTGGCGTACTCTGCAAAAAAGCCCACGACAGTATATATCTATATTTTATTTGTAAATAAACACTTTTTGTTTTGGCTACGCAAGGCGCTCGCTTCTAATTAATTCCTGTGATCAGCATAATTCCTAATTTTTTTTTTATTTCACAATAAAACTAGGTTTTGAAGGAAGTGGTTGTTATAAATCTCTCTTTATTTGAATAATTTTTTTTAATGTTTTTATTATGCATATTTGGTAGTAAGAAATTGATCTTTTTTCAAAATAAATGCTTTTATCGGTTCCGGTACTTAAAGTAAATAAACTTTCTCTTTCACACTACATCATTTGGACAAATTTTCAAAATTTGTTTGTGGTTAGTAGTTAAATATAACGCTATAATTTTAATTGAATAGGCAGATATTGCATTTTTAAGTATAAAAATAATTATAACTATTGTACTGTATTTTTTGGAGTGAGGGAATATTAACATCGCACTGTTCAGCTGCATAAGGGCTTTTGGCAACGGACCACGTAATTTTGAACCATGGTCAAGTGATGTGGACGACAAATGAGCTGGAACTTCCTTCTCCTAACTACCACGCCAACTTAGAAGGAATGTCCTACCAATACTTAGCAGGAATATTCTTTGAAATCCACTCTTCCAAGATATATGGCAGCACGGGTTCTATGATGAGTATTTTAGCGGGGAAGGCGAATGGTTTTGTAGCAGATATTGCGTTTTCAGCTGACGGCGTTTTCAGCGCATTGCAAAGATTATTATTTTTGTCCCGAATAAATAGTTTATGTCAAAATTTAAGTGTCTTATGTTTTTGTATGTTAATGAAGACCTTAGAAAACGATTTGCCTATTTATTTTAAGTGAACGGTGTATATAATTAATTTTACAGTGGAATATCTTTAATTAATTTATTAGCTCTAACGGATTAAATTTCCCAAAGTGGAGTATTTTGTTTATGTATATCCCTTAATTTTCAATGTAGTGATCCAAAAAAATTATTGTATGAAAAAATTGCAGTAAATCATTATGCGGTATATAAAGTATTAACGTGCATCGCCCCCGTACACGGCGGATCTTACAAAGCTCGAGCTATGAAAGTAGCTAGACATTTGCCAACTTGACTCTATCGTTAACATTTCGCTATGTTTTTCATTGAAAAGCCATTATAATATAAGAAACGGCGTTGCTTGCGAATATTACAATTTTAACATAAAATAAATACAACGTAAAGTAATATTAATGTATTACACTTTCACAGATATAAATTATTTACACTATTTTAAGCGTTTATTACACAAAACTTTTAACAATGTGTTACTTTTGCTGAGCAGAGATCAGCTTAGAGAGGTATTTTCAAAAATGGACCCTCAAGAGTGTTACGGGGAGTTATAAATAAAAAAAAATCATTTTTAGCTGCTATTAGATCTACATACTTAAAATTTAACAAAAGTGTTTTTCTTTCTTTCTTTTCTTTTATTCAGCTGAGATATGCAAAAAGCTTTTTTTCTTTAATTTGCAATTCACGTAAAATAAACTCATTAAAAACTTCTTTATCCTTCAATCTGTGTTATTTAATTTTTCAGTTTACCTGTGCGAAGAACGGGTATACCAGCTAGTATATAGATATAATTAGAGATATATTTTTTTATATATATATATATATATAATATTGTTATGCTGCCTTTTGTTCGAAGAATTACTGAAGTTTTTTCGGTGTGTGTTTGTGTGAACAATTTATCTTATTTTGGAGTGAGGAGCGCCATTTTCTATTTTTGTCCGGGGCAGCAAAACTGCTAGTGCCTGCTCTGATATCTGAGTCAATGCCCTACTCTCCTCACACCATCTCAATATGTAGATTTTGAGCCATAAGAGATTTAGCGTGTAGGTAGACAATGGTAGAAAAATAAACAAACATATAGAAATACTCTTTGTTAAGAAATTTATTTTTTATGATTTTTGTGAATTATCAGTTAAGAGCTTTAACTCGCTTTTTCTCACTACATAAATACACAAAACTAGCAATTTCTGTAAAATTAATTATTTAGTTTATGTTTCACTTAAATCAGTGCTTCTCAAGCTTTCAATACAGGCGACCCACTTTTCAATCATAGTTTTT
>BMAV01001214.1:70559-88747 GCA_019973955.1 Trichonephila inaurata madagascariensis
CCAAAGCCTTCGGGATAATTTTATGGATAGCAGTGCACAGAAAAGATCTTACTTTGGAAAGACGTATATATACGTCCGGTGCAATTAATGCTCTGGCTGAGTGCGAGATGTTTATATACGCCGGAGGCACTTAGCAGGTTAAAGTCGTATTGTAGCTTTAGCGTCAGAGTATATCATTATTGAATTAAATACATTGTTATTGTATGGAGGGGGCGCGATTAAAATTATGATTGAATATTGTGTCGCAACTATTGAAAGCTTCAGAAGCACTGCATTAAATTATAAAACAAACATCATATGGTGTAAGTTATCATTTGGGTTTTTTATCATTGGTTAAGGAGGCAGTTAGCGGATGAGACGATCTCCTTGTTATAGCTTTGTGTTAAGATTTCACTCCAAGAATGTGACAAAATGCTTATAAAGGTTATGTGTTATTGCCTAAGTAGTGACCTCTCTTGATGTGTTCGGTGTTTTCAGCAGAGTATGGTCAGGAAAACGGGTTGTGAAGCTCATTGATTGATGCAGTGCATCACTATGGCTAAGTTTGTTTTTGGATTAAATTTTATAAAAGAAGTGTGTAAAAAAATGAATATTATATTTCAAAATATCTAGAAAACTACATTTAAATTGAGCCGCATGTTTGAGTCCCATTTCATTAAGGATTCACTAATGGAGCAATAGTAATGGCTGCAGCTCATTAAATTCTACTGATTTTCTGAAACCTTCTTTGGTGCTGTGTGGAAATTAGGAGAAGGAATCTCAAACTTTGGTGCGTTTCTCCATATTTGATCGAAATTCAAAATTAAAGACACTTCGCTGATGGACTACTGATAACTTCTAGTGATTTATTGATTCCAACCAAGTTTACATAAGGAAAAACATTTTAGAAAGCATGGCTCAAGTTGGAGTTACGTGGAGAGTTGGGAGAAGCTCCAGTTTCTAATTTGTATGTTCGATCGTGGATGAAAATTATGAAACGTATCACGTGTATTAAGTAGAAATTTTAGACGAGCATATATAAGAAACCAGAAACGTACGAAAAACAAGAATACAAAAATTGCATACAATTTTTTCAATGGATGCTTTCTATATCTATAGAGATAATTATTTATATAAAACTGTCCTTAGTTATTACTAAAATCGAAAAATTACTTTAGAAGTAATTCCTACAAAGCAAAGAAGAGGGACATATCTCTTTAACATAAGAATAATTTATGCTATACTTGATAAATATTATCTACGCTCTAATTTTTTTTTTCTTTTTCATGAGACACATTACTCGCGACGTCGAGATTTCTTCTTGGGAAACACATAATCCTGTTTAAAATATGCAATAATGCCGCTCATCGGGTATAGTGGTTAGTGACGCTGACTGCGGTGCCATAAGGCCTAGGTTTGAATCCCGGTGAAGGTATGGATGTTCGTAAATGTAAAGTGCCTTCGTGGTAGGGGGGTACTCAAAATAGCCATCGAGTCGCAAGTCCTCTCATGAGGTTGGTGGAAAGGGAAGAGAGGTGGGAGGCCTTTTGACCACCCCTAAGGTGTTCTCCCTCAAAATTGGAGTGGATTCGAGCAAAATAGTACTGTCATCTGCATGCTGCTCAAATCTAAGGCTAATGATAAGCTTAAAAATCTAGCCCTTAGACGCTATGAACTTCGTGGGCCTTCATCAGATGTTACTGTGGATCAGGTGGTTTAAGTAAAAATCACAACATATATGAAAAGAATTAAAATATAGCCCGCAATGAGAAACCCATATAGTTTTTCTCATGTTTAAAAAAATATTTTAGCTTATTCGCAAATCTTTTTAATGAGAAAAAACAAAGCTACATTAGAATAAAAAAAATATAATAAATACAGAAAAGTACAAGAGAACAAATTTTCATCTAAAAAATATCAATTTCTATTATTGTTAGTGATTTAATTTCCCAATAATTACAAAGAACCAAAACCTTTAAAAGCTCAAAAAATTTAAGGAAAAATTAAAAATTACGTACAAATAAGCATAAATATGAATAATTTTATTTGAAAAGTTAATACTGAAATTTTAACTAAACAATTTGTTTAAAAAATCAAACATGATCAATACTTCGATGCTCAGTTTTGCACTTATTCTAATTAAAAAAAAGCCTTATACTATAATTATACACCTCTTTTTAGGTTTTAAAAAATATTCTACAACACAAATACCAAAAATTAACTGATTAATTAATTATTATTTTTAACACACAGTATTCTTAATATATTGAACTAGGAATAAATTCTAATAAAGCATATATACATACAAAATAAATATTTATTGAAGATTTTATAGGATTTCATAGGAAAATTGTACACAAATTCTACGAATTCCTGTTAGAACAATTCTGATTCACACACACACACAAGCAAGGATACTTGATAAAATACTTCAAAATATCTTAAAAAGAGGCTTTAATTTTTATTTAGAAATGCTGTGGTAAAATTTATTTTAACGATATTAATAAACTCTTTAAATTAGAATCATGATAGTTCACCGTTCTCATGAATTCAATTTTATCACATAATAAATATTTATAATATAATTTCTCTTTTAATTTCATATATACGAACTTACAAAATCAAGTAGCATATATATATATATATATATATATGTATTATATTATAGTGTATTATATTATATTATATTATATTACGCATATATGTGTATATATATATATATGTGTGTGTGTGTTCCAAATAGTGTTAACAATTTATAATCTATTCATATGTATCATTAAAAAACACAATAACTATTTTCAAAATTCAAAATATTTAAATATTCCATTTCATGAAATAAATTATCTCATCTAAACAAATTAATCATTTATTTCTTTGTGAAAACCTGATTTGTGCTGCATGTTAAAATCATTAAACAGACAATATTTCCTTATCATTAAAGAAAATATTTTCAAGGTCTGTATTCTTCTTTTAATAACGGAAGGACATTGTACCAGTTCTTCAAATACCGAACTGCAGTTAGACAACCAGATGGTTACACATCTCTGATTACATCAGACAAAGGAAAGAAAAGAAGAAATCAAACTCGAAATCAAAACAGTTATTTAGTACCCGAGGCTATCGACGCGCAAACACACACACACAGACGTTCGATAATTATATCACCCAAACTCACACACACCACAAGAGACTGCATTTCTAAGGTCAACCGGGTGGACAGATCACTCAGTTTTGCTGACCTCGGAAGTACCACGCCTAATTACTCCTCTAGATTTTAATCATTTTTTCACCCCAGTTTCTACCTTTTAGGTGCTTTTTATATACAAGTTTGGTGTTCACGTGAATCTTACCAATGTGGCCATGAAAGTTTTGTTTCTTTCTTGCTGTTCACATGTTTAGCATTTTTCCAAAGAATATTAAGTGATGTCCATCAGAAGATCTGGGTATAAATAGTTCCCTCTTATTGAAGATCGTCACTTCACTCGTCAAGTGAATCCTGTGATCGCTCCTCTCAAAAGGAAAACTTCAACAAACTCACCATGAGATTCGTAAGTAACTTTGAACCTTTCTGTACTTAGCAATCCAATAATTTTTGAAATTTTGTGTTTTCCCATAATTCTCTTTAAAATTTTTAAGTCTAAGCCTTTTTTCATTCAACCTTTTCAGTCGCAGTTGTTCATCTCAGCTGAACTAAATTAAAATTGATACATAATGATTTTCATAATAATAAGAAAATCCTTTGAAATACTTTCTACTGCAAATGTATAACTTTTTGAAACGTTAAGTTAAAATTTTGTAAATATTCTTGTGGAACTGTACGCTAGCTTTCGTTTTCGATATTGGATCTTTGTTTTATTTGTGAGCCTTATTTTCTTTTTCTAAGGAATCGTGTATTTTTTTATTTAAAAAAGTAAAGATATTTTTAGGTAATAAGGATAAAATGATAACAATTTTAAACGCAAACTTTTTTTTCTCGTCTACTGTTAATTTCCTTTTGAAAATTATAATAATGTTCGAAAACAATATTCAGAGTGTTTGATTTAAACTTATAAAATAGATAAATAATCTTATGAAGGATTCGAAGTAACAAAATGTGGGACATGTTTTATTGAAAATGAAATTGGATATTTAATTTTATGTAGCAGAAAGTACACTAGTACAACTTATTGTAGCTAACATGAAATCTTTTCAAATTCTCAACTTTCTCTTGGGTTCATTTTTGTAAAGATTTCACTATTAATGGTTGAATTAAAGTTTCAACAATGATGTTAGATATTATTTTAATACAGAAACTGAAATTTATAGAGAAAAAGATTACAAGTGAAATATAAAGCTGAGGGAAGTCATATAATGTCAAAAACATTCTCAACTATCTTGAACTTTATCTCTGAAAATGACAGAAAAGGATTTTACAAATCATTGTTTAGAAAATTAAAACTTAAGAGCTTAACCCTTAGTGATTATTGCTAACAATAAAAAAATGTCCTTAAAATTATTTTAAAAATTCACTCCAGTGTAAAACTTTTTATTTATCAAACTAAAATTGAGCCTAATTTTGAATTTTTGTTTATTTGAAGCAATATATTTACTTAAAATTTGTTCGCTATACTTTCAATATTTTGACACATGATTTTAAATATCTGGTTTTAAGTATAATTTTGGATTATTTCAGTGCCTTAAAGATTCAGTTAACGTTAATAAATCAAAGAAATTTAATTTAAAGCTCAATTTAACATCTTCACATGTCGGCTTACTTTTTTTAAAATTTCATCTTAAGAGTATACATATCTTATAATAAGTCTTACGATAAAATGTAAATATTGTCAATTAATTTATACTCCTAAATTACATTTTTAATAGCAATTTTGAACATGATAGGTCCAGTCGAGATGAAAAAGGCTTCTGGTTTTCTCTGAAATATATTTTTGTATCGAAGAGACATCCCGTAGGCAGCTTTAGAAAAATAATTAAAGTATCATGATGTTGGTAATAAAAAAAAGAAATTATTTTAAAACAACAAAGCAAAATTTCGTAATTTTCCAGATTTTGTTTTTCTTAGCGTAATATATATTTTGCTTTGATATTAGTGTCCTACAATTTTTAGAAAATCCATTTGTATTCCTTTAACTTTTATACTAAATCAATATTATCACGTAGGCTTATAAGAATCAATGATTGTAAAAAATTTGAAAATCAAAAAAAAAAAAAAAAAAATTATGTTAAGAGTAAATTCAGTAACTAAAATTTTTCCATTTAGATTTGATGTCACACATTATGTATGAGCTTGAGAATAAAATAAGAGCTCGATTTGGAAATGCTTATTTTAATTATATTTTTTTATTACCATGCATCTTAATTCTATAAAATTTATTACATTATAAAACACAAGTTCAAATATAAATTTATAATGTATTAGTTTAATTTGCCTACCCATATAATGTTCACATTTGTCTTAAAAAATAAATACCAGTCCAATAACTCCTATGAAGAATATAACTCAAAAAACGTCGTGAGTTAAATGTGGATTGAAAGCCAAATTCTTCTTATTTACGAAATCAGTCTTTCTAATAAATTTATTAATCTTACTGTTTCGACTGTTTTTAATAAAATAATAGCAAATTTGTTGTTTGATGTTTGTTAATCGGTATTTATTTTGAATAAACAACAATTTTTACGTTAAATGCTATCAACAATCAAAACTGCAGATAAAAAAACTATTACAATTTTACTCAATCGAATTCAAACGAGAAAATTTGATTAAGTTCCCTTCTTTAAGATTTCTTTTCTTTTCCAGATCATTGCTGCTTTGTTTTTGGCCTCCGTCGCCATGGCTGCTGATATGGGCATGAACATTGCTGGAACAGCTTACAACTTTGGATACAACACTGGAGATCACGGTGGACATAGCCGAGTGGAATCCGGTGCAGGTGGTAATGTTGCTGGTAGCTACAGTTACATTGATGCTAATGGTGACAGACGTACTGTTCAATATTCTGCTGGTCCCGATGGATTCAAGGCTTCTGGAGATGTTGGAGTAGACAGAAGAACAGCCGCTGCAGCAGCTGCATTAGCTGCCCTGGCACCTAAAGCTCCTCCAGCTGCTGCTCCAATTGCTCCAGCTGCCCCAGTAATCCCTGGTGCTTGGTACGGGGCTCATCCACTTGCCTACACTAACATCTTGCCTGGTGGATATGCTGCCAAATGGTAAATGAAAGTCACAAAAAATTGGAGAAGATCTCAGCCTGGCTTTTAATGAATGGACTTGAAAAATTACATCTGTGACATCTATGCTTTGGGTTTCATCTTGCTTGAGGTTTCTGAGGTTTGCGGTGTTAGACTTTTTATGGAAATGCAAAATCTTTTTGAGTGATATGCTCAACAATGCAAGTTGTCATTTTGTTCGTTCCTTCATTTGTTGTGCTGTTTTAGTCAATGCTCTCCATGGAAGTTTTATTGTAAATAGAAAAATAATAAAATGACATGCAATTTATTACTTTTTTTGCCTTCATTTGTCTTTTTATGATACTAGTTATGATAGTACTTATTTTAGATTACAAACTTGAAAATAATTTTAATTAAGAAAAGCAACAAAGAGAAAAATAACATAAATTTTACATGTCAATTGATAAATATTTATGAGAACAATATGTGATATAATACGAACAAGTAATGTAAAAAAAGTTTTTTTAAGTCAATTTCTATTTAGATCAAGAAAGAAAATTTTTATTTTAGCTAGTTTTTATTAAATAGTTACAATTAATATAAATATGTATATATATGTAACAGAATCACAACATTAAGTGGTCATTAATTTTATTAATTATCATTAAAGTATCGTATTGTGTCATCCAAAACCATTGTGTATATAAAATTTCAGTTCAACTGAATGCTTTAAAACGTGAGAAAAAAACCTGTTCAAGTTTTGACACAAGTTGCCAAAAATGATGCCAACATGGCTGTACTTGTAATTCTTTAAATAATTAGTTTTAATCAATTAATTTTTATTAATTATAATTAAATTATTGTATTGTCATCCAAAACAATCATGAACACAAAATTTCAGATCAATTGAGTGCCTTAAAATGTATTTTAATAACTATTGAAAATTCCACTAAGATAAATAAATAAATATATGGAGAGTGTGAGCTAATAGTAGGAATTGAAAAAAAATAGACCTTTTACACTAACCATTTCGGTATAAAATAGGGTGAAATTTTTTTTTAAACTCTTGAAAATTAACTTATATTATTCATTAAACAATGATTGAATTTCTGCTTTTAAAAATATAGTCATGAGTATATAAGATTGGACTTTATATTTTGATTAAGACTTAACTTCCAGAGTTTTTATGAAAACAGACTGACACAAAATGAAGTGGAAATTTTTCAACGGTTCATTTTATTTTCTTAAATACACAGAGAGATAAAGCAAAAAATTAATCAGCTTTAGAAAACACAAAATTTACAAATCTAACTGGTAAAGATAAAATAGGGGAGTAATTTTTAATTGAATAATTCGAGAAGCTCTAGATATTATTAAAAATGAAAAGTTCTCAAAGAGCTATATTACACTCTATAACAACAACAACAACAACAAATAAAGCGACACGCCAAGAACGAGCTGTCCGATACAGATAAAAATTGGTAGATAAAAAGATTACGTACAGAATAAAAACTGATTAAAATTTTAGAAAAAATGAATGATTTTTTCAGAGTTACATAGTTACGAAGTAACGAGCTCAATAAGGAGTTGATCCTCCTCTAGCCTGGATGCAAGCTGCCACACGACGTGGCATAGAGTGATAAAGCCCCCTGAGGATCTCCTGTGGTATTTCTTGTCAAATTTGCTCCTATTGTCGGGCCAAGTCATCAACATTCCCTTGTAGATGCAATCGCTTTCCCATCATATCCCAAGCATGCTCGATTGAAGAGGTATCTGGCGGTTTGGCTGGCCAAGGAAGTGTTTGATAAGCTGTAAGACAGTTCAGAGCAACACGTGTGGTATGTGGTTTGGAATTATCTTGCTGAAAAATAAGGCTAGGGTACTGCAAAAGGAATGGTAGCAAATTAATTCTCAGAATGTCGTAGACGAACCCATGTGCTGTAAGTGTGCCTCTTATGACGACCAAAGGGGTCCGGCTTCAAAAGAAATGTCCCCCAGACCATAACTCCTTGTTGAGGACCAATGTAGCTTGCAGTAGTGAAAGCAAGATCAGCAAGCTGCCCTGGCCATTTCCAGATATTACTTCGATGATCGTCAGGACACAGATGGAAGCGGAATCCGTCGCTAAACACTATACGTCCTCAATCAGCATGATTTCAATCTGATCGAGTCAAGCATCACTGTAATCTGGCTCGACAATATACGGGCGTGAATGGCAGGTGGCGTAGTGGTCGGTGCGATCATAAATTTTGCTCTATCAGCCGTCTGTGAAGGGTCATGGTGGACACTCGTGTGGGGATCGCACGTCTGATGGTTGATAACGATGAATCAAGCGCTGTGACAACTGATCTGACAATCAATCTGTCTTCCTGATCTGCTGTGGTCCTGGGTCGACCGCTACGATCATGACGCTGAAATTTGCCACTGTCCACCCATTCTTGCCAGCATCTTCTAATGGCCGCATGGCATTGACCCATATGACGAGCAATTCTCCGATTCGCCCAACCTCCCTCTTTCAGTCCAATGATACGACCTCTCTCAAACTCTGACAGTTGCTGGTAATGAGCTCGAATCTTGGGGAGACGCATTTTTTCAGTTGTTTAAAGGTATCCTAAATCGCAATGCAACAGAAAGTTTCACCATCAGATTGAGAATCGCTTCTTATAGACACTTGCTGAGTGCTCAGTTCCGATGTGCTGTAGCTCCCGCTATTCATTCGTTAGACACCAAATTTTAATCATTTACACGTTCAGTTGAAATGTCTTTGCTTACGAAATTTCATTACAATCGGGCAACTCCTTCTTGGTGCGGCGTTTTTTTTTTGTTTGTTTTTTTTGTTATAGGGTGTAGTTATTGGCGACTATTTTTGTGTTGGAAGTAAGGGAATTCATGTTATTACAACTTCATGATTGCATCAAAGAATGACGCCTGATACTAAAGTACTTAGAGATTTGCATGAGCAACTGCAATAAAATGTACAGGGGCTTCCTTAGGGTCATATTGTTGATACACAGAATATCATTAAATAAACAAATGTCAGAAATATTTTGTACTGCCAGTACTAAACATTTTGCTTTAGAATTCATACCTACAAAATCAAGCAATCTAATAATCTCTTTTATCTAACAATCTGTTGTTATCGTGTGTTTCACACTAGGATACTTACGAAAGACGAACAGAAACCTGTAATACAAACACAAAAGAATGTAGACTTTTATTACAAACGATGATGATTCTTACCACACCACAGGAAACCCCATTTCAGGCGGAAAAGTCCGACTTCTTTTCCCGAAGATATATCCATGCCTTATTCGGGAATTGAACTCGATTCCACTCGCATACAAGCCAAACGTCATAACCACCATACTAGGTGGGGCGGCATCTAACAATTCTAACAATCTAAATTATTAATTTGCAGAAAATAGGGTGCAAGAAAGCCTTTTTCCTTCAATTGTGAATGTTTTTCTGACTAACACATGTGAAGAAACATGGTACAATTTATATAAAAATCTTTGATTTAATGGTTTGCAAAATTTTTTTGGTGGTCCCTATGCATATGTATTAAAAGTAAAATTGTTTTTGAGCTTAAAATACCAAAAAATGTTAAAAAGCTAATTTTTTAATTATCTATGTGTAATATAAATTTAAATTCAATTTTAAATGAAACTCCTCCTACTATAATTGACATTCACACATAACATTTAATTTATAAATACGTCTAAAATGTGTTTTGTGATAACATGGTTGATATTCGTAAGATACTTTTTTTATAAATGCATATTGAAAACTCCTTAAAAAATGTATAAATTCTAAGTTCAACTATTTTTTAAGAAGTAAATATTGCTTTGATTCAAAAATGCATACTACTTTTCGTTGCATGTATTAATAGCAAAAGCTAGAAACGATATCAAAACATTTGACACAATAGAAGAAAAAAGCCTTAGCATTTTAAATGAAGACAAACTAGTCTTTTTAAGTGAGTGAGTGAATATTAACGTCGCACTGTTCAGCTAATCGAGTTACTACTTGTAATTTAGAGCAATGGTCGAGCTACGAGGACGACACCTGTGAGCTAACACCCTCTCTCCTAACCACCATACCACACCAACTAGTCTTTCTGAGATAAATCAGCTTAAAGTTTTCATTTGTAGTTGTGGGTTGTGGGGGAAAAAAACGAACGTTAAAATTATTCTAACTCTGCTTTTTTAAACTTCGAGCTTTCAAGTTTTGTGGGGTTATATAAAAATATAAATGTAAAATTACATTTGATTTTTTGACCGATTTTTGCCAATTGTGAATCATACTGTCTCTTCTTAAAAGAACCCAAAAAATGCTACTATAAATATATATTTTTTTATATCTTCCTTTTTATCTAGTGTTATTTTAAATATCAGCACACAGCCAGGAAAGAACACCAATGAATTTTAATTAATAAAATAAAACTTTTTTTTTAAAAAAGGAATAAGATTCAGTTTTTTCAATTTCTGCTATTAGTTCATACGCTCCCTATATATATCTTGTTCAAATTTTCAATCGTTGATAAAATACTATTTTTTTCCATTTACTCAAGTTCAAATACATTTTTTTAAAACTTATAATAGTTGACATTTGATGTTAATACAGTTTTTTAAAAATATTAATAAAATAATTCATGAATAAATAGTAACAAACAAAAATAATAGTCCAACACCCTATATAGAAAGGAAAATCGCTTTCTATTTTGCTACTTAATATTGTGATTTGTCATGTGCATATACATATCTATATTAATTGTAATTATATAATAAAAAGTAACTAAAATGAAGTTTTTCTCTCTTTGTTGACCTAAGTAGGAACTGACTTTAAAACTTTTTTTTATATTACTTGTTGTATATATATATTATATTAATTTATAATATATTATGTTATATTATATTAATTTATAATATTATGTTATATTATATTAATTTATAATATTATGTTATATATTATACTACTTGATTTATTATATATTATTAAATTATATTATTTGTTTTATTATATATTATTATATAATATTATTTATTATATTATTGTTATTTTATTTATTATATATTTCGGTAACTATGATTTGTTTGTAATTGAAATTAATAACTTAAAAAATCTTTGTTCATTTAAGGAATTTCAGAAACCTATTTTTTTCAAATAAACATTCTGTGTTCTAAATATTTCTAAAGATAGGACTTAAAGATAATAGTATTTTTGCGATGTTTTTCAACAGGAATTCTCTGGGGACCATAAAAAATACTTTTGACCCCTTAAAGCTTCTAAATTCATTTATGTGAAGTTTTCTTTCGGTCTTTAATAAACTTTTCCTTAGGCTAAGCTGAGAATTTTTTGTTTAAGTTGTTTAGAATTGTTGGATGGAGGCACAGACCTCAGAGGAATAGTATTCTTGAGAATAGAATTTAAAATTCTAGAGTAGAATTCTTTGGACTTGAGAATTTTTTTTCTTTCCGAAATCGATCATTAACAATAAAGTTATCAATTTACTAAAACTGTATTTTAAGTTACACATTTATAGAAAAACTACTTGTCGTGTAAATAACACATATCATTATTGAAAATATTTTTTTCGTTTAAATTCCTAATTAAGTTCGAATAACTAAAACAAAGTTTTGAATTTAAAATTCTGATATGTAACAGTTGCTAATAAATTATTATATGTAACATATATTTTTACCTAAATGTAAAATACTTCCACTTAAAGGTACTTAAGGACTATCGCAACCTATTGGCGACATTGAAGCCCGGTGGCTGTGTGGTTAGTGCATGGCGCTTCCACATCACAGGTTCGAGGTTCAAACCCCTGTCTAGGCATGGGGGTATCCCCACTGGGCATTCAGTGGGTCGAGGAATGAGTACCAAGCTTGCTTGGAAACTTAACACTGGAAATATTGCGTCAGACTGACCACCTGACTGGAACATCTGCTCATGCACCTTAGAGCCCAAGGTCGCGTATACTGAGTTGGGCACAGTGAGACCCTTGCCCTCATGAGCTGTTGCGCCACTGAGTTAAGTTATTGGCGACATTATATGAAACGAAGCACCTGGTTGTGCCAATTCAGGGAGTACAGACACGTATGAAATCGGGCTTGCCAACTTGGTGAGCTGTTAATAGAGATGCCGATTGTTGCGATAATACGTAAGTACCTACTTAAAGCGTTTTAAATCTTGTCTCGAGACACATTTGGCTGAGCGCACAGCTGACTGGATACAAGGCGGGGGGGGGATGATATCATGGAGTGAGGGATGTTTTCATGGGGTCCGTTAGGACTTACCATTCCCCCAGAACAATTTCTGACTTTTGGACAGTATGTGAACATCATTGCAAACTGGGTGTCCTCTTTTATAACAAAGTTGTTCCTGGGGGGTGATTTCGCTTACCAAAAGGATAATGCCCCGTATTGTAAGTCTTTACCTCTGAGTTCATCTGATGTGATTTGAAACGGACATTTTTGTGAAAATTTGGACGATTGAACTCATGTTGCATATTTACCAATAGATTTTGATCTATATGAACTGCAGTTGGTGCCCAGAATAATTTTTTATGGGTAATCGGGATATGATGGAGAACATGGCTCTTTGGATAAATGTTAATTATTTCAAAAAATATCTTTTCTACACCAGCGTAACTTTTACCAACGATTGTATAGTTGTACGTGAATGCCTTTAATAGAATTTTTTGCTTGTTAGCTAGCTAGAGTTCCAATCACCAAGAGCTGGTTCTCGACAGATATACAAGTACCTGCAAGTTCTGAGCCTATCTAACTTGGAGTTAGATGTATGTTAATTTTTTTTTCTTTTACTATTAAAGATATATATGCATTCTATTGGAGCAAGTATTATTTTCGCAGCCATCAGCATCCTTCCTTAGTATATTTCTACCTTCCACGACCCCTTTTAATTGTGAAATCCCACTTTTGGACACACATCTTGCTGCAGCTTTACCTGAATGACATTTTGCTCTGCTTCTAGACACTGAAATACCCTTCTACGATCATATTCATTCAAATGATGACCACTTACAGATATTTTCCATTCAATAATTGGCATAAGGGATGAAAGTTTTAACTGAATGCTAACATTAAAAGACCTAAATTGCTTTTATCTGCTGGTACTTCACTATTTGAAATTTCGATTGAATAAACAGCTTGTATGTACATTTTCCTTTATACTTAAGGGGTGAAAGCCTAGAATATTCTCTTTGTTTTTAATGTGAGTAATATTTTTTTGTGTGTGAAAACTTTATTTTACATGAATCAGTTGTTCCTTAGAAATTGTCAAGTAGTGCATTAGAAAAGATTCAATCATAGAACTAATACGCTTTTTTTTTTGTTATATCATAAAATATTTATGATCTAGTTATTATAAAATACTAGAGTTGAATTTACTAATGCGTGGGAGTAAATATTTGTACTTAATATCTTATAATGTTAATTATTTTATGTTGCCGAAATGCGCTAAGTGCTTTTTTTCAACATAGATGTCTATAGAACATTTTGAAGTACACTCGCCCAATATATCAAACTTCTCTCTCACACACATTCTCTTTTTCACTTAACCTAAAATCTTCATAAAGTTATCAATAGTTACTTGTAAAAGAACTTTAAAAATTCTGAGACAATTTTTATTCAGAGGTCTAAAGGGGTGTGTGACTCGAAATTTTATTCAGAGAGATGGAAATGATAGCGGATTTTAAACCAAATATTTTAAGTCAATTAAGTGGCTGTGGTAGTCTAGAGGTTATAGTCACTAGAACGTGGTCGACGTGTCATAAGTTCTAGCTCTGGTGCCACTGAAATCCCGCCGGGTAAAGAGGCTGATGGGAGTTACATTTCTGCAGTGTCTCAGTCTTCACATTAACATGGAAGTTAGGTGAAAGAGGCAACAGTTTAGGTGTCGTCTTCGCCACTTGATCATGGTTTAAAAAACGAGGTATGTCGGCAATAGCTTTCGTGCGACATCAATAGCCACTCAAACTCAAGTTCATGAATGTCTTTTACACATCCTTATGTTTCGGCTGTTTATAATGATTTTTTAGGAAAGCTTAATGCTTATTCAAAGGGTGTAGTAGACTTTATATATGTTCTAGATTTTTTTTTCACTGCAGGTAATTTACAATTATGCTAACAAATTGAAGAGTAATGGATTTTTTTTAAATACTGTGATATCAAAAATATTTTGAAACGATTTTTTTATTTTCATGCAACAATATTTATATTTTTACAATTTTTAAATTTTTATTTTTATAGTTTTTACAATATCTTTTTGTATTTGTAATAGAAAAATTATATTTGTTTTCTTGATTTAAGCAATTATTTTTTAACCCCTTCCCGGCTTTAATCGAGCTGGGCTCAGGTAGGCGAAACTTACCATCCTGGGGAACTGCGAAAATGTACGCTGTGCAATCGATATTTCCCATATTATTTCACACGTACTTTTTATGTGTTTTCGAATTACAGAATAGTACTATACGGTGGAATTTTCTTCAAGAAGAGGGCGCTATTCTTCTGAGCACGCCCCTTCACGCTTGTCTGAAAGACACTTGGTTGACTATATTCCCCAATAGAGAAGAAAAGTAATCCAACACGACAGTGTATTATTTGTTGTTCAAAGAGAGACAGTAAAATGAAGAAAGTAAGAAAAGAAACTAGATTCTATTGTCCAGATTGTAATGTTGGGTTACGTTGCAGTACCGTGTTTTCGAATTTATCATACACGATCAAATTTTGAATAATTCCATAGTCATTTATGTAAATACAAAAAATGCAAATAAAATTCGTAATACAAAATAGATATTCTAAGCTTTATATTTATAGTTAATGTGAATTGATTCCAAAGTCTAATGCTTTCTGCCATACAGAAAGCCAGCTTTACAGGTAAGTTACTCAATTTTTTAAATACATTTTTTTTACATTCATTTTTAGGAAATTTTATGCGTGAAGGGTGATATTATGTTTAAAAAGATATGCAGATTTGAAAATATACATAAGAAATTGACACTTTTTAATCCATAATCCAAAAATTAAAAATGCGTGGAAGGGGTTAATTAACGTAGTTAATTTTTTTTAGGAGAAGGGGGTGCCAGTTCTGGTGTCGTCCTCGTCACTTGACCAAGACTCAAAATTACGAAGTAGCTGAACAGTGTGATGTTAATATTCACTCACTCACTCGAATTTTTCGCACACGATCAAATTTTGATTAATAATTTCATAATCATTTATGTAAAAGCAAAAGATGTAAACAAAAATTGTTTTTCAAAATAAAAGCTAGGCATTCTAAGTTTTATATTTATATTTAGTTTGAATTGACTCCAAAGTGTAATGATTTCTGTAATACAAAAAGCTAACTTTACATGTAAATTACTTATTTATTTATATTGAAACATTTATTTGCATTACTTTTTAGAAAATTGTGTATACAAATTGGGCTATTATGTTTAAAAAGATATGCATCTTTGAAAACATGCATAAAAAATTAATATTTTATTATCTATAATCCAGAAAAAATAAAAGAACCTGGAAGAGGTTGAATAAAAAATCAATGCAATGCTTACAATTATTTTCTTGAAGTTTATGTTAAAAGAGTTTGAATTTAGTTTGTCGGCTGGGTAGCGTGATTGGTTTGTCCCTGACCTTCTGCACCCAAGGTTGCTCGTTCAAACCCGGCCTAAGTCGGTGAATTTGCATGATGCAGAAAATAGACAGCTGTCATGTCTTATGATTATACTGCATGTCAAAGATCCCCAGTGTCTGTTTGGCTTGGGTGCTCTAGGAAAAATTAAATCTTAGTACAGGTACGCATCGTCAGAGCTCAGGTGCTTCCCTCTAGGAAGGAAACTGGGCATCAAAATTACCTTCGGGGATTGGTATTCGCCTGTGTGGTGCCGCACTAAAAAGAGATACCAGCTTCCGAGGAATGTACTGGGTCTGCAATGGTAAAACACCAATCCGCAGCCCATTAGAAATTTAAAATGAGTAAATCTATTTCAAAATAAATAACATTACTCACAAAAACTCAGACTCAGTGACGCAATATCCCATGAGGGCCAGGGCCTACTGTACCCATATCAATATACCTGACCATTGAGCGCTGAGGTGCATGAACAGATGTCCCGATCAGGTAGTCAGTCTGAAGCGAGACCCCCAGTGCTTAAGTCCCCAAGCAAGTTTGGAACTGATTTATCGACCCACTGCAAGAGAGATGAAAGGCTGAGTTGACCTTGCCCACCCGAAGGTAGAACTTCGAACCTGTGGTGTGGATGCGCGATACGCTACCCCTCGGCCACTGAGCCACATTAGTCGCTTGATAAAAATTCGGGAATAGTTTAAAAAAAGTTATATTCTTCAAACTTGTATGCATAAATAAACTTAAAAAAGACAAAATTGAATTATTTAAAATATTTACTAAATTGTTAGTAGTCCCTGTTTCTTTATTAAAAGTTGCAACGATGCTTCACTGATTTAAAATCTATTTCAAACTTTTACTGAATATATTTCCAACAGAGCTCCCAATGAAAAAATTCTCAAGTTATCATAATTCTCTTAAAGCAATTTCTGCGAATAAAGGATTTTCAGCATCAAACGAAAAAATCTGAAAGTTTTTGCCTTAAAAAATTCCAAATTTTGCTCTAATAAGGATTACAGACTTTCACTCAAACTTATGGTCCAACAATAAGATTTTATCAGTTCCGTAGGAAAGAGATTTACCAAATCCTCTTAGCATTAAAAGTAAGAACTGTTCCATTTTAGAAACGCAAGAGCTTTCTAAGTATCGAAACTAAAGCCACTGAGGGAAAAAAAGTTAATTTCTTCAAAGAGAGTTCTTTTCTTTTCTTTTTTTTTTGGCACCAGTAAGCGAAGATGTGACTTTGGTAACTGTTTTCTACTGTCTTTTACTTTAAGCGTTAAAATATATTCCTTAGGCTGTGATGATGCGTCGACAGCTTAAAAGAAGTCAAATATTGATTTAGTAGAAATAAACATGCGCGATAACTTTGATTGATTATAAGAAATTGATTGATAAATAGAAAAAATTAGTACCATAGAATATGACAAAAACAACACATTAAATTCTATATCGGGCTTAGAATTAAACATTTGTTTTTACTTTTAGATAGATTTTTTCAAAATCCTACCTTTAAACCTTTTATTTTCGCTAAAAAATACAAATTTGCTTGTATGTTTTGCTTAATGATATTTAATAACAAAAGTTTTCTTTTTTAGAATTTTAAATAAATACGCATTTACCCAAACTGTGTAAGGCATTTATAGACAGTTATTAATAATATTTCATATTTAGCTGGAGAAAGTTCGCTATGCAAATTTTCTTATATTTTGTTAAGTGTTTTTTTTTATTTCTGAATAATTTTTATGTATAAAAGCAATTGTACTTTTTAATATTTCAAAACTTTATTTAAAAAAAAATAGTTGTATTTAATCTTTAGAGATAATTTATGTTTTGTGAAGATAACTTCACTAAAGATTCAGAATAGAATACTCGTATGATTTTTTTTTATCTAAAGTGAATAACTTTTTAAAATTTACGTAACCACTTTTTACTTATTATCAGTTACTTACTACAGTCTAATATTCCATGAAAAATAGCAATCCAGAAAACTGAATTTCAGGTTGCAATAATGAAAATTTTTTTGCAGAACTTAAAACTCTTTCAACAGAAAAAGAAAAAATTTTGAATATATATTATTATTTTATAAAATTATATAAAATTTTATAAAATATATATTATTATTTATAAAATTTTGACATCACTTCATATTAAAAAGAAGAGAAAAAAACTTTAATCCCAAGGTTCATATTTAATTTAACTCAGGTGCTCCTATAAATTTGTATGCATTTAAAATAACTTCAGGTTTCTTTAACATGTAGGAAAGGACAATAAAAATTCAAGCAACTGATTGTAATATTTTAGGATAATACTATTAATATAATGTTTAAAATAAATAATAGATACAATTTGTTTTGAAAGAATAAAACCTTGTTTGCTTTTATAAAACTTGGTATTTA
>BMAV01001214.1:93747-104409 GCA_019973955.1 Trichonephila inaurata madagascariensis
TTCTTCGCTTACAATATTGCTAACGTTATCGCTTTTGTCGATAGTAAGGCCACCCAGTTTAAAAACTTTAAAAATATCTTTCCTTTGATTTTTCGGACAAGAAAAACAATGATGAAAATAATATGCACAAAGTTAAATTTTAACGTGGTATAAACTAGCTTAGATACATGACATATTTATTATATTGAGACATGCAAGCATGTTGCTGGTTGGTTTGAATTTACCTCACTTTTTAAGCTACTCGCGTGTTAGTGCCAGATCACTTAATTTTAAGCCATGGTCAAACGCGGAAAATTCACTAAAGCAATTACCTCTTTGTCTTTTAATTTCTAGAGCTTAATTCTACTTAATGTGCTGTAACAGCCCCAGTTTTCTACACAGGGTGACTTTAATAGATTCTGGACACAAATAAGCACCTCAATTTAAACATCGCTGATCACGAATATTCGCAACTACTACTAATTAGACTGTCAAGTTGACTAAGGGCGTGTTGCACGGTAATAAAATATTTAATTATGCTATAAATAAGTTATTTTTTGTCTCATAGAGCTCTTAATGTTTAATATTTCTGTTTTCCAAACGGAAATATCCAATATATATTGCTGTTTGCTTAATCTCAGTATTTAACCAGGGTGTAACATTCAGTTTCAGCCCTTGGCAAAAAAGAAAACAAATTATACTAAACTGCGCCAGCAGCTCATTTATCTGCATTGGACTTAATATCTAATACTGGCTGTATCCTGCCACGCGTTGCTGTGCCTCAGTCTGGTTAAATGGAAAAGAAAACAGCTTGTCCATGCAGCCAATTGTGAATCTTATACAGGCCATAAGTTTCTCAACACATAGTCTGGTTTTTCATTACAGAAGTGGAGGTCTGAGAACTTAAAATTGATTTGAGTTTTAAAACATGAAGATAAACTGGGTGATTTCAAAGCATTTAAAGATTCAATCAGACAATGAAATGCATTGCAAATCCCATAAATATATATGAAATAATCATAAGCAAAAATCAGATGAAAATCCCAACAATATATAAGAAATAATCATAAGCAAAAATAAATGCAAATCATAAAAATATATAAGAAATAATCATAAAACAAAATAAATGCATATCACAAAAATAAATAAATAATCTTACTAATAAATTAAATGCAAAAATACATAAAAAGGTTCATGCAGTTCATAAAATAGTGATAAACATAAAAAAAAAATGATAAACAGCCCAAAATTGATAAAAACAAACAAACAAAAATAGTTAAAATACACACAAATTGGAAATGGTTCTACCCTGGAGTCCTTGAAGGCAAAAGGTTAATTTTACCTTGTTTCTGGGTAGACAACATTCTTTGTTTTTCTGTTTTCAGAGTAGATATATAGATGAGGATAATAATTCGCCAAGTTGGCCAAAAATGAAGGTGTTCCACCAATCAAGGTTTTTTAAACATTTTGAGAAAAACATACTTAATAATTCAAATAAATATTTAACTATTTTTTCGGGGTACTTACGTATTATCATAGCCGTATTGGCGACGTTATATGAAAGGTTGCCAATTCAATTCAGCGCGTACGATACATGTAAAATTAGGGTTGCCGACTTGACGAGTTATTTTGAGCTTTGGCATTGTTGCTATAATACATATCTTTTTCGGTTCAGCGTAAATAAACATTTATGCTATAATTTTAAATTTCTTTCATAATAAAATCCTTTTTACGCCAGAACTTTGGGTTCTAAGTTTCCTTTATCCTATAGGTAAGCTCCCATGGAATGAAAAATACAAATATTTTATTGTGTCTGATAATGAAAGGGATGATACTTATTAAATTTAATAAGTACTCCTCACAATTATGCAGATGGGTGTTTTTTTTTAATATCTTCATTCTAACTATTTGACTATGAACACAGCATTAAACTTTTGTTGTTGTTACTAATGCCACCTGATCGGCAAAGACTAGATCAAGGCCCAAGAAATCCATCATGGCAAAGGGCTAATAGACGTATATCGTTATCCGTAGCTTTGAGCACCATACAGGTGACAAAACGATTTAGCTCGTTTTCACCCCAATTTTGAGGGAAAATACCCTGTGGGGGTCAGGGGTCTCCTACACCTCTCTTCCCCTCTTACCAACCTTACGAGAGGACTTGCGGCTCGACGGCTGTTTTAAGTATCCTCATGCCGCGAAGGCACTATAAATTTCAAACACTCATGCCTTCTCCGGGATTCGAATCCAGGCCCTACAACACAACAGTCAGTGTCGTTAAGCATTATACTGGATGGGCAACGCATTCAACTTTTATTCCACTGATATTCCTTACACCTATAAAAAGTGCAATAAACACCAAGTAGATTTTTTATTTGTGCAGGGACATTCCACATACGAGTTGTTTGTGGGTAGTATAAGTTTAACATGATATACGGTTGTAAAGACAATCGTTATTAGGTCATTCTTGTGAGACATTTATAATAGCTGGGCTATTTTTAAATGCAACCTTCGCTTATAAAATATTATTCTTTGTTAAAACAACTTAATTCAAAATGAAATAAATTTTTATAGTGATGCAACTTATTTACCCGAAAATTGAGTATTTTCAAAAGAAACTTTACTGACTTTATTTAAGCTTGGCATTCAGATTCGCGCGCGCATCATGATTTATTTTGCAATATTTAGCTATCTGAAACTAAGCTAATAAAAAAGCATGACAAGTTTTTTAAATTATATATTTTACTCACTATATATCTAAAAATGAACTGTTCCGAAAAAAAAAAAGTCCTGAGCCAAAACCTCTTTGAAACACAACCATTTTGAAACTTCCCCCAAAATATAAAAGTTAAGTAAAACTCAAGTATCTCTTGAAACGTTTTATAAAATCCATCACTATATTCTTCGTGAAACACTTAAGTACTTCCAAGATTGAAAATAATACCAGTAATAAAACTACCGATCGTTTTTAAAGTTTATGGAGTGATAAAATAAAAAAAAATATTGATAAAAACGAGAGCAACTCTAAAAGCTTATTTAATCAAGTTACACATTGACGACAGTCGCCTCCTGTACTGTTTGTTTTCCAGCTATACTCTCGCCTTCTTATACGTCTTAAAAAGAACAAATCCTTCGAATTAAATATTAGGCGGAAGAAACTTGTGACATGGGTCCTTTTTCTTACAACATGTCCAAGTGAGGTATTTACGTCTTGCCGCACAGGAACATAATACTTTATCTCCTTTTGTCTTAAAGAAAGCGCTCCTTCAATAGTGCAAGGCTTCTTGATTTTTACCGCTCTCTGTAAATGGACGGGGAAATTGGAGAAGTAATTCGACTTCTTTTAATGCTCTTGTTGGTGGAGTTGCTTCAGGAAATCTTCAATCACAGTTTCGAGTGCCCTTAAAAAATAGGCAAGAGGATATTTTGGATTAGTGTATTTTGATGCTGTTTTGATGTTATTGGTGTAAAATGACACAGAAGGTTTATATATTTTAGTTAGGTTGTTTTTTGATGGGTTTTCAAAACGTATCTGTTTTGATTTTTAGTTTTGTACGAGAATCTTTTCGGATGTTCAACACATCTGTTGTAAAGAAGAACATTGTACATGACATTTTATTCAATGATTTTTATTTAGCTGTAAAAGGAAAATGTGTGTTGAAGAGAGAATTGTAGAACATAATATGCCATTATAAATTGCACATTGTCTCAATTTTTTGTAAAATTTTACCTTTCCCTTTCTAAGCATTAAGATATATATCCCTGTCACTGGACAAGCGGTGTCCGCAGTAGCCGAGTGATATAGGTGTCGGAGCGTGGCTTGCCGTTTTACGTGTTCGAGCCCAGTACAACCAAAGACCCTCCGTGTAGGGCAGCGATGCACGTTAAATCTGTCGAGAGCTGAAACGTCTCCAGTTGGTGTGGTGTAGTAGTTAGGAGAGGGGGGTTCCAACTCAGGTGTCGTCCACGTCACTTGACCATGGTTCAAAATTACGTGGTCCGTCGCCAAAAGCCCTGGTGTAGCTGAACAGTGCGACGTTGATATTCATCAATCAATCAATCACTGGACAAGCTAATTTTAAAATATTTAATTTCTTTCATACATGTTCTCCCCTTTTATTTATTGTGCTGTACGAGAAATTCGTAAATTTTGGATTTAAATTTATCTGTATCATTTAATTTCATAAAAAAAAAAAAAAAACGGTATTAGTATAATTCTGAAAACATGATGTCTTTTATTTTGGGGTCGAAAAGTATGTGACCTGAAACAGCTAAGAAACCTGTTTCTCGTTTTTTAACTAAATAAATTATAACTTCAGTTTTTATATTCTCTCATAGTTCTTTTTACCTCGTAATTTACATGTGGCTGCGGTAACTTAGGGGGGTCAAGGTCACGAATTCGTGGCCGACGCGTCATGAATTCGAGCTCAGCGCCGCTGAAGAACCGCCGTGTTGAAGGTGCCTATACACGTTAAATAAGTTGAGATTCAAACGTCCTCCCATTGGTGGGGTGTGGAAGTAAGGAGAGGGGCTACTGGCTCAAGTGTTGTCCAGGTCACTTGATCATGGTTCAAAATTACGGGGTTCGTCACCGATAGCCCTCGTGTACTTTAATATAACTCTCACTTTATATGGATTATGCTTAACTCACACACACACACAAAATGCACTGCTTGAAAATAATTCTTATAGTTTTTAGAACTCATTGAAAGAAAAATACACTATCTCATATTATGTATTCCATTGTTGAGAATTTATTCTGAAGTTATATCACAGCTTTCATTTTTATCTAGACTTCTCTTAAATGCTAATATCATCCTAGAGCAGAATTTCATCTTTGTATCATTCCCATTTGACATTTTTTTTACAAGAAAACAAAATTCATGGTATTAAATTACAGAATGATTGACTGAAACATGGTGTATGCTTTTAGAGCTACAAAAGATATCATGACTCACTGACACCATGAGTAGATATCTAACACTTTTTATCTACATTAAAGCAAATGAACAAATACTTAAATTGAATGTAAAAGATTTAACATCAATATTGTTTTAAAATTGGATAAGGGAAAACGATTTTTTTCATCTGGTCATATTTCGAAAATATATCTTCTTTGTCAATGTGTTACTTCAGTGTGAGTTCAGTTCTAACACAGGCATATTATTTTTATAATGCTACTAATTTCTAGTGATAATGTTGAGAATAAGTTGACTATGAAACGAACACAAAAAATATTTTTTCCTGTTACTGACATGAGATTTCCTTCCATAAAATAACACGCTATTTCATACCTTTAAGCTTTATTCCTTTATAAAAGGAAATTTTAGTAAGACTTTTGCTTGTCAGTAACGAATGAGCTTTTAAGGAATAGTGTTACAAATATCTGAAAAGATAATGTTCATATTTATATAAGTTGCTAATAAAAAAGATGTTTGAATAAGTATTAAACAATGTTGCAGACGATTAAATAATCTCAGTAAAGTAAATATCAATTAAAGCTGAAATTCCTATTTAAAAAACGTTTTATTATTCTTTGTTATTACGATTTGTGACAACTGAAAATGAATCGGACACTATCTACAATCTCTGACAATAAAAGTCGGTGAATGAAGTCAGAACGGCCGATCTGGCAACACTGGCGAAACAAAATGTTGAAAATGCGTAGCAGCAGGTGTTCACCATTTCCCCTCACCGTTGCTCAGTTGAGCGTCGTTTGTGTTCCATGTAAGACTTGTTTTACAAAGTGTCTGTTCAGTGCGTTGGTTCTAAACTGAGAACAGGAAAATGAACGCACAAAAGATCAATTTAAAGTTTTGTTTAAAGCTTTGCAAGATACCGAAAGAAACTTATGCGATGCTGGAACGTGTTCATGAAGATCAAGCACTTTCCGTGAAGTAAGCGTACGAGTGGTTCGCCCGTTTTCGAGAAGGCCGGGAAAGTGTTTCTGACAACCCCCGTAGCTGAAGACTGGTGACCTCCGTCAGTGACGAAAACATTGAGAAAGTGAGGAAATTATTCACGAAAGATCATCCATTAACTATGCGCATGATGGCTGATGAACTGCAGATTAACCCTGAATCCATGCGACAAATCGTTACCCAGTATTTAGTACGCACGACAAGGTTCATGGTTTTTTGTTCACGACAATGCTCTCCCTCTCACAACCAATATCGTCAAACAGTTCCTGGCAAAAAAAAAGGGTGGTGGAAATTGAACATCCACCATATTCTCTAGATCTCAATCCTCCAGACTTCTTCCTATCCGCAAGACTCAAACTCGCTTTGAAAGGAAAGAGATTTGACATATTCCTGACATTCAACGAAACGTGACGAGGCTTTTGAACTCCATCCCAAAAGAAGACTTCTTGTAAAGTTTCAAGGACATGTTTAGCAGATCTCAGCGGTGCATAGTTAGGGGAGGTGGCTACTTCGAAAGACAATAAGGTAACTTTCGTTAATATTTCATCTACGTTAATGTTACAGAACTATTTATCGAACTTTATTGTCAGAGGTTATATATAAAACATAAAGTTCTACTGAGGTTCACAAAACAATTATTTCAATGATTGCAAAGAAAATAAAAGATGAAATACAATATTTCCCATCTGAGATTCAAATAATAAATAGAATTAATTCAATTGTAATATTAATTAAGAGTATTTTTAAACTTATCTCATACAGAACCTTTTTTCTACAATAATGAAAAATAAACTATACTTATGAAATAGTGGTTTATTTTATCTAAAATGATATAGTAATTTTTAAATAGTTTAATTTGATCTAATCTAATATTTAATAAAATGTTATATAATCACACTATTTTTTTAAAAGGATGTGGTTCTCACAGAATTCTAAAATTTTTGTATTCTCTACTCCATTTTCCTAAAATTTATTATAAATATTTTTTAATGTATGTTTATATCATACAAATAAGTACTTTGAAAAATATTTATAACCATTTGTGTGAATTATTCAAACTCGCATTTTTCACATACATACGTAGACACACATATCTATCTATCAACACATATGTATGTAGTATGTATTGATATATACATATCAATACATATATGTATGCAATACGCTTTCTGCTATTTAAAATTTAAAATAATTCTTCAACAATATATGTTATATAGTTAAATATTTTGTTTAAGTTGAATTATTCATAGAGAAAAAATGAAAATGGTCAATTTAGCGCAATTCTTATAGGATATTTTTTTATGTATTGGGTAAGTATTATGTTACTTTTCCAATCTACCTTTAAATTGGAATAGATAGCGAAATAAATTTTAATTAAATTAAGTATTTTCTTCCTCAATCATCCATTTCTACAAGTATTAATGTCGTTAGAAAAATAGTCGGTTGCTCTCCATCTTATATCCATCACAACTAACATTCTCGCGGACTTCAATGGAACCACCTACCTTTGTAAGAATTTTGCTCTGCAAGACAAGCCCATGGGAGTCACTGGCAATTATTGAAATTGTTCTTAATTAAGAATTGATTAAGTTATTATCACATACATTGTGAAGTACTGATACATTTATAAGTATATAAGTCAGGTAAACTTATAATTTGTTTTTTTATTATGCCAGAATATTTTATTTTGCTTCCTTTAAAATCTATTTTCGTCTTTTCGATATGCGCCCCCCCCCCCACCACCACTTAGGGTTATCATGCCCCCTAGGGGGGGCGCTCCACAGTTTGAGAAACTCTGCTCTAAGCAGTAAATATGAAGCTTTAAAAAACTCCGAATAGAAAAATACAGCGAAGTGTATCTTTTTTTCTGTAAAAAATGTTTCGCACAAAATCACATGAACACAAAGTTTAATAGTACCTACGCGAAATGGAGAAGCTCCCTTTTTAGACTGAAATAAAGGGAATTTGGAATGAAAAAGAGTTACTACAAATAAAAAGGCAAATGTTAACAAGAGAATGAAATTAAAAAAAGAAATGTAGAGTTACTTTTTTAAATTTTATATTTTAAAAGTCTTGTAAAACAGTACCTTGCAAATCGGAAAGGGAGATATACTAATTCAAGAATTTCAGAACTACGATAAACTTTATGAAATCACTGTTCTCAACAGTGTATTTTTACCTACAATAAAAGTCAAAACTTATTAAAAATATTATTTCTATAATTATCCAATTCATGTAAGTTTACCATTTTATTCAATGTCTGTTGTGCTCCACTTGTTGGATAAGAAAATTGTGTAAGGATTTCATGAAAAGAACTTAATCATAAAAAAATCCTATATGATATAAAAAATAATTATTTATTTTGAAACGGCTAATGATGTTTATCTAGATTATGTAGTTACGTGAAAAACCTTGATGATGGTTTGAGTTTTGAAGAAACTTGGTACTTTTCTCTCATTCTTACTTTGCGGCTGTTATTAAATTTCTAAAGCATATAAATACAAACTTTTATAGAAGCTTAGCTTTTTCGTTTTATTTTTCCTCATTTCACAAAGCCTTGTACTTTTTTCCCACTGTTAAAACTTCTTAAATTTATAACTTCCTTAACTTTTCAATTTACAACAACAACAACAAAAGAAAACATTATTAAAACGAAGGAGAAAATGTTAAATTAGGAAAAATAAAAGAAAACATACAAGAAGTTCCATTTTTATTGCTTCATTTTATTTTTACACAGTATGAATTTTATAAATAATTTTAAAAAAAATAATCATAAATAATTAAATGTTTTCCTAAGAAAGGAAATTTATTCATGCATTAAATACTTATTTTAGAAATGCTAAAGCTTTTATCAATTGTTTTTAGAAGATATATTTAAAATGAGATATGAAAACGTTTTAACATATTTCATCAACATTCTCTAGGATGGATTTTTTAGTTTTTTAGTTCAAAATTAATAGCGATAAACAATATTCATTTTATAAAACTTGATTTCAATAATTTATTTATAATAATACAATATCTCTTAAAAAATCATTTATTTATTATCAACTTTTTTTTAACAAAAAGGTACAATTTACAAAAAGTATTAATTTAAATTAATTAATTATGAGCGATAGTTTTTTAAATGGATATTTCATCGAAAATGGTAGTCATATGGGCTCAAAAATATTTTTTGTTACATTTAGTTAAATTCATATATTGATATATGTATATTTTGCTTATATTACAGAGCAAATATTTATTTTTTCCACCTTATTTTTGTTTCTTGTTACTTACTATAGATGGCAGCACGTAGCAAAAACCACAATTCGAAATTTTCTAATGTTCCAGAGTTGTTCACATTCGTATATAATTATCTGAATTCTATGCAAGTCGAAAATAGAAATCAACAGATTTACGTAAAATATTATGACGGGTTTAACAAATATAAATTCAAATTTAGATTCACACACACAAACACATACGTTAAAAACACTATTAGAATAGGGATTTACAATATTTTTTTTTCTGTTATAAGGAACACTTGAAATTATAATCTCATTTCATATAACATTAATTATATATATATATATAAAGTTTAGAAAATATCTCAGTAAAAAGTCTGCACATATTTTCGGAAATAAACTTAATTTTTTTTTTGTATTAAAAATTTTTTTTAATAAAAAAAGTTGAGTTGAAATATTTGACTCATAGTGTCCTGGATTTTATGAAAAATAATTCTGTTAATGGCCTTTAAAAACTCTTACGATTCCCTCAAAGCATATCGTTAAAAATTATTGCATTGGAGAAATTCTTTTCCAATTTTCATTTATAAACTTTAGAAGATAAACACTTGAAAAGCTCGTGAAATCACATATAACACCTTAATATTATTCCCAAGGTTCATGCGCTTGTAATAATTTTCATGGAAAGTATTTTGAAAATACTATAATTGCTAATTATTATTATCGGAAGTAAAAAAAAAATGCATATACAATTAAGGCAAGTATAACGAAACTTTAAAAAATATTCAATCAAGATAACAATATTAAATTTTAAGAGGAAAAGATATTAAATTACCAATAAAAGTTTGAAAGTTAAAATGCGTCCCCGTTTTAATGAGATTAAAAAAAAAATAAACCTTAAAGAAACAAATAAAGTTTTAAAAAATACAACTTCTATTTTGCATAAGCTCGTACCCATTATTCGTCAAGATAAATTTAATATTCTAAACTAGTAATAGGATTATGAAAGCTTGTCATTTTGAATTTTCGTTATGAAAGAAGAAAAGACTCTTAAATATATGAAATCAAGAAGAAAAAGAAACATGGAATTCATGGATAATTTTGAGGAATTTCTAGAAGTTGATTTCTTTTTTTTTTCGAGGTGAAATTTTATGAAGATAAACCACTCTTGCAAATAATTAATTTACCAGAGAGTTTTTACATTGACAGCTCTTATTGTGCTATTTTTAATCCTTTTCTCAGTGTTTCTAAAACTTTCTATATTTGCGACTCGATATTCAATCACAATTTTCATTGCCCCCCCCCTTCGGTCCAAAAACATGGAACTGAATTCAATAATATTATACTTTGATGCTGAAGCTACAATACGACTTTAACCGCTTAAGTGACACCGGCGTATATTAACGTATCGCTCAGCCAAAGCATTAATTGCCCCTGACGTACATATACGTCTTTCCGAAGTATGATCTTTTCTGTGCACTGCTGTCCATAAAATTATTCCAAAGGCTTAAGAATGCAATAAAAGGACTTTGAAA
>BMAV01001214.1:104809-197646 GCA_019973955.1 Trichonephila inaurata madagascariensis
ACATTCAAGAGAGATTCGGTAGCTAATCGATTCGGCCAAGACTGACCAGAATTGTACGAAGTACAGCATTTTTACATGTTTTGTGCAGATGTCTGTTAGGTTGCCTAGACTCACATGAACGTTCGCGAGGATGCCAGATGTAATGGATAGGATAAAGAGCAATATAGATTAGGCTATTTTTTAATGACATTTGTACTTTTATAGAAATGGATCTCGAAGGAAATAAATCCTTAATTAAATATTATTTCTCAATCTGTTTCAATTTAAAAATTAGAGAAGGAAAATAAAATAATTAACCTATTACTTAAAAGTAATTTACTTAAAATATATATTACTTAAGAGTAACATATATAAAAAATTTAATCATTATCTTATTAATACTGAATTAAGAACAAGTTTAATAAGTATTAACGACTTCCATGGGCTTGTCTTGCAGAGCAAAGTTTTTCAAAGCTTTTTAGAAATTGACCCTCTGAGTTCTTTTTCTATATTTAGCTGATATTTATATTTTGTCTTCTAAGCATCCACCGCATTTTGCAATATGTTCCAATTTAAAAATCAGAGAAAGGAAAAATAACATAATAATTATCCTATTATTTAATTTTTTTTTCTTTTTGCTTAAAAGTAACATATACAAAATTTAATACTTATGTTATTAATTTGTACGGTTTATAATTAAGATCGTGTATTGTAGCTTTGGCGTCAAAGTGCATTATTATTGCATTCAGTAATTTATTAATGTATAAGGGGGGCGCGATAAAAATTGTGATTGAAAAGGGGGGCGCCAGTATTGAAAGTTTGAGAAACACTGCCTTATAGTGATACTTGCAGAAATTTTCAAAATTTAACACTTTCATTATGTTTAAAGTTTGGTTTTTAATTTTTAGAAGCGTACTCTTATTTTGTTTCATTTAATACGATTTTATATTGCAAAACTGATTTTATTCCTTTGATTGAGATCACTACCATTCCCTGAAATTGTTCATGTAAACATGCATTTTCAGATTTATGCGTTTTTAAACATTATAAAGTTTTTTTTGCGTTTTCTCGCCTTGAATATAACGTCGCTTAAGGCCGTCCAATACAGTTCTTGGGATCGTGAAAATATCGCGAATCACACTGTTCTAGTTGACGAGATGAAATTCAGTGATTTATTGTTATTGTTCACAACTTAATTTGTTTCCAATTTATTTGAATATTTGTTCTCAACTTTAAATTATTTTTAATATTTCCTCCTCCAACACCTAAGCATTTTAAAACTTAAGAACAAAGAAGAAGAAAAAAAAAAATATTTATATTCTTTTCTCAATAGCAAGTGAAGGCAGCACTATGAGTCAAAAATAAGTAATTAATGCGTGTGTGGTCACGAGGTTTTGAAATTAAGTGAAGAAAAATAAGTAGAAAATTGTTCTTTAATGCATCCTTAATGTTTTCAAAATTATCTCTTTAATAAAAGTAGTTTTTCCATAACTTGGTACTCCATAATAACATGTTATTACGGAGACTAGTACGATTAGATACGAAAGAGTTTTTGATAACAATTATCAGGAACGAACGCTTTTTAATAAAAATGTTTCTCTTTAAAACAAAAATTTTCTTAAGGCTTAAGGTAGATTTAAATAATTAAATAATTTCTTTTTTTTGTAAAAAAAAAAAAAAAAAAGGTAAATTAATTGATCAAACAACTTAGTCGAGACATTCATATGCTTGATAAATGCTCAACAGCCAAATTTACATAGATTTAAAAAAAAATTGTAGAAAGAAAATTTTATGTTATGATATTTAGTCCAGGCATTCATATGCTTGATAAATGCTCAACAACCAAATTTACATAGATTTTTAAAAAAAAATTGTAGAAAGAAAATTTTATGTTATGATATTTAGTCCAGGCATTCATATGCTTGATAAATGCTCAACAACCAAATTTACATAGATTTAAAAAAAAAAAAATTGTAGAAAGAAAATTTTATGTTATGATATTTAATGTAGTCCTTAAAAATTTCATGGCTGTCTTTATAGCATGCTTTGAGTGACTTAATGAGCATTGGTTCATATTTTTAACACTACAAATAAAAGTCCGGAAGTCCCATGTAGAAAAAAAGCTATAAATATTTTTAAAAGTATTTTATATATTAATATTTAAAAACTCTTGGCATTCAATTTTTCAATTCCTACGAGTAACTCACACTCTCTATATATTTATTTATTTGTTTGTTTATTTATTTATTTATCTTGGTGGAATTTTCAATTGTTAATAAAAATACATTTTAAAGCGCTCAATTGAGCTAAAATTTAATATACATGATTATTTCGGATGACAATACAATAAATTAATTATAATTAATAAAAATTAGTTGATTAAAACTAATTAATTAAAGAATTACAAATACAAACAGCCACGTTGGCATCATTTTTGGCGACTTGCGTCAAAACTTGAAAAGGATTTTTTTTCTCACGTTTTAAAGCATCCACTTGAACTGAAATTTTATATGCACGATTGTTTTGGATGACAATATGGTACTTTAATGATAATTAATCAAAATTAATTACCACTTAATGTTCTGATTATGTCATATGTATATACATATTTATATTAATTATAAATATTTAATAGAAAGTAGCTAAAATAAAATTTGTCTTTGTTGTGATCTAAGTAGAAATTTACTTAAAATTTTTTTTATATTACTTGTTTATATTCAAAATATATATCTAATTTGATTTCTTTTAGCAACATCACGCCGTAAAGTAATTTAAGATGACGAAGTAACATAATCACTACTGATGATGGGCCTCGTATTTTTGTTCCTCAATCAAGCGATGAGGAAGACACCATAACTCTCATTCTACTCTCCAACTTCTACTCCACGCCATCTCGAGGGCTTTAAGTCTTAAAAGACTTAATGTGCGTCATGCCCTTCTACGAGGTGGGTCTTCACTTGTATCAGGCTTCGAATCCAAGACTGCACTACTCATGCGAGTTCACGACCGTAAACCCTCGACTATCAAGACCGCATGATTATTTTGATTATTGCAGTATAAAAAAGCATAGATAAAAATATTATAGTTTTGAAGTAAACCACTGTGGATATATATTTCATCTCACTATTCCTTATATTTTATGCATCGAAATCAATAAGTATAGAACAGATATATTGTGACGGGCTTTCATCGCGATTTCCCTTAATGCCCTCTTGGGGCTATTTGGAGCCAGAATGGTAATTCTTTCCAACCAACTCCAGAAGAATAACGTGAGAATGCAAATTAGGAATTTTACATATGGTAAAAGTTTAGCGTTCGCGTGGTTGCTATGTGAAGTTGCTATATGAGGTCTATTTTTATGATTTGAAACTCTTTAGATTTAAAGGAAATTACAAGTTCAAGAATTAACGTAACCGTACCTGTGCCTTCAGTATATATGTGGATACCATTCCACAAGGATTAAAGCTACGTCAATACGACCAAGAGAGTAACTGTTACCTAGGATTTAGCGGTAAGCGTCTTCAATGAAGATATAAGGAACTACGTGTATTAAAGAGATTAGCCGTAATCTGTAAAGTTAGATATAGTGATCAATTACGCGATTATTTGGTAATACGAATTGTGTCTTCTCACTCCAGATCCGCTTTCTATAATTATTATTATTATTGTGTATAGTGAATAAGTTAAGACAGTGCTTCTCAAACTTTCAATACTCGTGACCCAATATTTAATCATCATTTTCATCGCGCCCCCCTCGATGTAATAACATTGTATTAAATTTTAAAAAAATACTCTTACACTAAAGCTACAGTACGACTTTAACCTCTTATGTGCCACCGATGTATATAAACGTCTTGCTCAGCCAAAGCGTGAATTGCCCCAGACGATCTTTTCTGAGCACTGCTATCGATAAAATTATTCCTAAGGCTTTAGAATACAATAAAAGGACCTTGACAGTCTTTGCAAAGGATTTACTTATTTCAGAGTTATTTCTTTTCTCCTCCCCCCCCACCAAAAAAAGACACCAAAATACGCGCGTCTACGTGGAAAACCGTCGCACTGGGAACCAAACAGTGTAAATTTTAATCGGAAGCTAAGGAATTAATTTTATAAACAGTACAAATCCTCAAGATAAGTGTTAATACAAGCCTATGGGGTCACTAATAATTATCAAACTTGTTCTTAACTTAGTATTGTTAAATTAATAATAAAATACATTGTACAGTACAGATACTTTTATAAGTATTATATCAGTGTAAATGTGTATTTTATATTTTATGTCAGAAAGCATTTTGTTTGCTTACTTTCAGCAAATTAACAATGTTTTGAATAATCTTTAGTTTTCAACTTTTCAGTGTGCTCGCGCCCCCTTGTAGATATATCACGCCCTTTACAAGGGGGGGGGGCACCCCACAGTTTGAGAAACGCTGAGTTAAGATCTTAATAAACAGATATTAAGATGAATATGTCTGGTTTTTCGTCATTTGCTACAGAAGCAGGTAGCGTAGATAATGTAGAAATTCGGCACCCCCGGGCTCATGCCTCACAATATGAATTGTGCTTTTTATTGCATTTATCCAAAGGAGAAATTTAAATTATCCAATTAAATAAGATATTTACAGAACTATTTTAAGTTTGGAAAAGAATAGGGCTTATACATAAAGAACAAGGGCTCCTTTTTTGCAAACAAGGTGTGAAATAAAATGAAGTTCTTACAGTATTATAAAAAAAAAAAAAAATTCAGAAGTAAAAAGAGATAGCAAAAGTAAATTTGTCAAAAATTCATAAAGTAAAAAATTTTTAATATAGAAAGCAGCTTTATGTTTTAATTTAGCCGAAGTAAAAAAGATTAAATAATTTTCTCAACACTTTCTGATTTTTTTGTTTTTTTTGTTTTTTGAACGGAGGTAATTGAAAGAGTTCCTATGAATGAAATATTTTCTTAACTTCATCTTATCATGAGAGAAATCAAAATTGTTATTTAAAATTTCTTTTGAAATCAAAAAAGAAACATTACTTTCAGAACAATGATTAAAGTAGAGGCTTTGTAACAGAAAGTCGTGAATCATTAGTATTACAAAGAGAAAAATATATTTCTTCAATCTAGAAGAGAAATTCTTTCATACGGCTGACAGAGAATTCTAAATTTTTAGTTAAGTAGTCTAGCCATCGTTTCTCCTGAAGCACTCGTCAGAAAAAGTTTTGCAAAGAGTATCAAACCTTCATAAAAAGTAAAAGAAAGTGATGTTCTTGATTTTTAACCAATCCATCATATGTTAAAAATGATAGAAAAAAAGATGAGGAATTTAATATCAAAAATATTATAATGGAAAAAGTGCTGAAATAGTTTCCTATAAAAGTGCTCCTCCATGAACTTTTATATCTGAATTTCATTTTAATATATTTAAGCATTTCCCTTTCTTAAATTTGTTATATGCTGAGAAATAAATTCTAATTTTTCTTTAGGTAAGTATCTGTAAGTAAATTAGGCTACTTTATTTCATAAGGGTATAAAACAGTTCTACTCTACATGTATTAGTTTTTTCTCTCTTATTACTTAAATAATCTCGATAAAATACATAAGATGTTATCAAACATTGTCTTAAGAATCAGCAAAATGAAAAAAAAATCGAAGTTATTATTTATCCAATATAGTTTTTAAATAAAATTATGGAAGTAAGCACAACCTCTGACAATAAAGTTCGATGAATGAAGTCAGAACTATCGATCTGGCAACACTGGCGAAAAAAAACGCTGCACATGCATGGTGGCAAGTGTTGACCATTTGCCTTCACCTTTGTTCAGTTGAGACTCGTTTGTGTTCCGTGTAAAACTTGTTTTACAAAAGTTCTTGTTTAGTACGTTGGTTTTTAACTGAGAACAGGAAAATAAACGAACAAAAAATCAATTTAATTTTTTGTTTTAAGCTTGGTAAGACATCAAAAGAAACTTATGAGATGCTGGTACGTGTTTATGAAGATCAAGCATTCTCCATGAAGTAAGAATGCGTACGAGTGGATCGCCCGTTTTCGATAAGACCGGGAAAGTGCGTTTGAAAACCCCAGTAGCGGAAACATTGTGAAAGTTGGGTGATTAATCACTAAAGATCGTCAATTAACTGTGCGCATGATAGCTGATGAACTGTAGATTAACCGTGAATGCGTGCGACAAATTGTTACCCAGAATTTAGGAATGAGAAAATCGATAGGGCTATCGATATTGACGATGTTCCAAACACCCAGCTAAAAGTGACTAGGCTTTGAACTCCATCTCAAAAGAAGATTTTCTGCACAGTTTCCAGGACTTGTATAGCAGATCTCAGGGGTGCATAGTTATGGGAGGTGACTATTTCAAAGGACAGTAAGGTAACTTTCGTTAATATTTCCTCTACGTTAATTTTACAGGACTATTCACCGAACTTTATTGTAAAAGGTTGTATATATATAGTACATATAATGTTATTATTTGTTTAAAGTTTACTTTTTCGAAAAATATTTATCAACATTGAAAAATTAAATGGTTAATGTATTACGATTAAAGACGGCTCTCATTGACTTGTTACTAAATTTGATATTTGAAATCAAAGTTTTTTTTTTTAAATTTAAAATTGTCATTCAATGAGTTTAAGTCCTTTGTGTGTTTAAAGTTAGTAAAGGACTAGCTGGATTTTTCCACTTTTCTTCAATGAAATAGTTAAAATATACTCACGTTCTTTTACAATTGTCCTTCAGAATTGTTCATTAAAAATTTCCTTGATTTGCGAATAATATTCTTTTCCCCTTTAACAGAAGTAATGTAGTTTGTAACTATAAATATAAAAACCGTACTCCTAAGGCCCTTTTTGATATTTTATTATGACTATATCAACTACAGACATCAAACTGAGTAAATAAATTTAAAAATCAATAAAGAAATTTTGCTTTTGCCAAATAGGTGAAATCTAAAATCATACACTCTAAAAATAAAAAATACAGATTATACGTGTATACTCGATGACGAGTATATACGTCAATTACAGAGTAATTGTCGCTGTTAAAATATCGGATCCATATGATGGGTTTATTTTTTTAAATAACCAATTTTATTACTAAACTCTGTGGCGCAACAGCCCGTGTGGACCAAAGCCTAATGTGTCCATCTCAGTTTCCCTGACCTTCGGCACTGAGGTACATGAGTAGATGTTCCTATCAGGTGGTCGGTCTGATGCGAAACCACCAGCGTTTAGTTCCCAAGCAAGCTTGGTTCTCATTTATCGACCCGCTGAAGGGATGAAAGGCTGCGTCAACCTTGCCCAGCTCGAGATCGGAACTCCAGCCCTGTGGCGTGGAAGCCACTGGGCCTCAATTTTATTACTAATACTTATTTATTTGGTTAGCATAAACATTAAGCCGACGATCCTTCCGACCGTAAGTTTTTATGGATATCTGTAAATTTTAGTTAAGACCCTTGGACTGAGACGCCTAAATGCGCACTCATTTACTTCCTTCTTTACTGACAAAATATTTTCTATGTCTTGATACTAAGGAAGTTCTGGTGTAGGTGCTGTAAGGTTGATCACAATCCTCTCACCAGAAAGCATCCTTTCCTTTCACACCCCAAATAAAATAACTATGCCTTAGACAGCACCAGGATCACTTTTACACTTAGGCACTCTAGGCATATGTCTAGGGCACAAAAAATTGGAGGGCAAAAAAGAGAAGAATTAAAATTACAGCGAACGTACCACAGCCTAGCGAGTCATGAGAGAAACATTTATCTGCTGCTATGGAAAATGAAAAACTTAATAGTGCGATGTTGCTATGCACTCAGAACGATATTACATTGGAAATTGATTACAATGATGTCATTAATGATTTTACAAAGATCGAAGAAAACCTTTGTTGTTCAAGTACAATGACGGTGACTCAACAAAGAATAAAAATGTGTAGAAGTAGAAGATAGTAGAGTAATAAGCGATGCAAAAGGTGTTAATAAACAAGTTGAAAACAGTTTATACAATAATGTGTACTTTATACTGTTATTGCAAACGATTTCATTAATTCCCTGTACTAATTTACCAAAGAATAGGTGAGTGGTTCGTGATGCCGTAAGGTACGAAATGAACAAGAGTGCCCAAACCGTGCCACTTTCTTTTCCTTACGGCTTCCAGTTGCCAATCCAGGATACGGTGGATTCATAAGTAGTGGATAATGGAAAGATTTCAAAGAGCAAAGCCAAATAAAGGGAAAAGAGTAAGAAAGTTAAAGGAAAATCCTTCCCGAATTAAAACTGGCAGGATAAGAACTGAAGGAGATACTCTGGAAATAGTGGAGGAGGTCTAACAATTTGAAGTGCCCAAGGCACCGGGAAGGTTAAAAACGGCCCTTGGCAGCACAGCATTGGAACATTATTCTAATGTGAGCACGCAGTTCTAACATCAAACAATTGGTATTTACACAATCGATAGCTAGGTAGCTTCGAACCAATAGCTATCAATTGAGACATAGCCATCCTGTGATGACTATGTCTGGGGTGATTCGCGTAAGCTAGAGGTGTGGGATTATCTAAATGATGAGACATTATGTAATTCTTAACACAACTTTTATTAAGAATAACTTAAATTACTTAATTCTAAATAACAACTTTCTTAAAGTGAGAGTTAACACCCAATTAAACTATATATTCAAGTCAGATCGCACAACTAGAACACTTATCTTAATTATATTTAATTAACTGTCTAATCTAACTTCCTATACAAAATATTACCTTTTATAGAGTCACCTTCCTTCCTAGGTTGAAGTAATTCCTATTATGTTAATTGTAGGAGAGATTACACAAGCTTTCTTAATCCTTATTATTAATGGCGATGAGCGTATCCTTTTTCCCGAGCTGTAGGACGTCTAACCTTTATTCCTAACAATTCCGCACTAAGTTATCTCTAGGCTTGCCGTTATATCTCACCAAACTTTCTATCCTTTTAAAGTATATCTCATTTGCATATTCGATCCGTTTCTCTTCTTGGTATTGGGTTGGAAAAGTTTTGCCATTAATCGTGGCCGTCAAAGAACTTAGAAGTTATGTTAGAAGAAGAACGCGAGAGACGTCACACAATGAGCTCAAAAGCCTGATTGGCGTAGCGTATTTGTCCCATGCCTGACCATACCCGAAGGAGCACTATTATAAACCAACTTTCTAACTTTTTCCTTTGTCCCTTTTAGGCTAACATCTAAAAAACATTATCATAGCACATAAATAAATTCCTTGCACGAACTTATACGGTGTTTTAATCGGTGCATACAGGGATGCATGTTTATCTTATATTTTTCATATTTTTTTCATTTATTTGTTTTACTCTGGCTGGGTCTCAAAATATTATAAAGACCTTGAAATTTGAGAATAGGGTTTGTTTTTCTCAAAATTTACGATTAAATAGCCAATGGTCACTACTTCTTAAGCATGACGACTATATTCGTCATGACGAGTATACTCGTTAATCATAGTTAACTAGTTCATTTGTCTGCAACAGTCGTCTTCAAACTGTGTTCCACGGAGCCCTGGAGCTCCACCAGTCACAATTAAATATCGAAAAGAAAAATATATGATAATAGAAGAAAAATATAGATGTATATGCTAAATGTATTCACGCTCTCTATTTAGTTTCGGCTTTAATCCCGCATTCATTTTAGCCGAACATTTTATTTACACATAATTTTAGATTGTTAATTCATGCAAAATGCGGTAACATTTAAATTCTATTCAGAACGATGTATTTAAGTGCAATATATTTTTCAAGGTGAATAAATACAAAAACAAAATAAAAAAAACAAATGAAATGCACCTGCAGATAATTTCAGTTGTCCTAGACTTCATCATTTTGAGTAAAAAAAGCAAACATATGTTCCATTTACTAAATATAATGTTTGGGTAGGTGACACTTGAATCACAAATTAACATTATTACAGCGTATGAGTAAATTATACTAAAATTATATTACTATTTTAAATAACAAATGCAATACTTTTTTAGTTGGCTTTATATAAACTACATATATCATGATCTACTTTAATATTAGTTTCCTTCCTTCCTCAGTGGCTCGACAGCCCAGAGTAGGCCTTTGCCTTCTCAAGATGCCTTTTCCAGGCTATCCTTCTTTCTGCTTGTGTTCTCCAATTCTTAGTTCTCAAAACTAGAAGATCTTTTTCTAGGCCATCAATCCATCTAAGATTTGGCCTGCCCTTTCTTCGTGTGCCAATTGGTTGGACATTGAAACCTTTTTTAGTGGTGTGGTCTTCGTCCATTCTTATAACGTGGCCTGCCCATTTAATTCGTTGTATTTTGATGAAGTTAACGATGTCAGATTCTTTATATGATTGATAGAGCTCGAAATTTGAGCTTGCTCGCCACCTTCCATTTTTCTGAATTCCTCCCAAAATAAATTTTAAAATCTTCGTTTCATAGATACTTATCATGTTCTCATCTGCTCCAGACATGAACGAAGTTTCACATGCATAAGTTAATACCAATCTTAAAAGACTTTTATACAGTAGAACCTTTGTTTTTCTTTTGATTAAATTCAATTTCATATATTTTAGTAATAGTGTAAAAGTAATGAGAAATAATTGCTTAGATTATTATTTAGGTATAATTCCTTTTATTTTCAAACTTAATTCAGAGCTTAGTTCCACAAACTTTAACCATTTAATGTCATATTGGCCTTCTCCCCAATATGAGTATTTATAGAATACTGTATACTAAGTACATATAGAATTTACCAATCGAGATTCTCGATTGCATTTAATTTTCTATTTTTGTTTACATATTTTAGTTGATTCATAAATGTTCGTGCAAAATGAAACATGTAATACGTATAGCTTAAATATAGTTTCCTCTATTCTCTGTTTACTTTAAGAAAAATAATTTCCTTAAAAAAAAGTGACTTATGTTTCAACGTTTCAAGGAAGTTTTATTCGAAATCCTTTGTAATACTTCAATGTGACGATCCTTAAAAAAATCGTTTTTATATCTCTCTTTAACTTTATCTATTTATATTAATTTTCAGCTATGAGAAGTTAGTAAAAAAATAAAAATAAATTACAAAAAAAGTATATGTATAGTCTTTCATTTCAAAGTGTATAGAAATTTCTTGACATATTAATCTAGATCGTTCATTTATGGCTCATCAAGTAGTTCGAATCAGTGTAGCACACACAGGAATTTTTCAAAGGGGGGGGGGCCTGGGGTTAAAAGTTAACCATTCTTGTATCATACTATTTTTGATTTATTCGATTTTCAGGAACAAAACACAGTAAAAAACTAATTATTGAATAAATAATTAGCATTAATTAATAAAATTAATCATTATTAACAAATATTTAATTAAATTTTACGTATTATATACTTAGAATTATAATCAATCAGAAAAAAACCAAGGGCTTTCTGGCGGGGTCCGGACCCCCAGGATTCCCCCCTTGTGTGCGCCACTGGTTCGAATCAATTGTAAATTTACACAATTTTTCTAAGAAAATGATTAAAAAATATCACGTAAAAATTTCGAAAAGAACTTTTCAAACAAAAGTTATTTTTTATATTTACTTTCAAAATAACACGGTCTTATAGAATTGTCTTCGAATTGTATTTTGAAAAAATTCAGTTGAAGCCGAGGCTGATGGCCAATGAGTTCAGATTTTATGTAAGGCATTTTTATTATTTAAATATTTGTGTTAGTATTAAAATATTGAATAATAAATACAGTGAACTAAATCAAGCACAATTATTACATTTATTTTTAAATATTTTTGTTTACAACATATATTTACAAATACAGCATAAGGCATGACAAAGACATTCTTTCTACAATATTTATATTCAGGGTACAAGGTTGATAAATATATTTATTTCACAATACATATTAACAGCGTAGAATACACACACACGCATATAAAATGAGATAAATATTCATTACATGTCAATACAAAAGTGAAAGACAATTCATGATATGCATATGATAGAATAATAAGAAATACACTAACGTGATACTTATAACGTATTTACAAAGGTTAATTGAAACATAACACTTTTTTTCTAATATTTTACTGAATTATATGCTTTGGAATACCCCCAAAGAATGTTGTGTATGGCTAAAAAAGAAACAAAGAAAAACATTCCAGGGTAAGAAATAAAGACTGACGCGAATTATTTAAAAATATATTTAAATTATTAAAACTTTCTTTCACATAATTCACATAAGTTCCGATAGCAAATGATATTTGTACTCCCGAAATTGGTTTTCAAATAAAAATGTATTGATTATTTTTAGATTTAAAAGAATTTAATTCTAACAGAGAAGTATATCTTTATATATATATATATATATATATATATATATATATATATATATATAATAAAGTAAACAAAATTCTCTTTGAATTTTATTTCGGTGTTTAAAAGCTAAAAAATGCACATTAAATTTAGCCTGTATAATTAATTTTACTTAAATTCAATATGACTTAAATAATTTGAAATTGACATTCAATGATTTTTAAAAATGTCAAAGTAAAAAATTAAAATATTATCAATGGAAAAGTATTAGTTTTTTTTTGCTATATTTACCATCTACAGATTTTCATGATGGCTAATAAACAATGTATTAACTGACGATAATCCATGACTTAAGGTTTATATAACATACAATGTTAACTTATGTCTTCTACGTAATAAATAATAAATTCATGGATCTAGTATATGATTATTTTTCCACGTCTCTTCAGTTTATTTTTTTTTACATTACCTAATCTACAACACGAATTCAATGCATTAAATGAGTTCAATTCATATTGAACGAGAGCTGCACGATGGGCTGTTGACAGAAATCAGGAAATTCACTCCCTAAGGAATTTCAAAAGACACACTTAAAAATCAATAAAAAGAAAATAAAGAATGATATCGTCGTCCTAATGATCAGAATGCGTAACTCCACAAAGGAACTGTATTTGATATAGGAATTCTATACGCCAGGCGCTGATTCCTGAATCATGCCAAGCAGTGGTTGTTGTCGAGTTACGTGGAATCCAAGATGGTGGCATAGAAATTAAATTTTTAAAGAAATCGAATTAAAATCGCCTGAAATTAATAATGTTACCACTGAAAAAAAACCCAACAAAAATTAACTTTTATATATTTTACCCCATGGCAACCGCATTACCACATGATAAAAATATAATGGTAACCCTATTGTAATGTTATCGCCCATCTTGGCGAACATAAATAACAACTTGGCGAGTAGCCCTTCTATATCAAATTAGCACCTCAGAAGGAGTTACGCATTTTGATAACTAGGCCGACGATATGCAACATCGTAAAAATAGACACATGAATACAAAGTTTTGGAACTAACATCAAGTTTATAATACAAAAATTATCGTATTTCAACACAGAAAATATTTACATACACTTGATTCATTCACTCCCTTTCCCATTTTAGTATTCAATCAAATCATTTATCAGCAAATCATTTTTTATTTGAGTATGTATCTCAGATTAGATGATAATTAAATAGAAGAAATTATCACATATGTATGATTTATACATATAAGGGTTTGGTTAATATAATAAATGTTAATTTAATCACTTTCTGTTTTTACACGCATTCAATATTGTTAAACCATTTTTGATGTATTAATTTTTACAGCACTGCAGTCTTCTCAAAGGTAAAAAAAAAAAAAAAAAAAAAAAAACCAGTGACTGTTAACAGTGAAACAGTTACTTTTTACTGTTAAAAAGTAACTTTTGAAATTTAACTACTTTTTAAAAATTAGGGAACAGTTAATAAATAATTAAAAAAATAATAAGAACACTTATTCATTTTAAAATAAGAAAATTCTGAGAATTTCTTAATATTTTTGAAGAAAGTGACCTTTTATAAATTATAATTAAATTATAGCATAAAATTAAAATCTTCGATGATCTTTTTTTTAGATGAAAAGAGAAAAAAGTTCTCAGCTTTTTATAAACACGATTTTTTTTCACCGTCATATTTTATGCATCTGTTTCATTTATAATGACTTTGTCAGTAATAGCATTGCATTAGCTATGCTAAAATCAAACATAGGCTGATTTTTTTTTTGAAAATGTGCAAAAATTGTAATTTGTAAGGGATTTCGAAGTTTCAAACCGAAGTCAGAGGTAACTTTTTGAAGTAATATTCATTTACTAAATTTCCACACAATATTCCATTTAATTCATAGAAGTTTTCATGGTTCCATCTATATATTTTCAGTAGAATTTGCTTGTTGACTAAAACAAGCCGCTTTAATGGTTCAAGAAATGATAAAACAACATATTGATGTCAAGTGTTAATTATAATAGTCTTCTTTTCTAAATTCTCATTTTATAATTATTTAATTTTATTTTTAAATTCTCGTACTGCAACCCACACAGGTAATCACTTTTTACCACCCACTTCTTGTTCCATAACTTCAGGGTAGCCAATAGAGTGCTAGCTCACTGATCCTTTTCGACCAATAGCAGACGAGTCTCTCGTCCAATTGCTTGGAAAAATTTCTACCACATCGGATGTCTTAGAAGCAGTTACCGTAGGCACACCCCTTGGCTCCTTTCAGTCCACCAACCTGGAAGCTCCCTTCCAATCCAGGCCTCTCCATGACAAGGCCACAAATACTTCCATATGGGATGGAGAAACGCTCCACATTCCGTTTCCCAAAGATGTTAAGCGTTCGTTCTTATGGAAACAATTACTCCCTGCTTCAAGACGTAATAATGGTGAACCCATGAAACAAGAAACATTTAATGCAATAAAATAATACATTATTGAGTAATGTATTACATTTATAAAAATTAAAGAGCCAGAAATATAGAAGTAATTTATAGTAAGAGGTATACACAGAGGTAAAATATGGAAAGGGGTGCATACATTGATTTTCTTAAAATTCTTCACGATTATTCATATAACATACAAATCACATTGTGCATTTATACATCAATAATTATCAAGCTAATATCATGCCTATATACAAACAATTAACACTGATAAATAATAACATATTACAACAGTTTCCGAATTTGTCTTCAATTTCAATTGTCAATTGAACATTTTAACTTCACTTCGTTGGAGCAAGCTTTCGGATTAGGAATCAGGGATAAAAACTAACATTTTTTTTTTTTTTTTTTTTTTGTTAGATGTACAACGAAATGAAATTTTTTTTATTTTGATTTAAGACTTCAACCTTTTAATCATTTGACCTTTTATTATCTTGTTAATTACGTTGTCAAGATAACTAGGTAGAAAATAATTGTGTCATCTCAAATAGTGCCAATTTGAGAAAATCTCTTAAGTCCTCCTTCGAGTAAAAGTTTAGTTAACTTTTTATAAAGATCATACTTGTTAACGAGTTAAGTTTATATTTGAACCATTTTCAGTTATAAATTGTTAATTTAACCTTATACTATATTTTTTAGCTGTCCAGAATTTTTAATGCTTACATTCGACGTTCATCACGTACTAACTAGTACAATAAGAATATTCAATCAATACAAATATTCTGTATGTTGAAATTGACTATTATCAGTAGTTAAAATAACTATTGCTTGTATGTTTTAAGCCGTGAAGAACAAAATCAATAAATTTAACATTTTTATTATACTATATATGAAATGCTTTTTTTATTCATTAATTGGATCACTCAATGTTTTCTATGAATTAAAAATGATTTTTAAAAGTTAAATGTACTCTAATTATATAAATATTTCTCAAATTCTGAAATATATATAATTTAAAGTTCAACGCGAATTCAATAACTTTAATTGCATACATACATCTATCAACTGCGTCCTTGAAATGTCCAAATAGTGAAAGGAAAAGCAGTTCGAAAGAGACATTTAATTACTTAGAATCGAGTCATATCGTAATTATTTCATCATAAAAGGTTATATTAATAAAATCAAACAGGATTTTTAAAAACTTTAGTTTGACGAAATTTGCAGTATATAATAACTGTATATGAATTCACTGCGTTCTATAATGAAATATTGAGTTTTTGTGTGTGTTTTTTTAAGCACTGAGTAAGCATTATTATAATTTCATAAAGTCTTTAATGCTTAAATTTCTCTTCTGATTCTATTTGATTTGAAAACATTATTATCATGAAGCAAATTTCTATTTAGATTAAAGGATTTTTGGAATATTTCAATGATTTTCAGCAGATTTAAGTGATTTTCTGCATGATCCTTACACTGTTGATTACTCAATGGTTTTTTCCAAGTAATGACATTCTTTTATTTGTTTTTATTTAAATTTTTTTCCTTACCCAATTGATTTCAGCGGTTGAAAATAGGCTCAAAATTTACGAAAAGACTAAAGATACGATACAAATAGAATCTAAGTCTGGAAGAGACCCCGACTTAAAAACGGAAAAATATCTCCGAAAAATAATTTAAAACACAGGACAAAAGCGCCAATGTTTATTGAAAATTCAATAAAATTCAGACGCATCTGTTCGAACTCATTTTAAATGAGCATTTTTGACGATGGCATCATTGTTCTTCTTTATTGCAACTCAACGAAGTCAGGAACTGACTGTCTTCCATTTTCTCCTATTCTGGATTTGACAGTCGTTCATTTGCCAATACTTGGGGAGTTGTTTTTCTGAAATTCACATCCGTTTGAGAAATAACTATCCTTCCTTGATGAATATGTATATTAGTTAGAAATTATTTAGGTCAAGAGATAGTATACTTGATCCTTCAAGCCTTGCACATGAACTAATATTAATAAAATATTTTTTAGTAGAGAGCTATCTTTTGTACAATGTTATTTGTATTTGGACAAGTATTAAATGTCCAATGTTTTCTCACGTAAATATTTAGGCTTTACCGAGTAGAATCATTACCGACATAGGAGAATGGTTGATGTTGATTCAGATTATATAGAACTATGATTCAAGTATTTTGAATTTACTTACAAAAATATATTCATATTATAAGTTTTTTTTAAAAGAGTAGGTTTATATTATAAAATTTAAGTGGTGGGAGAGAACATGAAGTACACGCGTAATCCAAGCAAACATTAAAATTTAATTCAAAAGTTAATTGTATTGAATAAAAATAAATTTTTAACGTTTACTCATATTAAATTATTCAAAAAGGAAATTAAGAATAATTTTTTAGATCAGTGCTTTTCAAACTTTCAATATTTGCTACCCAATTTTCAATCACTTCCATGCAGTAACAATATATTAAATTCAATAATAATATATATTGACGTAAAAGCTACAATATAACTTTAATTATAAACCGTACAAAGTATCAAGATAAGTATTACAATTTGTATATAATATTATATATGACAAGCCCATGGAGTCACTGGTAATTATTAAACTTGTTCTTAACTTAGTATTGTTAATTTAATTATCAAACATATTGTGTGCAGTACTGATGCATTTATAAGTGTATTATTAGTGTAAATCTGTATTTCATTTTTTATTATGCCAGAATGTATTTTGTTTTGCCTCCTTTCAATAATTTAATAATTATTTTTAAATCATCTTTTGTTTTCGACCTTTCGATGTGCTCGCGCCCCACAGTTTGAGAAACGCTGTTTTAAATACCGAATGTGGATTCAAATATAAGATTGAAATGTAGAATTAGAAGAAGATCACTCTTTGTTTTGTGTCTTTTATTCTACTTCGTGTTTCGAGGAAGAAAAAAAGGAAATCTACGAATTAATGCAATTTGTAATGCATACATCTTATATCCTTTATCTTTTATCAGATCTATCACCAATCCTATTGTAATATTATTTTTAAGTAAAAAGTCACACGAGATAAAAAAAAATTAGAGTTACTTTAAACAATGATTCAAATTGCATTCTCTTTTGTAGTACTTTTTTTACTAGAACCTCTTGTCTGGATCCTAGCCGATATAGTTTTTCTGCTGGTCATTTTCACCATGTTTCCTACATCAGGAGAACAGCATGGTTTCTTCCCAAAAAGAACAGATTTAAAACCTGCTCGAAGTTTCGTATTGAAAAAAGCGTACAGTACAGGATTTATGCAGCTATTTGATGCTCCAAGCCATTGTGCAACCGGTGCAGACACCTGTATAATAAACTCTTCCAAGCTGTTTTCCGGATAAGGCTCACCAACCTTGATTCTTGTGAAAATTGCATACAGTGGCAACCATGAGCCCATGAACACCAAAACAACTACAAATAACATCTTGATAACCTTGATCTTTGACCTTTGAACTAACCCATTGTTATGCATACCTTCACCAGGAAGTTCCCTTTTCCACACTTTTAGCCAAATTAATCCATAGCATATGAGAATTACTAACAGTGGGAATAGGTAACAAAGGACAAGGTTGGCCACGATGAAATATATTACACCCATATGCTCATTAGGCCAAATTTCCCGGCAGACGTACAGGTTATCATTTTCTGTAGTTTTACCAATGAGGATTAGTCGAAAATACACTGTCCATGGTAAGGTTAGCGTAAAACTGAATAACCATATGGTCGCAATGATAACTCGACATCCACGTGAGGTGATCTGCCATGTCATTGGGTAGCAAATAGCCAGAAACCTGGAAGAGATGGGATGAAATATTTTAATACACTGAATTGTTGATAGATATCTAAAACGAAATTTACATTTTAAATGAGTAATTTATTATGAAAAAAAGGTTACCTGTATTAAATAATTATAAGTTAGATGAGTCAAATGAAAATCTATTTTTTTAAATGGTAAATTAAACACAAATGCATAATTTAAATGCCTTCTAATATAAATACTAGGACAGGGGTGGCCAATATCTGCGTGGTACGGTTGAGTTGAAGACTTGCTGAAAAATTAATTTTTTTTTAAAAGATAATAATGAATAACTATTTTCTGCTATGAACATAATAAACTAAATATCACTCAAAACTAGTTGATGATGATAACCTAATTTTGTTAGCATCTGCAAGAGTTAATTCTAATATAGATAACTTGGTATAAACAAAAGCCTCATAAGTTAGTACCAAGCGTTTAATAATTATTTTGAATTAAATGACTCACAAGTTACTCATTTTTATTTTATACACATAACCTAACGGATTGAACACTTAAAAGAGAGAGATATATTAACAATAAAACCTAAGTTTGTACTTTCGTCTTATTTATTATATTATTTTTAAATTTCGACTATATATACGCAGACTTGCATTAAAAAATGTGCTATTTGCGTAGAAACCCCATAATAAGCCTATTAGTAACATTTATTCATTTTTCGATACTTGTTTGTTTGAAAAATTGGAAAGAACACGCATAATTATTTTTTATCAAATAGTGGCACTCTTTAGAAAAAGTTGGCCCCCCTGTACTAGGACTATAATTAAAATATATAACTAGATGTAAACTTACTAAGAAAAACAACACAAAAAATTTAATTGATTTTGTTAAATGTAAAAAAAAAAGATGTTTATCATATTTTTTTAATTCTACAAAGATCTTAGAAATGCGTAGCTTTAAAGCATTCGTCATCAAAACTGGGATACAATAATTTTTTTCGGTTTCTTTTTTTTAAAAAAATAAAACAGTTACGTATAGTGCTACTATAGTACAGTACTATTTTTAAATATGTCTCTGAAGTAATGTAAAACAAATTTCCTTTTCTAAAATATTTTGCGATTTTAGGCTAAATATTTATCATTTATAATAAGTCAAACTGTAGTCAAAACAAATATAACTGAAAAACATTTGTTTCAAATGTTTTGCTTCAAAGTTAAGAGTAGCCCCAAAACTCTCAGTTTAAGGGGAAACTGTCTTAAATGTACAATAATATAAAACCAGAATTAAAGAGTAGTTGGAGCTTTTCAACTTTTTAAAAAATTTAAACATGCTTACATCTTTGCTTTTTGCTTGAGTGTCATGAGAATGTGACTAATGATTGAAAATACACTACTTAAAGAAAAAAAATACAACACCAAAAAAATTTTACTTAAGAGGAACTAAATTTCGCGTGGACATAGAAATATATGTATACGCAGAGTGTTTTAAATATTTATAAATCTTAGTAATAAAAGATAGATGAAGAATATTTTTATTTCTAATGGCAGATTATGAACAGTTATTAACAGAGTTCATCAATCTACCTAGTACATCACCGAAAGCTGGTATCTCTTTTTAGTGCGGCGCCATATTGGCAGATACCAATCGCCGCAGGTAGTTTTGACGCCCATGTTTCTCCCTAGAGGGAGGCACCTGAGCTCTGATGGTGCGAACCTTGTACTAGGATTTAATTTTGCCTAGAGCACCCCAAGAGATCTTTTAAATGTCGTATAATCACACGATATGGTCGATGTTGATTTTTTGCATCATGGAAATCCATCAACTTGCGCCGGGGTTGAACCCACAACCTTGGGTACAGAAGGCCAGCGACAAACAAACCACGCCACCCAGACGACTAGTTGAAGAATATTAAGTAATAAAAAAATTCTTCTTTTTTTTTACACGTGTAATACTTGCGTGAACAGTAAGAGAATACTTAAACATTGTTTCTGTTGGTGCGAAATTTACTGTACTAAAAAAACTGCTCATTTTGAAATTCAGTGTCCTTTACCTAATGATGTTCTATGAAAATAATTTTGTCTATATCATACTAAAAAATATTCTTTTTCATCCTTTAACTGTCGATTAAAAGTTACGAGATTCCCTCCTCAGTTCCACCGTTTATCGCATAGGTGCACGTATGTGGTGTATGGGGGGAAGGAGGAAAAGGAAAGGTACAAATAAGCAAATTTTGCTCTTAAGGTATCCGACTACCTTCGGAATTGTGATTTTAAAAATGCGCATAAATGGATAACTTCCATGATAGTTAGTGACACTTAGATTAAAATACATGTATAAAATTACTTTAAGGATATTATGACAAAAAAATGATTTAATAGCAATATTTTGACAAAAAATGAACTTAGAATAACCTTTTTACAAAATGTTCTCCTTTTATAAAACATGTTTCTATAATAATAATATTTTGCTTATATAAAGTAAAGAATTCTCTAGAGAGTCTGAACCAGAATTTTTGAAAATTTCATATTACTTTCAGAGTTACCACCAATTGAAATAGTTATCGGCATTTTTTCCTCAAAATTTCTCTCCTCTGTTGTAATAAAATGTGGATAAATCCACTTCCATGTTATATATTTCAAACATTCTAGTTCAGCCTCTGTACAGAGGTCTGAGGTATACACAGGCAAAATATTATTATAATAGAATCATTTTTCATTAAAGGAGAATGTTTTGAAAATTGGTCATTCTATGTTCATTTTTTGTCAAAATATTGTACTTAAATAATTTTTTTATTGTAATAATATTCTTGAAACAATTTAAAATATACATTTTCTAATCTAATTGACACTAAATATCATAAGTATTATCCATTTATACGCTTTTGCAAAATCACGGTTCCGAACGTAGTCGGATACCTTAAATAAAGTCTTGAATTTCATGCAAAAATAGTGGATTTCTTTTTCCCCAACCTAGTATTATTTTAAGATATATCCTTCTGTGTGTGGAATAGGGTTCCACGAAAACATCTTTTAGTTCTGGGAGTTCCATGAATTGAAAATTTCGAAGACCACTGTCATAGAGTAAATAACAACACAACCTTTGCATGCCTATAAGTGAAGTATACTTCTTCATTCTGGGACACTTAATAATGATACTGTGCTTTACTTTCTTTTTAAAATGTATTTATTTTAATTTTAGTCAAAAATATTGGATATTATCTCACCTGTCGACAGAAATAGCAACTAAAGTGTTAACAGAGGCACACACTGATACTCCTTGTAGGTAAGCCACAGCTTTGCACAGAAAGAGACCAAGGATCCAAGCTACAAAGAAAAATTCACTTATACGCCACCACCACCATTAAAAACTAATAGGCATGCACTAGAGACATTTGAAATTATTTTAATACAGAACTGAAAACTTTTCTTGAAATATTTCAAGATATTGCTACAAAATAATGCTATGAAAGAAAAAAAAACATTTTATGTAATTTGATTAATGTATGTACAAAATATAAATGTTAGTCAAAAATATTTGTTTTTATTGATTAAAAATACATGTTTGTTTTATCACATGTTTTATTTAAAGAAATGTGAATAAAACGTAATGCAAATGTGCCTAATATTACAGACACAATTTGAAGTATTACCAATATTTTTTATTGAGATTAAGTTATAAAAAAGAGAATAAAATGTATTTCAAACAAACGGCGATTTTTTATAATTTTTCCTTGGAGAAACTGGACTTTATTTTTACAAAATGTACATATTTTCACTTTGGGGCATGATGCAAATTTTTTTTTAAGAAAACTTGTCATAATTTTTATTGTTTTCTTACCTAAAGATTAGTAAAAATGATTTCCTCCAAATAGATAAAGCGAGATAAATTACGTGAGTTCTTAAATATAACGAGTTAGTTTATTACATGTGATTTTTATTTTGCATATGAGTTAATATTTTGCCTGAAGTTTGAGTGCTAATGTTTTGATCTATAACTTGCTATGACCTTTTCCAAATTTGATTTCATCAATTTTCAGCCAGTGGAGTTTCGTTTTACATGTAATATACATCTCTTTATATGAAGATAAAAAAACAAAAGAATGTTTAATCATTTTTGCTGTATTTTCAATTTCAAGATATATTTTTAGAATATTTTTAGATATTTAAAGTAATGTAAAAGCAACAAATAAATTTGTCTCCTTTCTGGATAATATTTATAGCAAGTTCTAAGTAAACATATTTTTCGAGGATTATGAATAGAATATCTTCGAATATTTCAAGAAATATATTCGGTAAAAAAAGATGTATTTTTAAAATACTTGTATACTTCAATACTTTTAAAATATTTACCGTCAAATCGCTTAATTTTTTTTATTTGAAAAAGAGATTAAGCGTGCATTGAAATTCAACAAAGCAGAAGAATAAGATTCAGCTCTTGAATTTCTTTTATTCAGCTTTTAAATATCTCCTTCCCCGACATGCTATTTTATTTAAATTCCTTAAAAATAATTGCTTTTTAATTTTTATTGCAAATCTTTTAGCCAGGAAATAAAGTTTAAACAATAAAGAAATGATTTTTATTATAATAATATGGGCTAATTCAAAATTATCTAAGTATAAGTATACAAGGTATGAGATTTAGCAGCATATTAAAAAAAATATAACGCAACACTTTTATAACATTTGTTAAAAACAAATATTGTTATGAGATAAAAAATATGCTAGTTATAACTAGTTTAATTAATAAAAGGAATTAGGAAGGAATTGGCTTTTTCTAAAAAACTTAATAATGACTTTACTTTCTTAAGCAATATAAAAACAAACTTACAATTAGAACTTTTTTAAAGTAGCTCATTATATAGATATGTTTTGTAAGAAATTTTCAATCGGAAATTAAAAAAAAATTAAATTGAATAATTCTTTATCTTTTAAAGTGGTTAATCTCTGGTATCTGGTGTATTTAACTTTTTCTTTTCAATAAAAAGTTTTTCAATGAAATAATTGATTGAGGTATTATGGAATTAATTATCTCGCTAATGGAAGTGAAACCGTTGATATGTTTAAAATGAAGATGGAATTCATTTCTATTATAAAAATTTCGTGATTAAATTACTTTAATGAATATCATATCAAATGGGAGATGAAATCAAATTGTGGTTCTATAAGAAGCTATTGTAATAAGAATTGCATATTAAATTAATCCGCTTCTCTAAATTTCTATGACTCCGTGGTTTTTACTTTAATTACCTTAAGTATAAATTGGAAACGGGATAGGGTAAGTGTAATAGTTCTTGTTTTTGTCATTCGTTTGTATGCATAGCAATTCAATTAATTTAAATATGACTGCTCTATGAACTGGATGAGAGACATGTAAAGATGATTATCAGCAATCTTGAACTCTAGTAAAAGATTAACATTTAACTTTTTATGCCAATCAGCTACCCTCGAGGTGTATTCTCTGTAACTCGATTTTTTTTCCGTCCAGCCAAATTGACACTTTGAATTAGAACAATTCACCTCCTTAAATGAACATCACTATTAAATAGAATATAAATAGTCAGAGTGAAATAGAGAGTAGTTGTTGTTCTGTAGATAATACATCGTCCCACCAGTGAACTCCAGATTTCTTATCAATTAGTTATGTAACGGGTATATTCACGTTCTTCCTACTAATAATCCTCTTGGAGAATAATGGTTCTTTAAATATTGTTCTATTTAAAACTTTTCTCCGAGGAAGAAGACGGGATTATTCAAATCAAGGCTTGTATTTAAAGATTAACTTTCAAGCTCGAAGAGAAGGAGGTTAGACTGCTAAGGAATAGCAGTGACTGATTAACGTAAATCTAGGCTAGAGCACTTCGTAGATTATTTGATTAATATAAAGATTGACGATTTGATGAATTATTTGTTAAATTGGAATCGGTTGGTTTGAATTAGATTACTTTGGAGAGAGAGAAATTATCTTCAAATACAGGAAGGTGTATTGCCTAGACGTGCTAAGTGTAAGTGATCCGATTTATTATTATATCTCCAATTGTCTCATCTACCTCGCCATTGCTTCTCATGTTTATCAATTGGTGCATTTCTTAACTTGGGTTGTTGAAATTTGTCACGTTGTTTGGAATTGTTAATAAATTGAATTTGTTTTGATTATGGCTTATGTTCCTTCTAACCCTCGTACACTAATGGATGGGTTTGCCCATCCGTTATAGCTATCATAGGAGAATTTCTTTTGGAAAGTTCATACGATGCACCTCATTTTAGATAAGTACCTGTCATTTCTTATCATTTATTTTGTCTTATCTGCATTTCGTTGGCTTTGTTCTAACGCTTAAATTAATAAAAGGGAATTATTGTGAATATCTATTGGTTATGTCTTCTTTACCCCCCCCCCCCGGAGTCTCAATAACTAGTGATATCTCCTCCAGAATGAACATGAGGACACCCCCACTACACCTTTACATCTTCGCCGTCAATATGCTGTACAGAATTTTTTTCTTCTTATTTACTTCGGCAATAGTACAATTTCTGTGCTAAGCATTTCAGAAACAGTATTCCACTTTTTTACCAGAAGAATTTTCCTGACCCTTTTTAGGATTGTATAGGCACAGCAGTTATATAGCAACCGAAGTAAAAAGAAAAATATGGTACATAATGTGTACTTTCGAATTTCAAAGTTAAAAACATAATGATTGGTGCTGAATACTTACCAATAAAATAAGAAACATAACGGTATACGACAAAACATACAATTTTTCTCATGAAAAAAAGTCCCAATCTATTTAACTAATTTGGAAATTAGCATAGTCGTACAAAAACAAAGAATAAAAATTCCTACTAATTGGGCTAAACAAGAATTCTTCAAGCATTTTCAAACTTCTGCAAATGCAGCAATGTTTAATTAGTATATTTTCGTCAATATGGCTTTAAGGACAAGATGGAAATACATATCAGCCTAGAACTTCTAATCCAGGGGTGGCAAACCTGCAACACGAGGGCTGCTTGTGGCCCACCTTGAGTAATTTTGCTCTGTACGCGGGATTCATAACACACTTACAAAATACGACTATTTTGTGCAATATTTTTGTTTTTGATGTTTGTTTTTTAACAAATCCCATATCTGTTTTTATTTTATCGCGTTGCTTCTGTTACTGCGAATCTTTTCTTTTTTTTCGAAAATGAAATTTATTAAACATAAATTGCGCTCAGACATAACGTACGAAAACCTGCAACATCAATTACGATGCGCAAATACATGCATTAAGAAATAAATATCTCACTAATTAATTAAATTAAACATTATTTGATCATTGCTTCCTTTTTATTATATTATCTAAGTTTCTATACATAAAAAAAACAATAATAACATGTCAATCTGTTAAATTTTAACTCTAATAAACGTTCGTAATGGATGTAAGTTTAATATAAACACATATATTTTTATATGAGGCCCGTGAGATTATAATGTTTTCCTGAAGTGGCCCGCGAGGTCATATGGGTTGGCCACTCCTGTTCTAATCGAATATTCCCCGCAATTTTATTTCTAGTCTAATGGACACGTCAAGACAGTTTCTTAAGTAAAAATCATATTTTTATTTTTCAGCAATTGTGATAAAATTGCTTAAAGAAGACCCAACAATAAACATTATGTTGTATATAAATTGAAACATAGATGCTAAATAACCATCTGTTCTTATTTTGAAATCTCACAATAATAATATTCTTAATGGATGCCTGATATAGCGTCCACAATATTACAATTTATTAATTAATACCAGAACTCAAATAGCTACTCAAAGTTTCATTTATAAGTAGTATTGCATCACTGCAATTGAAAATAAATCAGAATACCATACACCTGTAGATTATCAAGGGAATTGTTGTTATTGCTGGTGAAAATAACTCTACAACAGGTAGCAAATATCTGTTATTCGTTGGTGTCAATTCCGTAACAAATATCCTCTGTAGTTACAAAATGTCTGGCTTTAATAGAGTTACAAATTCTTTTGCCCCCATACATTCTATGCCCGCATACGCGTCAGATGACTGGGACGAAAAGAAATCCGTATTCGGGGCAGTCTATAAGTGCTTTTTATTAATGTCATTTGTTCTTTGCAGCTTGCAGGAGAATGGATCGCTGCATACCCCCTTTCTGGAAAGAGAGTCATTTTTGCGGTTGATGTACTTTCCGAACAGAACGTAGAGAAGGTTGATTTCAGTTACACACAAAAACGATAAAGCATTGAACTTACAAAATTAGTTCTCCGTGACAGTGTCACCTTCAAAGTAGTTTCCTTCAGCATTCACACACTTCTACGTTTGGTGCTGCCACGACTGGTAACAGTTCTGGAACGAGGTTTTGGGAAGTTCCTTTAAGAGATTTTCCGTTTTTGCCTGATCCTCTTCAATTAAGATAAAACGAGTTTAGTTTTAGAAAGATTTAATTGTATAAAACCAAAAGTCAGGTGAATAAGAAGGAGGCCTCATCACTGTAATGTTTTTAATGGTCAGAAACTGCTTGGCAGATAGAGCCATGTAAGTCTTGATGCAACAGCCATCCATCAATCCCCGATTCTGGCCTTTTTTTCCTAATTTATTTCACAAAGTATTTTCAGTACTTCAATGTAGTAGCGTTTATTAACAGTTTGACCCCTGATGTAAGTGGGAATCCATTCATATCTCAAATTTTGACTATGTTTCACTCTGTAATTGCTGACCTTGGGTGTCCAGAAAGTTCATCATTTTCAACACTAACCCTTCCTCCGGAAAACCTCTTATACCATTCAAACACATACCACGAGACAAAGCCTTATCTCCATAAACCTCGGTCGGTTAATATTAGAAATGTTTTCATGATGGATGATTTCTTGAGTTTGACAAGAAACTTGATGTTGATTCGACATTTTTTCCGGCAGGATGCAGTTGTACGTGTTTACTCAATGACGCAGTACTCCCAACTGGTGGGATCTATTAAGGCGAAACTGGCCACATGGATAAAGGAGGTACGTGGGATGACGTCATTAAACAGTTGTTGCCAACTCCACTCTTTTTTCAAGCTACACTCTTAGTCCCATTTTTTTTTGTGTCACGTCTTGTTTAATCAACCAATAGCGTTAGTCTGGGCTGCCATTTAGTGTTCAATTCCTGGGTTACTATTTCGGCGGAACCTGTTTTGGAGCTGGAGGCTGACACATAGTGACCTTTAAATCGTTGGGGCAGTGTGACTTGAGGCCACCCCCTACGAATCTAGGGACCCTGCTTTAGGCAACAGGAATGAAAAGGAATTCCTAATCGGATCATGCGTTAAGAGTTTTTATTCTTGTCCATTATTGGATGCGATTTGTAGGAAACGAGGTCGCTAGAAACTAATTGATGTACTAATTGGTAATCCCTGTTTCTGGGGCATTAATAGACCGTTATTTTAATGTGTGTTTTCAATTTATTAATAATTTCTGTTATCTTAATAATTACTTTTCTTTTAAAAAATAGTACTCTTTCTGACTATATTTCTAGCATAGGATGAAAATTGAAAAAAGAATTATAGATATTACTCAAGATTGTTTATATTTTGACTGAAAATGTGATCTACGTTACTATTTGATTTGTTATTTTAGTACAGAAAAATCCAGATTAATTAAATAGAATCTCGTGTATCTGCTTGTTTAATTATTATTATTCCTTCATGCATACAAAGATAGGAAAATTATGCGTATGTAGCAATTTATCATCTTTTAACAAAATAACACCTTCGAGTGATTCGTAACATTTACGAACAAAACTCAATTAATTATCTTCATTAATACAATGTTTCATTCAAAGCAGCCTCTAAGCAAAATATTTATGACTTAATTAAATGTCCACAGAAATGCATTAAATATATGTGTATAAATATTATTTCCTTCTTAGTGGATACAAATGACATTTAAATCACTTAATGGAATAAATTATTATTATAAAAAAAACTTATCAAAAAAGAAACCAGTTTTTAATGAAGCAAAAAAATCAACTGATAATTTAAGACCGTTTCCATTTATACATTTATTCATAAGTTTTTTTTCCCATTGATATGAATTATTCGAAAGGATTCTAGGAAAATGATTTCTTCGATACTTAATTCCTTGAGAAGATTTTGCATGCCTAACCTGTATGTATGTATGTATGTGTGTGTGTTGATCATAATCAGTTTGCCGTGGAAAATGATACTTTCAAAAGTCATTTGATATTTTTTCTGAAGTCTGAATAAAAATATCAGTTTAAAAGATCTTTTCCAGAATTTGCCATTTTTCGATAATCTTTTGCGTAAAAAGGCAGTTTCCCACCTTTCAGCTTTTACGATTTAGTACTTCTTTTTATTTATTTATTTATTTTTTGTACATAAGATTTAAATGAAATTTTTTTTGGCGTTCAGATTTTCTGAATTGGTAAACTTTATTTCACATCCATCCACAAATGAAAAATCTGAATATGGAATTTTCAACTTAGCTTCGATAAATGATGATAAACAATTTAATTTTTATTTGGCATTTAATTTAACTTTAAGAGAATTAAACATTTTTATAATGATAAAATATATAAAATTAGTAGCAAGATGTAGATAAGATGAATGCGCCCACTGGAAGATGTTTCTTTGTAAAAACAAAGTCTTTCCTGCCTTGGATTACAATAGGAATGATACAAGGAAATATACAATTAATCTAGAGCTGGCAAAACAATTGTTTGAACGGAACAAGTTTACAATATTTTAATCACCTCAACTGTTTTGAGGAAATACTTAATAAGAAAACAAAAACAGAAGGTCATTCCTTTCTATAACGTAGAAATATTAAAGATTATTTAAGTTTTTCCTTTATTTTTTCCCCCTATTTTGAAATCTGGTATAATTTCGTTGTAAAAATGCCTTACCGAAATTATTCAAATCCAAGCCACATTTTTTTTCAGTGAAAATTGGGTGCGGTATAGAATAGAAGTAAGGAAAATTCTTTGTATGGGGGAAATTAATCCATTTAAAGCAATTACAGGTATGTATTTGAAAATTGAGAATACATATAAAATAGATTAAGTATTCCTTATTAGCTCGGATTTTTAATTTTTTCTATTTTCGTAAATATCGAAGATCGATAAAAAAACTTTTTACACTATTTTTTATTTTTTCAGAAAAATGTGCTGAGAATTTGGGGTGCGGCTTAGATTAGAATAAATACTGTAATTATCTATTTAATTGATTTGTTTATTGTTAAATTCATAATCCTTCTTATATTTGCTATTGTTATGCATTTAGATACGATTTAATATTTTCCAGGATTAAAACAGCTAATGAAAAATTTGATTGGATAATTAATTCAAAAGAATATTACTATCGGTGAAAAAAAAATGTTTTTTTTTTATTTTTATTTAAAGTGGATTTTTTTTAAAAAAAAATCTAATTAGAGATTAAAATAAATTTTTTTGGTTAGCATTCATGATTCGATATTCTCCATATTGATATTCTTATTAGTATTGTTACGTAGATCAGAGTTCGAGGATTTTATGCAGATTAGTCACAAAGAGCAAGGCAGTTCTTCAGAAGCGATGGAAATTTATTGTCGAAAAACAATCCTTGAAATACAGGATACAGTACTCAAATTAACTGAGTAAATCTCAGAAGGCCTTCTCATCTTCTACGACGCGCAGACACAACTATTAGTGTGTAAAATACAAGTATTTTTTGATTATTCGCAAGTACTTGCTCGCCCTATTCAAGAACCGAAGTAATCATTAATCACTGGTCGACCCTTCATGGTCAAATCAATACCAGTTTCTTGCTAGAAACAACAATACCAACTCAGTTTCGGCAGGCGACTTCGTATTTATATGCCTCGTGGTTCTTTCTTGAAGAAGCCGCTTACGTCATAGATCGTGATATTAGTATATTTCTCCACGAATTTCCAGATGTATTCCTATGGTCGCGAACTTATGGTCCTTAGCATGGTCTCTAAAAATTATGCCAAACTGGCTCTATCGCCAAGATTTCGCCAAGTTTCCATTGAATCACCATTATAGTGTAAGGAACGGCGTTGCTTACGATTGTTACAATTTTGACATAAAATAAATACAACAGAATGTAATGTTAACGTATTACACATCCATATATAAATTATTTACTCTGTTTTAAGTATTCTTTACGCAAAATTCGTAACAGTATACCTATTTAGAGTACGAAAATAGTAAAACAAAATAATAAATTTTGAGCGAACGTCGAACTAGAGAGCAGGTTATTAGTAGTGACATCGTAATTTTAAACCTCGGACAAGTGAAGAGATAATTTTATTAAAAAAAAATGATTGATAAAATCAGTTATATATCACTCGAAAAATTACTTAAGCAAAAGGAAGGAAAAACGAAAAAACACATATGTCCTTCATATATTACAAATAAGAAGTATAACCAAACTGATAAACATGACTAGCTCGTTACATAATACGTTAGGGCAATGAACTGTGATTTTTTTTAAAAACATTTCTGAAAGAGTAGATAAGGATGTTAAATTCCCAAACATAAAAAAACAAAAAACAATTTAGGTTCATTTATTAAATTTTCCACTGTCTCCGCTTTGATTAAAACAAATTAATTATTGATGTAACTTTTTTTTAAACATTTTTAAGGATGTTGAACATTTTTAATTAAACATATTTTATACATTTAAAATGCTTAATTTTTCGTATAGTTTATTACATGGTTTCTATTATTTGTAAAGGTATTTGAAAGGGTTAAATTATTATTGGCATCATAAAACGGAGCACAGAAGAAATTTAAAAAATAAATTAGCAATTTTAAGGGCATACATTTACATTTTCCATATTTTTCATACATAACTATATATTTTATGATTTCTCTGCTTCATTAAACGTATAGTGCATATATTTATTTGAATTTTTGTTTCCTCACCCCTACTAAACTTGGAAAGAATTGGTGATAAAATAATTTTTAGATATTATTATAGTTTTTAAATATTAATAATTTTTAAGAAATTAATATAGCATTTTTTTAAGAAAATATTTATGTAAACAATTAATAATTGTTTGTGTTGTTCTTAAGCAATATATAACTTCACGAGGAAACACTGAATTGTTGATTAAATCAATATAAAAAAAGATGGTAAGCCTTCAACAAACAACTGAAGTGCCTTAAAAATTATTTTGTTCATCCGAAGTCTTAAATCTTAACACTTCATTTATTAAATCTCAGCCAAGAACAATGAAGTTACCTCTTTTAAACTCTGTTTTAATTATTAATAAATGAATAGAATTTCATCATAGTTTGCTGATAAAAACATTCTTATTTTTCATAATTTAAAATATACGCATCAATTATACCACGTGTTCATGTTTAATTTTGATTAGCAATCTTTTATCAAATAAATTAAATGTTTATATATATTTAAGTGCTTAGTAGACTTTGTTTCCCATTAATTGTTAAATTGTCTTGTAATTTTTTTCTGAAATAGAACTGCTCAATAGATGTATCATGGCATGATATATATCCTAATTTTGAGCAATCTTCAAGAGAAATTATTAGTGCTTAGCGTTAATACAAAATTGAAAAGATATACACCAACTTTCATTACTTCAATTACGAATCCCGTCATAGCATTCTAGTACCGAATCTAGGACCTATTAGGCTATTACGACTTTGTACACTAGTAAATATGTGGGTTATCCTGATCTCATTATCTATCTGAATATAAACTCTAGTTAGAAAAGTACTCATAATATGTAATAGAAAGTTGAACTATATATATATAAACTACTTGCTATCGAAGATGCAACACCAGGTAGTAACACAGATAAGAAAACTTTACTTTTTGTACGTGTACAGCACAGTAAGAAAAAACATGAATACATTTAAAGGTAATTTGGGGGCATACATGGTACAAAATTAGAACACAAAGCGTCCATCTATGGCGACTAAAATGACTATAACCTAGTTAGGCATCGAGTCGTATTGGAATCGGATGGCAGATAGGAGTTATTTCCTCCATGATACATCAAGTTTATACCTCACTCTTTATCAATCGTAGTGGACAGTGATTCTATCTCTCATCAACACGAAACTAGGTGTTTTCAATATATGACAGAACTGGAGAACGTACTGGCCAGGACCACAGTCAAACCCTCGACATCGAAGTACGTCTGGAAATGACTATAAACATACTGTAATGGTCACTCCGTGACGTCCATTATTGTGGGAGAGTCAGAAGGAAGATTTGCCATATTCAAAAAAAAAAAAAAAACTTATATTTATTTACTATTATAAACAGCAACACAGATTCTATAAACCAAGTTAAGAGATGCACCAACTTATAAATATGGAAAGGAATATAGCGAGGTAGACGAGATATGAGAGTCTTAATAAATCGGATCACTTCCGTCCAAGCAATATACCTTCTAATTCGAAGCGACCTAATCTAATTTAATTACTAATTGACAAATTGTGAATCTTAATCTTACACATATAAACTACGAAGTAGTCACTCATCTCTTCACGTTTAATCAATCACTGCTATCCGTTAGCAGTCTAACATCTCTCCGTTAACTTGAGAGTTTAATCCTTATATACGTCTTAATTTATATACTCACATCTTCTTCTTCGGGGGAAGATTTATAATAGAATAATTTTTAAAGACCCAAAATTCTCTTAGAGGCATATTAATTGAAAGAACGCGGATATATCACTCTTGCATCGTTCACTTGCTTTTAAATAGTAATCACTTGCATATCTTAGCATTTTCTTCCTTTGAAACTAATTGTAATTTTAATGATCAGAAGTGTGTAGCAGATAACGATCTAGTTTGTAAAAATGAAGAAGAAATTACCTGAACTAAAACAAAAAACAAAAGGAGTCTATTTTATTACAGGTTATGCATGGAAGAAGTGACTATCATTTTAATAAAAGCAGAGAAAAATCTCAAACTGTGTTGTCAAAAAGAAAGTTTGTTCAGCAATCATGTTGTCAACTGATCGAAGCTTAACTTAAAAAAGGAACTGTTTCATTTAAGCTTCTGACTAAAATGCAATGTTGACAGCATGAAAAAAGTAGAAAGAAATGTCTACTTTATGCGAAAGAGCTTTCACATAACCTCACAGAAACGAAACAGTAAAATCTGCCTCGGTAGTTTTCTTGCAATAAATCCAAAAACATCATATCAGAGGATTTTAAAAGGAAATATGCAGTAATGCACTCTAATGCGTTCTTTAATGTGTATTTTCTTCAGTTAGAGAATTCAATGCATTAGTTTTTGAAAGAAAAATATAGTATCAGTAGATTTTTAAATTCAGACTGTATTAAGAATGATCTAAGAATTCTTTAGAATTCTTTAATGATTTCAACTAGAGAAATTTTTAATAAATTTCTAGTTATATATTGGCATTGCCTTTGATATTTGTTGCTAAAAATTTAAAGTCAAGATAAATATTGGGAAATCATAAAAGTTAAAATGAGGATTTAGATTAAAATTTAAATAAAACTCAGAAAGCGAAGAAATTTAGAAATAGAGATTTAGACACGTAATTTATTAAGGGCATTGAGAGCCAGCAAGTAAATCACGTTTTTCAACCCTAACTGGAGGGTTGTGACGTCTCTCGCGTCTTTCTGCTAACATAACTCCTATATATTCTTTGTGACAGCCACGATTAATGGCAAAACTTTTCAGCAATACCAAGAAGGCCAGCGATCATAATATGTAATGAGATATGCACTATAAAGGGATGAAGCTTTTGATGAAAATGGCGTGGCAGAAACTTGAACATAGCGTGGCAAGCCTAGATATAGCGCGGCAGGCTCCAGAGATAGTATTGTGGAAGCATTCTACAGTCGATAGCGTGACAAAGCTTGAGTGTGAATCTTACAGATCAAGATTTGCCAGTCCGATAGTTTTGGGAAAAGAATAGAAGCCTAAGATAAAGTTGGAATCATCGTTTTATAAAGTTTATAGATACCATTTTCTAGGTAAAGGAACCAGAACTGAAAAAGGTGAATATTAGATATAAGAAATAGTAATTAGATGCATAGGATTATTAATGATAATTGAGATAAAGGATCTAGTTGCGTGATCTGACCCGAATACGTGATTTAATTTGGGCTTGACTCTCACTTTAATTAAAATTGTCAAATTAAATTTAAGTAATATAAGTTATTCTTAATAAAAGTTGTATTAAGAACTATGTCTCATCATTTTGATAATCCACACCTCTAGCACTTGGAACCGGCACGACATAACGGTCATCACAGGATGGCTATGTCGCAATAACACCAGACATATAATTCTGGGTTAGGTAATGTAGGTGGAAATACTGTTCTACCTGAAATGTACTTTTCAGGGTCGAAGAACATTGCAGAGTTTATAGAGTGTATCGATAATAACATACAGTTACCGAAAATCCCAAAGTAATCTGTCGTATTAACTACTTAAAAAGTCATCTCAGGGAAGGGCTCAAGATTGGTATTCGATATTTGGTTCGTTGTTAGTGCAAGGCCACAGCCACGTTTTAGCAACAAAAAACTGAATTAGCGAAGGCTTTCCCGCAGTCCAAAAATAAGAAAAGAACTACAGTCGCAGTTTTACGCGTCCCAGCAGGAAAGAAATGGATCCTACTGATTTCGTGTATAGATACTAAAATAGAGAAGTTTAGAATTAGGAATGTCCCAAGCGGGCTTAGTGGATCATATTTTAGTTCGACTCGAACCACAGATGCGAACTATGTGGAAGTCAGAAATCCACAAAACACGATACAACTTTTAGAAGTCTTGGCTAAATTCGAAGAGAATATTCTTACAAATTAAAAGGGGTTATCAGAACGATAATATATAGAAAGACGAGGTCAAAATGCTGCATAGGATGCCTAATTTTGAAGCTAATGGTAGAAACTGGAGAATTCTGAAATAAGAAGTAGACCAAATAACAGTAGAAATGAGTTTTATGAGAATAGCCGTCAAAGTAATACCGAGGGTTCGAGAGGAATACTAGGTTTCATAATAATGATCAAAGATTCAACAACAAGGGGTTCTCATTTCGAAATGAGCGAAATGATAATTTTAATAGAAGGGACCGTAGAAATAAGGGTTCAAGTGAAAATTTCAATCGTAATAGGACGCAAAGGGGACGATTAAATATTGTAAGGTTAATGATCAACCTCAAGGGGTGTCGACAAAGAGACAATTAGACTTTTCTCCACGATATGTATATCCTGCGTAGAACTTCCACACGTTCCTATTTTATTAAATAACACATTTTTTGAAGCGCTATGGGACACACCGGAGCAGATAAATCATTTATATCGGAAGAAGTATATAGAAAATATTTTTTCTATAAGCAAATTAAATCGCGAGCCTTGGGTAATAACAGCACAGGGTGCGGAAATGCCAAAACAGGGGGATTGTAGAATTGAATATTCGGGATCAGACAATTCGAAAGGTGGTGGAATTTCATGTTTTTGAAAGATTTAGAATACCCATGTATTCTAGGTATCGATTTCATAAAGTGGGTCAAGAATCGTATTAGATTTTGATCAGAAATCGTTGAAAAATTCAAATTCACTGGTTGAAGATAATAAGGTAAAATTAAGGGAATTTACGTTAATGGAGTTAAGAAATGAGGTTGCATCATAAATTTCCACAGTTTTACCGAAAAAGCATGGGAATAGTATAATTGGTGATAAAATTGGTATTGCCATAATCAGGGATTTTGGTACTTACTTCGCGGGAGCAATTAATAACGGAACAGAAAAATGACCCAAATTGGGTCATATCTATAGATATTTAGAAAACCGGAAGATAACTCGGTTAATGCTGCAACGATATGTGAGAATTGGTCCCACGATTTCCGTTTAATTGAAGGATTGTTATTTTTTGCGAAACACGCAACGTCATTAGGTGAAATGCGTGTATACATTCAAATCTTTAAGGAATGAAATAATGAGAGAGAATTTCATGACAAGCCAATCGCTGTGGACATAGGCAGATTTAAAGGCGTATCATAAAATTCAGGACGTTTGTTATTTCCCGTACATGAAAATTTATTGATCAATATGTCTCATGCCATATGTGCCGATTTAATAACTATAAAAACGCGTTACCAGCTGGTCGGTTAAATCAATTATATCAAATTATCCGAATGAGATAGTGACGTTAGATTTGATGAGCCCATATCCCTATCGAGAATAGGGTATGTACCGCTATATTTTGGTAATAACGCCGATCATTTCAGCAAATGGGCTGAAATTATACCTCTTAAAATTTTCATCTCGTATAATAGCGGATATTTTTTGATAACTTTATATCGCGTTATGGAGCTCCAATAAAATTAATAGAGTGATAATGATTACAATTTATGCCGAAATTTTTGAGAGCACTTAAGTGAAAGATTAGGCATAAAGATGTGAAGACTGTTGCATGTATCGACCACAAGCAAATCGGACTGAAAAAGTTAATCGAGATATGGTACAAATGATTGCAAATTATGTTAATGATCAACTTACGATACTTGGGATCAATTCTTACGTGATTTGCCACGCTATTCGTACGGCGGTAGATGAAAACAACGGGAAAAACACCGGCTGAATTATTTACAGGTCGAAATTGATTACACCATTTCAAAAACTAGTTATGATATCGGAAGAGTTCAAAAGTGCAAATTCAAGATATACAGAAAAGCTTTTAAAGAAGCTAGACTAAGAATGCGAAAAATTAAACAGGAAAGGTGGAAAAATATTATAATAGACGTAGAAAGACATAAAAAATAAGGTAAATGATTGGGTCTTATTAGAAACACACCCTGAAGTTCAGCAGCTAACAAAGTATGTGCTAAATTTAAACAAAAATTTGAGGGACCTTATAGAGTCTTAGAAGTTAAGAATAATAATAATATTGTAATGTAAAATCAGGAAAAAAGATTAACAGTTAGCATAGAATCAAAATAGAATATATCGTCATAGGAAATGTGATGAGGTCGAATTAGGAACAGGTATCCCAAATAGTATAAGATCAAATCAGGAAACTAGTACTTCGGAAAAAGTACATCAAAGATTAAATGAGTCACAATATGGAAAAGAAAAATCTGCGGTGAAACGTAAGTTAGAGGCAAAAGGGATTGGTAACCAATCAAATCAATATAAAATACAGAGAGGGACCCATAAAACAAATCACTGGTCAGATCACTACCACCTAGTTCAGTTGGGAATGAAAATAAAAACAAAAGGTTTAGATATAATATAGGGGTATTAAAAGATCGAGGTGTGTCGAGGGGGCAAAGTGGATACAAAGAAAGTGGCAAAAAGAAAGGGGGAACAATAATAATAATAAAAAGACAAAATGTCATCAGTACTATTTCAAAAGCAGGAAAAGAACAGAAGAGAATGCATAGAAGTTCCAAATAAATCAACTTACAGTCTAAGGCCACGACGGAGAACAGAAGAACCCCCGACCAGCCAAGGGAGACAATTGGGAAGTCAAGGAAAGGACGACAAGGGAGATTACAAACCTTACAACAAGAAATTCCAGTACAACCGAGGAAAGAAGAGTGGTAACACCCTCATCGTTGGACGTGAATGTGGGAGAAAACATATAAAAATCAGGTTGTATTGTTTAATTTTTTTATATGATCTTCCAACAAGTGGTCGGAAAATTATTGCAAGAAGTCGGGCGATGCTTAAAGTTATAAACCAAAGTCAAACACTACAATAGTGTTTATTTAATTTTAGACTTTTGACTTGTTAAAATTTTTCTGAAGAAAACATTTGTAATCACACATTTGTTTGCTTCGATGTATGACACTTCGTGAGATGCGAAAATTTCACTTTGAGATTTCATTTGTTATAATAGTTTATTGAAAAATGTTTATAATTGTATATTATGTATATATATATATGTTGTTGTATTGTTATGTATTATGAGGCATCTGGTTCAGGGGAAACGCGGCGTAGTCAAGGCACTAACAATAATAATAGCAGCTTTGCGCTGCGCAGCTCATTGGGGATTTTTGTTGGGGAAACCAGATGTGGGGATGGAGGATGAAAATTTATTGTGATATATAAATAATATATAATAATTGTGAAAATTGATTAATATTATGGAAATAGAGACTCAAAAGTTTTCATTTCCAGGGAACTTGACCCTGAAAATCTTGAAAAGTATGCAATTTATGGCTTCAACAAGAAAGGGCGGAAGTACCAGCTCCATATGAAGTGTTAGGAGTCAAAGGTGGGTCTGCGCACCCAGAGATATTTGTTTTAGAAAATTTAAGTGTATAAATATTTTAGAAATTGAATGTTAAAAGTGAAGTGGGCATAAATTAAACAGTAATTATTAATGTTGGCCTAGTTATTGGGTAAAATTTATTGTCACGAGTTTAAATTTAAATTGAATATTAAAAATTTAATTCTAAGATGAAGTAATAAAAGTAGGTCAAGATAAATTTTGGAAATTATAAGAAGTTAAAAATTTAAGATTAAAATTGCAATGAAAATTAAAGTCAAGATAAATATTGGAAATCATAAAAAGTTAAAATGAGGATTTAAGATTAAAATTGTCAAACTCAGAAAGCGAAGAAATTTGAGAAATAGAGATTTAGACACGTAATTTATTAAGGCATTTGAGAACCCTTAAGTAAATCACGTTTTCTTAACTATTGGAGGGTTGTGACGTCTCTCGCGTCTTTCTGCTAACATAACTCCTATGTTCTTTGACGGCCACGATTAATGGCAAAACTTTTCCAACTAATACCAAGAAGATAAACGATCGTAATATATAAATAGAGATATACTATAAAGGATAGAAGCTTTTGATGAAAAGAATGGCGTGGCAAGCTTAGATATAGCGGTAGCAAAACCTAGATACTTGAAACGCGGCAGGCTCAGAGATAGTATTGTGGAAGCATTCTGATCGATAGCGTGACAAAAGCTTAGTGTGAATCTTACAGATCAAAGATTTAGCAGTCCGATAGTTTTGGGAAAGAATAAAGAAGCCTAAGATAAAAGAAGTTGGAATCATCGTTTATAAAAGTTTATAGATACCATTTTCTAGGTAAAGGAACCAGAACTGAAAAAGGTAATATTAGATATAAGTAATTAGATGCATAGGATTATTAATGATAATTGAGATAAAAGGATCTAGTTGCGTGATCTGACCCAGAATACGTGATTTAATTTGGGCTTGACTCTCACTTTAATTAAAATTGTCAAAATTAGAATTTAAGTAATATAAGTTATTCTTAATAAAAAGTTGTATTAAGAACTATGTCTCATCATTTTGATAATCCCACACCTCTAGCTTACGCGGAACCGGCACGACATGGTCATCACAGGATGGCTTTATGTCGCACAGAAAAATACAAGTAACAAAATGATATTTATTGGACGAATACTGGAAACAACAAGTGATTAAATTTTAAAAAGAGGGCCCAGATTTACCAAGAAATTTTTTGAAAGCAAAAGTACTCAAGAACAACCACCTCTTGCAAATAACAGCATTCATGCAGCTTGGCCACTATGAGTCATCGAAGGGTGGATGGCATATACAGGTACAGATGCCCGTACGGCGAGAATTAATGCTGTCCACACCTGCGTGAGTCGGAAGACATAAAATTCGACATTTTTCAACACAGTAAAAAATACAATGCACGCTGAAACTCATCCAAATGTAAATTAAACATGAGTATGAAAGGTCAAACTATAAAAAAATCACGTGTCACAGTTTCGTATTGTTTGCATATATGCGTGGCGACATCTGTTAGCAATCGTCTCATTTGATATGCATACACCCGGTATACATATATATGTAAATACACTATTGATCTTTAAAAATTAACACACCAGGTGTGACGTCTCTCGCGTCTTTCTGCTAACATAACTCCTATGTTCTTTGACGGCCACGATTAATGGCAAAACTTTTCCAACCCAATACCAAGAAGATAAACAAAGATATTATGCAAATGAGATATACTATAAAAGGATAGAAGCTTTGATGATAAGATATAGCGTGGCAAGCTTAGAGATAGTAGTGTGGAATCATTCTGATCAATAACACAGTTGGATTTGAAGATAGCTTAGTGTGGAATCTTGCGCAGATCAGAGTTAGCTGTCGATAACTTTAGAAGGAATAGAAGCCTAGATAAAGAAGTTAGAATCATCGTATAAAGGATTTATAGATATCATTCTTTAGTTAAAGGAAGGGAGATCTGAAAAAGGTAATATTTGATATAGTAAAATTAGATGAATAGGATTATTAATGATAATTGAGATAAAAGGATCTAGTTGCGTGATCTGACTTAAATATACAGTTTTAATTGGGTGTTGACTCTCACTTTAATTATAATTGTCAAATTAGAATTTTAAGTAATATAAGTTATTCTTAATAAAAAGTTGTATTAAGAACTATGTCTCATCATTTTGATAATCACACCTCACAACACGCGCGGAACCAGCACGACATGGTCATCACAGGATGGCTATGTCTCGCAATAACCGAACATATAATTCTGGGTTAGGTAATGTAGGTGGAAATACTGTTCTACCTGAAATGTACTTTTTCGGGGTCGAGAGCATTACAGAGTTTATAGGTGTATCGATAATAACATACAGTTACTTGAAATCCCAGAAGTAATCTGTCATGTGCTTGCAAAGAATATCTCAGGGGAAGAGGCTCAAGATTGGTATTCGATATTTGGTTTGGGTATTGGTGCAAAATACAGCCGCAGGGCTGCGCAGCTCAAAAAACTGTGAATTAGCGAGAAGGCTTTTTCCGCAGTCAAAAATAAGAAGAACTACAGTCGCGGTTTTACACGCACGTCCCAGCGAAGAGGGAAGAAATCAGGATCTACTGATTTCGTGTATAGATATACTAAAATAGAGAAGTTTAGGAGTAGGAATGTCCCAAAGCAGACTTAGTGGATCATATTTTAGTTCGACTCGAACCACAGATACAAGACTATGTGGAAGTCAGAAATCACAAGAGAGGCTGATACAACTTTTAAGTCTTGGCTAAATTCGAAGATATTCTTGCAAATTAAAAAGGGGTTATCAGAACGATAATATAGAAAGACGAGGTCCAAAATGCGCATAGGATGCCTAATTTTGAAGCTAATGGTAGAAACTGGAGGAATTCTGAAATAAGAAGTAGACCAAATAACAGTAGAAATGAGTTTTATGAGAATAGCCGTCAAAGTAATAGAGGGTTCGAGAGGAATAGGTTTCATAATAATGATCAAAGATTCAACAACAGGGGTTACTCATTTCGAAATGAGCGAAATGATAATTTTAATAGAGGGGACCGTAGAAATAAGGGTTCGAGTGAAAATTTCAATCGTGGTAATAGGACGCAAAGGGGACGATTAAATATTGTAAAGGTTAATGATCAACCTCAAGGGGTGTCGACAAGAGAGACAATTAGACTTTCTCCGATATGTATATCACCCGTAGAACTTCCACACGTTCCTATTTTATTAAATAACACATTTTTTGAAAGCTATTCGGGACCGCCGGAGCGGAGATAAAATCAAATTTATATATCGGAAGAAGTATATGAAAATATTTTTTTTTCTGCCAAGCAAATTAAAATCGCACTTGAGCCCAGGTAATAACAGCACAGGGGGTGCGAAATATAAAACAAGAGTGTAGAATTGAATATTGGATCCAGACAATTCGAAAGGAATTGGTCATTTCATGTTTTTTGAAAGATTTAGAATACCCATGTATTCTAGGTATCGATTTCATAAGTGGAGTCAAGAATCGTATTAGATTTTGATCAGAAATCGTTGAAAATTCAAAATTCACTGGTTGAAGATAATAAAGGCAGAATTAAAGAATTTACACGTTAATGGGTCAGAAATGAAGTTAAATATGGTGGCTACAGTTTTACCGAAAAGCATGGGAATAGTATAATGGTGGTGATAAAATTAATTGTGCCATAATCAGAGGTTGGTACTTACTTCGCAGGGAATAATTAATAACGGAACAGAAAAATGATGACCCAGAATTAGGTCCTTATCTATAGATATTTGAAAACCGGAAGATAACTCGGTTAATGCAACGATATGTGAGAATTGGTCCCACGATTTCCGTTTAATTGAAGGATTGTTATTTTTTGCGAAACGCACACCAACGTCATTAGGTGAAATAATTGTATACATTCAAATTTAAGGAATGAAATAATGAGAAGAATTTCATGACAAGCCAATCGCTGGACACTTAGGCAGATTTAAAACGTATCCTTAAAAATTCGGGACGTTTGTTATTTCCTACATGAGAAAATTTATTGATCAATATGTCTCACATGCCATATGTGCCAAGTTAATAACTATAAAAACGCGTTACCAGCTGGTCGGTTAAATCCAATTATATCAAAATTATCCGAATGAGATAGTGACGTTAGATTTGTTGAGCCCATATCTATATCGAGAATAAGACGTAATCGCTATATTTTAGTAATAACCGATCATTTCAGCAAATGGGCTGAAATTATACCTCTTAAAAAGGCCTCATCTCGTATAATAGCGGATATTTTTTTTTTTTTTGATAACTTTATATCGCGTTATGGAGCTCCAATAAAATTAATAAGTGATAATGGTCCCCAATTTATATCCGAAATTTTTGAGCACTTAAGTGAAAGATTAGGCATAAGGCATGTGAAGACTGTTGCATATCGACCACAAGTAAATCGGACTGAAAGAGTTAATCGAGATATGGCGTGCAATGATTGCAAATTATGTTATTTAATGATGATCAACACGATACTTGGGATCGAATTCTTACGTGAGTTTGCTTACGCTATTCGTACGGCGGTGAATGAAACAACAGGAAAAACACCACAAGCTGAATTATTTTAGGTCGAAAATTGATTACACCATTTCCAAAAACTGGTTGTGATATCGGAAAGTTCAAAATTCGAAATTCAAGATATACAGAAAAGCTTTAAAAAAGCTGAACTAAGTACGAAAGTAAGCAGGAAAGGTGGGAAAAATATTATAATAGCCGTAGAAAAGACATAAAATAAAAGGTAAATGATTGGGTCTTATTAGAAACACACCCTGTAAGTTCCGCAGCTAACAAAGTATGTGCTAAATTTAAACAAAATTTGAGGGACCTTATAGGTCTTAGAAGTTAAGAATAATAATATTGTAATATGGAAATCAGGAAAAGATTAACAGTTAACGGCGTAGATCAAATAAGAATATATCGTCATAGGAAATGTGACGAGGTCGAATTAGGAACAGGTATCCCCAAATGGTATAAGATCCAAATCAGGAAACTAGTACTTCCGGAAAAAGTACATCAAAAAGTTAAATGAGTCACAATATGGAAAGAAAAAATCTGCGGTGAAACGTAAGTTGAAGGCAAAAGGATTGGTAACCAATCAAATCAATATAAAAATACAGAGAGGACCCATAAAACAAATCACTGGTTAGATCACTACCTAGTTCAGTTGGGAATGAAAATAAAAACAAAAAGGTTTTAGATATAATAGGGGTATTAAAGATCCAGGTGTGTCGGGGGCAAATTGGACCACAAAAGTGGCAAAGAAAGGGAACAATAATAATAATAAAAGACAAATGTCATCAGTACTATTTTAAAGCAGGAGAAAAAAGAACGAAGAGAATGCATAGAAGTTCCAAATAAATCAACTTACACAGTCTAAGGCCACGACGAGAACCGAAGAACCCCGACCAGCCAAGGAGACAATTGATTGAAGTAAAGGACGACAAAAGGGAGATTACAAACTACAACAAAAATTCCAGTACAACCGAGGAAGAAGAGTGATAGCACCTCATCGTTGGACGTGAATGTGGGGAGAAAACATATAAAAATCAGGTTGTATTGTTTAATTTTTTATGATCTTCCAACAAGTGGTCGGAAGAATTATTGCAAGAAGGAAGTCTCGAGGCGATGCTTAAAAGTTATAAACCAAGTCAAACACTACAATGAGTGTTTATTTAATTTGGAACTTTTTGACTTGTTAAAATTTTTTCTGAAAAGAAAACATTTGTAATCACACATTTTGTTTGCTTCGATGCCATGACTTCGTGAGATGCGAAATTCCTTTGGTTATTTGTTATAATAGTTTATTGAGAAAAATGTTTATAATTGTATAATATGTATATATATATATGTTGTTGTATTGTTATGTATTATGAGGCATCTGGTTCGGGGAAGCGCGGCGTAGTCAAGGCACCCCAACCGAAATAATAATAACGGCGCTGCGCGGCTCATTGGGGAGTTTGTTCGCAGGAAACCAGATGTGGGGATGGAGATGAAAATTTATTGTGATATATAAATAATATATAATAATTGGTAAATTGATTAATATTATGGAAGTAGAGACTCAAAAAGTTTTCCATTTCAGAAGTGACCTGAAAGTATGAAAGAAGTATGCAATTTATAGCTTCAACAAGAAGGGGAGCGGAGAGTACCAGCTCCCATATGAAGTGTTAGGGTAAAGATTGGGTCTGCGCACCCAGAATATTTGTTTTTTAGAAAGGGCTGGTGTAGCAATATTTTTAAGAAATTGAATGTTTAAAAGTGAGAGTGGGCATGAAAAATTTAAACAGTAATTATTAATGTTGGCCTAGTTATTGAGTAAATTTATTGTCACGAGTTTTAAATTTAAATTGAATATTAAATTTATTCTAAGATGAGTAATGAAAATTAAAGTCAAGATAAATTTTGGAAATTATAAAAAGTTAAAATTTAAAGATTAAAATTACCCCATTGAAAATTAAAGTCAAGATAAATATTTGAAGTCATAAAAATTAAGAAATAGGATTTAAGATTAAATTTAAATAAAAGAACTCAGAAAGCGAGAAGAAATTTAGAAATAGAGATTTAGACACGTAGTAATTTGTGGGGCATTGAGAACCCTTAAGTAGAAATCACGTTTTTTTCTTCTTAAGGAGGGGGTTGTGACGTCTCTCAAAAATTACTTTAAGCTTATAACTCCTATGTTCTTTGGCAGAAGCCACGATTAATGGCAAAACTTTTCCAACCCAATACCAAGAAGATAAACGATGCTAATATGTAAATGAGATATACTATATAAAAGGATAGAAGCTTTGATGAAGAGATAGCGTGGCAAGCTTAAGTATAGCGTAGCAAGCCTAGATATAGCGCGACAGGCTCAGAGATATTATTATTGGAAGCATTCTGATCGAGTAGCGTGACAAAACTTGGTATGAATCTTTAGATGAAGATTTAGCAGTCCGATAGTTTGGGAAAAAGAGGCCAGAAGCCTAAGATAAAGAAGTTGGAATCATGGGTTTGCCAGAGTTTTGTAGTACCATTTTCTAGGTAAAAGGAACCAGAACTGAGAAAAAAGGTAATATTGAATATAAGTAATTAGATGCATAGGATTATTAATGGTGAGATAAAAGGAATCAATTTGCGTGATCTGACTTGAATACGTGATTTAATTTGGGCTTGACTCCTTTAATTAAAATTGTCAAATTAGAATTTAAGTAATATAAGTTATTCTTAATAAAAGTTGTATTAAGAACTATGTCTCATCATTTTTGATAATCCCACACCTCTAACTTGCATGAACCGGCACATTTATGGTCATCACAGGATGGCTATGTCGCAGTAACACTTTCCAGACATATAATTCTGGGTTGAGTAATGTAGGTGGAAATACTGTTCTGCTGAAATGTACTTTCAGGGTCAGAAGGTATTGCAGAGTTTATAGGTGTATCGATAATAACAGCCACAGTTACTTGAAATCCCAAATGTCATGTGCTTATAAAAAGTCATCTCAGGGAAGGGCTCAAGATTGGTATTCGATATTATTTGGTTCGTTGTTGAGTGCAAAATACAGCCACGGATTTTCGCAGCTCAACTGAATTAGCGAGCTTTTCCCGCGGTCCAAAATAGAAAGAACTACAGTCGCAGTTTTACGCGTCCCAGCAGGGAAAGAAATCAGGATCCTACTGATTTCGTGTATGGAATTACTAAAAAATAGAGAGAAGTTTAAATTAGGAATGTCCCAAGCAGACTTAGTGGATCATATTTTAGTTCGACTCGAACCACAGATACAAGACTATGTGTGGAAGTCAGAAATCCACAAACACGATACAACTTTTAGAAGTCTTGGCTAAATTCGAAGAGATATTCTTGCAAATTAAAGGGGTTATCAGAACGATAATATAGAAGACGAGGTCAAAATGCGCATAGGATGCCTAATTTTGAAGCTAATGGTAGAAACTGGAGGAGTGCAAAATAAGTAGACCAAACTTAGTAGAAATAGGTTTTATGAGAATAGCCGTCAAAGTAATAGAGGGTTCGAGAGAATAGGTTTCATAATAATGATCAAAAGATTCAACAACGAGGGGTTACTTTCATTTCGAAATAGACGAAAACTGATAATTTTAATAGAGGGACCGTAGAAATAAGGGTTCAGTGAAAATTTCAATCGTGGTAATAGGACGCAAGGGGACGTTAAATATGTGTAAGGTTAATGATCGGCCTCAGGGGTGTCGACAAGAGAGACAATTAGACTTTTCTCCGATATGTATATCACCGTAAGAACTTCCACACGTTCCTATTTTTATTAAATAACACATTTTTGAAAGCGCTATGGGACACCGGAGCAGATAAATCATTTATATCGGAAGAAGTATATAGAAAATATTTTTCTATAAGCAAATTAAAAATCGCGAGCCCAGGTAGTAACGGCACAGGGGTTGCGAAATGCCAAAACAGGGATTGTGGGGAATTGAATATTCGGATCAGACAATTCGAAAGGAATTGGTCATTTCATGTTTTGAAGATTTAGAAGGCTCTTACATGTATTCTAGGTATCGATTTCATAAGTGGGTCAAGAATCGTATTAGATTTTGATCAGAAATCGTTGAAAATTCAAATTACTGGTTGAAGAAGATAATACAAAAGGTAAATTAAAGGAATTTACACGTTAATAGGTCAGAAATGAAGTTAAATATGGTGGCTACAGTTTTACCGAAAAGCATGGGAATAGTATAATTGGTGATAAAATTAATTATTGGCCATAATCAGGGATTTGGTACTTGCTAGAACAATTAATAACGGAACAGAGAAAAATGACCCAGGAGTAGGTCATATCTATAGATATTTAGAAAACCGGAAGATAACTCGGTTAATGCAACGATATGTGAGTGGTCCCACGATTTCCGTTTAATTGAAGGATTGTTATTTTGCGAAACACGCAACGTCATTAGGTGAAATGCGTGTATACGTTAAAAATCTTTTAAGGAATGAAATAATGAGAGAATTTCATGACAAAGCCAATCGCTGGACACTTAGGCAGATTTAAAACGTGTATCATAAAATTCGGGACGTTTGTTATTTCCCGTACATGAAAATTTATTGATCAATATGTCTCTACATGCCATATGTGCCAAGTTAATAACTATAAAAAGCGCGTTACCAGCTGGTCGGTTAAATCGAATATATCAAATTATCCGAATGAGATAGTGACGTTAGATTTGTTAGGCCCATATCCTATATCGAGAATAAAGACATGTACTTTATATTTTTAGTAATAACCGATCATTTCAGCAAATGGGCTGAAGTATACGCGCAAAAGACTCATCTGTTATAATAGCGGATATTTTTTGATAACATATCGCGTTATGGAGCTCCAATAAAATTAATAAGTGATAATGGTCCCCAATTTATATCAGGAAATTTTTGAGCACTTAAGTGAAAGATTAGGCATAAGGCATGTGAAGAGTGTTGCATATCGACCACAAGCAAATCGGACTGAAGAAAGAGGTTAATCGAGATATAGCAGGTGCAAATGATTGCAAATTATGTTATGGTAAACACGATACTTGGGGATCCAGATTCTTACACGTGAGTTTGCTTACGCTGGCCCCAAGTACGGCGGTGAATGAAACAACGGGAAAAACACCGGCTGAATTATTTTTAGGTCGAAGTGATTACACCATTTTCAAAAACTGGATTATGATATCGGAAAGTTCAAATTCAAAATTCAAGATATACAGAAAAGCTTTTAAAGCTAGACTAAGTACGAAATTAAACAGGAAAGGTGGGAAAAATATTATAATAGACGTAGAAAAGACATAAAATAAAAGGTAAATGATTGTGTCTTATTAGAAACACACCCTGTAAGTTCAACAGCTAACAAAGTATGTGCTAAATTTAAACAAAAATTTGAGAGGGACCTTATAGAGTCTTAGAAGTTAAGAATAATAATAATATTATTGTAATATGTAAAATCAGGAAAAGATTAACAGTTAACGTATTAGATCAAAAATAAGAATATATCGTCATAGGAAATGTGACGAGGTCGAATTAGGAACAGGTATCCCAAATAGTATAAAAGATCAAATCAGGAAACTAGTACTTCAGGAAAAATTACATCAAAGATTAAATGAGTCACAATATGGGAAGAAGAAAAATCTGCGGTTGAAACGTAAGTTAGAGGCAAAAGAGTTGGTAAACCAATCAAATCAATATATAAAAATACAGAGAGGACCCATAAAACAAATCACTGGTCAGATCACTACCTAGTTCAGTTGAGATAGAAATAAAAACAAAAAAGGTTTAGATATAATAGAGGTGATGCAAAGATCAGGTGTGTCGGGGGGCAGTGGACCACAAAGAAAGTGGCAAAGAAAGGGAACAATAATAATAATAAAAGACAAATGTCATCGGTACTATTTCCAAAAGCAGGAAGAAAGAACAGAGAATGCATAAGTTCCAAATAAATCAACTTACAGTCCCTAAAAAGGCCACGACGGAGAAACAGAAGAACCCCGACCAGCCAAGGAGACAATTGGGAAGTCAGGAAAGGACGACAAGGAAGTTACAAAGCCTTACAACAAGAAATTCCAGTACAACCGAGGAAGAAGAAAGAGTGATACTCAATCGTTGGACGTGAATGTGGGGAAAACATATAAAAATCAGGTTGTATTGAACATTTTTTTATGATCTTCCAACAAGTGGTCGGAAGAATTATTGCAAGAAGAAGTCTCGAGGCGATGCTTAAAGGTTATAAACCAAGGTAAACACTACAATGAGTGTTTATTTAATTTTGGAACTTTTGACTTGTTAAAAAAATTTTTCTGAAGAAAACATTTGTAATCACACATTTGTTTGCTACCGATGTAGCGGCTTCGTGAGATGCGAAAATTCCTTTGGTTATTTGTTATAACGGTTTATTGAAAAATGTTTATAATTGTATAATATGTATATATATATATGTTGTTGTATTGTTATGTATTATGAGGCATCTGGTTCAGAAACGCGGCGTAGTCAAGGCACTAACAATAATAATAGCGGCGCTGCGCGGCTCATTTGGGGAGTTTTGTTGAAACCAGATGTGGGGATGGAGATGAAAATTTATTGTGATATATAAATAATATATAATAATTGTGAAATTGATTAATATTATGGAAAATAGAGACTCAAAAAGTTTTTCATTTCAGGGGAGACTGACCTGAAAATCTTGAAAAGTATGCAATTTATAGCTTCAACAAGAAAGGGAGCGGAAGTACCAGCTCCATATATGAAGTGTTAGAGTCAAGGTGGTCTGCGCACCAAGAATATTTGTTTTTAGAAAATTTAAGTGTATAAAAATATTTTAGAATTGAATGTTAAAGTGAAATTGGGCATAAATTAAACAGTAATTATTAATGTTGGCCTAGTTATTGAGTAAAATTTATTGTCACGAGTTTAAATTTAAATTAGAATATTAAAAATTTAATTCTAAGATGGTAATGAAAATTAAAGTCAAGATAAATTTTTGGAAGTATAAAAAAGTTAAAACTTAAGATTAAAATTGCAATGAAAATTAAAGTCAAGATAAATATTGGGAAATCATAAAAGTTAAAATGAGGATTTAGATTAAAATTTAAATAAAACTCAGAAAGCGAAGAAATTTAGAAATAGAGATTTAGACACGTAATTTATTAAGGGCATTGAGAGCCAGCAAGTAAATCACGTTTTTCAACCCTAACTGGAGGGTTGTGACGTCTCTCGCGTCTTTCTGCTAACATAACTCCTATATATTCTTTGTGACAGCCACGATTAATGGCAAAACTTTTCAGCAATACCAAGAAGGCCAGCGATCATAATATGTAATGAGATATGCACTATAAAGGGATGAAGCTTTTGATGAAAATGGCGTGGCAGAAACTTGAACATAGCGTGGCAAGCCTAGATATAGCGCGGCAGGCTCCAGAGATAGTATTGTGGAAGCATTCTACAGTCGATAGCGTGACAAAGCTTGAGTGTGAATCTTACAGATCAAGATTTGCCAGTCCGATAGTTTTGGGAAAAGAATAGAAGCCTAAGATAAAGTTGGAATCATCGTTTTATAAAGTTTATAGATACCATTTTCTAGGTAAAGGAACCAGAACTGAAAAAGGTGAATATTAGATATAAGAAATAGTAATTAGATGCATAGGATTATTAATGATAATTGAGATAAAGGATCTAGTTGCGTGATCTGACCCGAATACGTGATTTAATTTGGGCTTGACTCTCACTTTAATTAAAATTGTCAAATTAAATTTAAGTAATATAAGTTATTCTTAATAAAAGTTGTATTAAGAACTATGTCTCATCATTTTGATAATCCACACCTCTAGCACTTGGAACCGGCACGACATAACGGTCATCACAGGATGGCTATGTCGCAATAACACCAGACATATAATTCTGGGTTAGGTAATGTAGGTGGAAATACTGTTCTACCTGAAATGTACTTTTCAGGGTCGAAGAACATTGCAGAGTTTATAGAGTGTATCGATAATAACATACAGTTACCGAAAATCCCAAAGTAATCTGTCGTATTAACTACTTAAAAAGTCATCTCAGGGAAGGGCTCAAGATTGGTATTCGATATTTGGTTCGTTGTTAGTGCAAGGCCACAGCCACGTTTTAGCAACAAAAAACTGAATTAGCGAAGGCTTTCCCGCAGTCCAAAAATAAGAAAAGAACTACAGTCGCAGTTTTACGCGTCCCAGCAGGAAAGAAATGGATCCTACTGATTTCGTGTATAGATACTAAAATAGAGAAGTTTAGAATTAGGAATGTCCCAAGCGGGCTTAGTGGATCATATTTTAGTTCGACTCGAACCACAGATGCGAACTATGTGGAAGTCAGAAATCCACAAAACACGATACAACTTTTAGAAGTCTTGGCTAAATTCGAAGAGAATATTCTTACAAATTAAAAGGGGTTATCAGAACGATAATATATAGAAAGACGAGGTCAAAATGCTGCATAGGATGCCTAATTTTGAAGCTAATGGTAGAAACTGGAGAATTCTGAAATAAGAAGTAGACCAAATAACAGTAGAAATGAGTTTTATGAGAATAGCCGTCAAAGTAATACCGAGGGTTCGAGAGGAATACTAGGTTTCATAATAATGATCAAAGATTCAACAACAAGGGGTTCTCATTTCGAAATGAGCGAAATGATAATTTTAATAGAAGGGACCGTAGAAATAAGGGTTCAAGTGAAAATTTCAATCGTAATAGGACGCAAAGGGGACGATTAAATATTGTAAGGTTAATGATCAACCTCAAGGGGTGTCGACAAAGAGACAATTAGACTTTTCTCCACGATATGTATATCCTGCGTAGAACTTCCACACGTTCCTATTTTATTAAATAACACATTTTTTGAAGCGCTATGGGACACACCGGAGCAGATAAATCATTTATATCGGAAGAAGTATATAGAAAATATTTTTTCTATAAGCAAATTAAATCGCGAGCCTTGGGTAATAACAGCACAGGGTGCGGAAATGCCAAAACAGGGGGATTGTAGAATTGAATATTCGGGATCAGACAATTCGAAAGGTGGTGGAATTTCATGTTTTTGAAAGATTTAGAATACCCATGTATTCTAGGTATCGATTTCATAAAGTGGGTCAAGAATCGTATTAGATTTTGATCAGAAATCGTTGAAAAATTCAAATTCACTGGTTGAAGATAATAAGGTAAAATTAAGGGAATTTACGTTAATGGAGTTAAGAAATGAGGTTGCATCATAAATTTCCACAGTTTTACCGAAAAAGCATGGGAATAGTATAATTGGTGATAAAATTGGTATTGCCATAATCAGGGATTTTGGTACTTACTTCGCGGGAGCAATTAATAACGGAACAGAAAAATGACCCAAATTGGGTCATATCTATAGATATTTAGAAAACCGGAAGATAACTCGGTTAATGCTGCAACGATATGTGAGAATTGGTCCCACGATTTCCGTTTAATTGAAGGATTGTTATTTTTTGCGAAACACGCAACGTCATTAGGTGAAATGCGTGTATACATTCAAATCTTTAAGGAATGAAATAATGAGAGAGAATTTCATGACAAGCCAATCGCTGTGGACATAGGCAGATTTAAAGGCGTATCATAAAATTCAGGACGTTTGTTATTTCCCGTACATGAAAATTTATTGATCAATATGTCTCATGCCATATGTGCCGATTTAATAACTATAAAAACGCGTTACCAGCTGGTCGGTTAAATCAATTATATCAAATTATCCGAATGAGATAGTGACGTTAGATTTGATGAGCCCATATCCCTATCGAGAATAGGGTATGTACCGCTATATTTTGGTAATAACGCCGATCATTTCAGCAAATGGGCTGAAATTATACCTCTTAAAATTTTCATCTCGTATAATAGCGGATATTTTTTGATAACTTTATATCGCGTTATGGAGCTCCAATAAAATTAATAGAGTGATAATGATTACAATTTATGCCGAAATTTTTGAGAGCACTTAAGTGAAAGATTAGGCATAAAGATGTGAAGACTGTTGCATGTATCGACCACAAGCAAATCGGACTGAAAAAGTTAATCGAGATATGGTACAAATGATTGCAAATTATGTTAATGATCAACTTACGATACTTGGGATCAATTCTTACGTGATTTGCCACGCTATTCGTACGGCGGTAGATGAAAACAACGGGAAAAACACCGGCTGAATTATTTACAGGTCGAAATTGATTACACCATTTCAAAAACTAGTTATGATATCGGAAGAGTTCAAAAGTGCAAATTCAAGATATACAGAAAAGCTTTTAAAGAAGCTAGACTAAGAATGCGAAAAATTAAACAGGAAAGGTGGAAAAATATTATAATAGACGTAGAAAGACATAAAAAATAAGGTAAATGATTGGGTCTTATTAGAAACACACCCTGAAGTTCAGCAGCTAACAAAGTATGTGCTAAATTTAAACAAAAATTTGAGGGACCTTATAGAGTCTTAGAAGTTAAGAATAATAATAATATTGTAATGTAAAATCAGGAAAAAAGATTAACAGTTAGCATAGAATCAAAATAGAATATATCGTCATAGGAAATGTGATGAGGTCGAATTAGGAACAGGTATCCCAAATAGTATAAGATCAAATCAGGAAACTAGTACTTCGGAAAAAGTACATCAAAGATTAAATGAGTCACAATATGGAAAAGAAAAATCTGCGGTGAAACGTAAGTTAGAGGCAAAAGGGATTGGTAACCAATCAAATCAATATAAAATACAGAGAGGGACCCATAAAACAAATCACTGGTCAGATCACTACCACCTAGTTCAGTTGGGAATGAAAATAAAAACAAAAGGTTTAGATATAATATAGGGGTATTAAAAGATCGAGGTGTGTCGAGGGGGCAAAGTGGATACAAAGAAAGTGGCAAAAAGAAAGGGGGAACAATAATAATAATAAAAAGACAAAATGTCATCAGTACTATTTCAAAAGCAGGAAAAGAACAGAAGAGAATGCATAGAAGTTCCAAATAAATCAACTTACAGTCTAAGGCCACGACGGAGAACAGAAGAACCCCCGACCAGCCAAGGGAGACAATTGGGAAGTCAAGGAAAGGACGACAAGGGAGATTACAAACCTTACAACAAGAAATTCCAGTACAACCGAGGAAAGAAGAGTGGTAACACCCTCATCGTTGGACGTGAATGTGGGAGAAAACATATAAAAATCAGGTTGTATTGTTTAATTTTTTTATATGATCTTCCAACAAGTGGTCGGAAAATTATTGCAAGAAGTCGGGCGATGCTTAAAGTTATAAACCAAAGTCAAACACTACAATAGTGTTTATTTAATTTTAGACTTTTGACTTGTTAAAATTTTTCTGAAGAAAACATTTGTAATCACACATTTGTTTGCTTCGATGTATGACACTTCGTGAGATGCGAAAATTTCACTTTGAGATTTCATTTGTTATAATAGTTTATTGAAAAATGTTTATAATTGTATATTATGTATATATATATATGTTGTTGTATTGTTATGTATTATGAGGCATCTGGTTCAGGGGAAACGCGGCGTAGTCAAGGCACTAACAATAATAATAGCAGCTTTGCGCTGCGCAGCTCATTGGGGATTTTTGTTGGGGAAACCAGATGTGGGGATGGAGGATGAAAATTTATTGTGATATATAAATAATATATAATAATTGTGAAAATTGATTAATATTATGGAAATAGAGACTCAAAAGTTTTCATTTCCAGGGAACTTGACCCTGAAAATCTTGAAAAGTATGCAATTTATGGCTTCAACAAGAAAGGGCGGAAGTACCAGCTCCATATGAAGTGTTAGGAGTCAAAGGTGGGTCTGCGCACCCAGAGATATTTGTTTTAGAAAATTTAAGTGTATAAATATTTTAGAAATTGAATGTTAAAAGTGAAGTGGGCATAAATTAAACAGTAATTATTAATGTTGGCCTAGTTATTGGGTAAAATTTATTGTCACGAGTTTAAATTTAAATTGAATATTAAAAATTTAATTCTAAGATGAAGTAATAAAAGTAGGTCAAGATAAATTTTGGAAATTATAAGAAGTTAAAAATTTAAGATTAAAATTGCAATGAAAATTAAAGTCAAGATAAATATTGGAAATCATAAAAAGTTAAAATGAGGATTTAAGATTAAAATTGTCAAACTCAGAAAGCGAAGAAATTTGAGAAATAGAGATTTAGACACGTAATTTATTAAGGCATTTGAGAACCCTTAAGTAAATCACGTTTTCTTAACTATTGGAGGGTTGTGACGTCTCTCGCGTCTTTCTGCTAACATAACTCCTATGTTCTTTGACGGCCACGATTAATGGCAAAATTTTTCCCAACCCCAATACCAAGAAGATAAACGATCATAATATGTAAATGAGATATACTATAAAAGGATAGAAGTTTTTGATGAAAAAAATGGGTGGAAAGCTTAGATATAGCGTGGCAACCTAGATATTGCGCGGCAGGCTCAGAGAAGTATTGTGGAAGCATTCTGATCGATAGCGTGACAAAGCTAGTGGGGAATCTTACAGATCAAGATTTAGCAGTCCGATAGTTTTGGGAAAGAATAGAAGCCTAAGATAAAAGAAGTTGGAATCATCGTTTATAAAGTTTATAGATACCATTTTCTAGGTAAAGGAACCAGAACTGAAAAGGTAATATTAGATATAAGTAATTAGATGCATAGGATTATTAATGATAATTGAGATAAAGGATCTAGTTGCGTGATCTGACGAATACGTGATTTAATTTGGGCTTACTCTCACTTTAATTAAAATTGTCAAATTAGAATTTAAGTAATATAAGTTATTCTTAATAAAAGTTGTATTAAGAACTATGTCTCATCATTTTGATAATCCCACACCTCTAGCTTACGCGGAACCGGCACGACATGGTCATCACAGGATGGCTATGTCGCACAGGAAGAAATACAAGTAACAAAATGATATTTATTGGACAGATACTGGAAACAACAAGTGATTAAATTTTAAAGAAATTTGGGTACCAGAAATTTTTGAGAAATAAGTACTCAGAACAACCACCTCTTGCAGAAATAACAGCATTCATACGCTTGGCCACTGAGTCCATCAGAGATTGGATGGCATATACAGGTACAGATGCCCATGCAGCTTGAACACGATGCCACAGCTCATCAACCGTAGTGACTGGCCTTAAGGTGACGAGTCAGTCACTCTGCAACCATGAACCAAACGTTTTCTATTGGCAATAGACCTGGTGAAGTGCATGCCAAGGCAACAGCTGAACGTTTTTCGTATCAAGAAATGTTCGTACAATACCGGCAACCTGCGGTCGCTCATTATCCTGCTGAAACGTTGGGTTTGGCAGGGCTCGAATAAAGGGTACAGCCACTGGTTGTAACACACCAGAAATGAAAGGAGCACTATTCAAAGTGCCGTCAATGAGAACAAGAGGTGACGGAGACGTATATCCAGAAGAACTCCATACCATCACGCTAAGTAATTTGCTAGTATGACGAAGACGAATGCACTTAGCCAATGTGGGTTCGCCACGATGTCGTTAAACACGGATGCGATGATCTTGATGCTGTAAAGAGAACCTGGATTCATCTAAAAAAAATGACGTCTCGCCATTCGTGCAGGTTCGAAGTTGATCCCGCCATTGAAGACACACTTGTCTGTGATACAGCGTCAAGGCCATGGACGATCCATGGTCTCCGAGCTGAAAATCTATGCTGCTGCAAAGGTCGTCGGATTGTGCGTGCAGACATTTGTCTTGCGAACAACCCCAATTCTTGACTCGGGGCTTGTGATGTGGCTTGCCCGGTCCATTAAGGTCATGCCAGTAACAGGCCTGCCTTTTCGGCTACTAATGATAGGGGGCAGTTGAGATCCAGAACTGCGTTCCATATTACTGTTATGAACCTATGGATTCCACCTTCTGCTAACAGTCATTGGATCTCAACCAATGCGAGCAGCAATACTGCGACACGATAAAACGCAATCCCAGTACGCTGTAATTTGACCTTTATCATACGAGCTGATAAGTATTTCTGCTTCTTACACGAGGCATCACAACAACTTTTCATCGGACAACAACGTTCAAATGCAATTTGTGTATGAGAAACCGGCTGAACAATATCCTTCTTTAAACATATTGTAGGAGTCACTACCGAAACTTGCTTTGTCTGAATATGCTGAAAAGCTATTTATTTTGCATCTCATAGCATCTTCTTTCTGTCGTTTAAATTTCGCGCCTGTAGCATGTCACCTTCTTGGTGTAGAACTTTTAATGGCCAGTAGTGTAAAATGCACTCTAATAAACTTAATTTTGTTGTGTGTGTGTGTGAATATATGTTTTTTTTTCCTTTTTGAAATATCCTTTAACTTGAAATATCCTTCAGTTGCGTGTTAAATGATTTTCCTGTATATATATTAGGTTGGCAACTAAATCCCCGGTGTCTTTTTTTTTTTTTAATTTTAACTTTCCGCATGTAATTAAGTATTTCTTGTGCATAGTGTCTTAAATCATTTGAAAGAGATTAATTCATTGGTCTACCGGGAACTAGGTTTTTTTGTTCGAGTTATGTTAATTTTGAGATCGTTATAATTAAATATCAAGATGAAAAAGTCGACAATTCCTTCATTTTGGTTTTAACCAAGGTTCTAAGCCAGTTTAAAGTGGCTCACGACATTTGTAATGGGTTTAAAAAGGATGCCATAGCTGAAATAACCATCCCTGGTTGAAAGAGATTTGCCGAGTTCAAAAATGGAAAATGTGGCCTGAAAGAAATATTTCTTTCTCGCCGTCCAGATGAGTTCGATAAAGGCGACTAAACCACCTTTTTCAGGAAAATTTGTGCCATACCACAGGAGAAATGACAGGGAAAATTGAATGTTCCCACGATGTTTTAGAGAAGATTTCCATTCGATGGCAAGGTTCAGAAATGTAGAGCACGTGGTTTCCGCGTGCTTTAAGTGACAACAAAAGTCAACTAGCCACAATGTACCCTTCTATGCTTACTCGTCACCACCGCTCAACACATGAACCCAAGAAACTTTCGATCTCTTTCAAACACTGTGTGTAGAGTTCTTTTAATACTGATGCAGATTTTTTCGAGTCGAAACCGCTTAATTTCTAGCGAATGAAGTATTACAAATCTTGTTGAGCGTCTGGAAGAAGTAATTAACAACAAGGAAGAATACATAATTGAATAATGACACAGTGTTAGTGAAGGATTTACTTATTGCATAGAAATATTTGTTTTTTTTTATACCTTCTCTCGTCTCTCTTCACACCGTACACACGCTCCCAAATCACGCAACTTTTAATCGGCAGTTTAGGGGGTTAAGAAATAAACTTTTAAAAATGATGAAAAATTAGTTACTTACTTAAAGTACCAGGCTACTTACGACAACTTTGAAAAAATGAAAATATGTGGATTTTTTTGTAGTTTTTAGATTTATTTAGAACAATTCAAGAGAAATATGCTAAAATTAAGAAGAGAAAAATAAATTATTATTGTTAAAATGGGAAAAATTGGTCAAAATATGCAAAAAATACATAAACGGGGTTTATTCTGTACAAAAAGTTTATGAACAACTTTTCAATTTTTGATGTGTTGTTTTCTTATTCCTTTTTGTGAAATGACCTTCAGGATAAGCGATATTTTAATTTTTACAAAAACTAGAGTACTTTATCTTAGTTGTTACAGTGAAATTTCTGAAAAAAACATTGATTATATTCCCATAAGGGACTGTAAATTTTGTAATAAAGCAGTGATTGATAAATCTGAAGGTTAAAAAACACTTCTAATATTATACACAGAACATACAGATAAAAATTCACAGTTCCTTATTTTCAAAACTTTTTGAGCAATCACCATCCCCGTTTGAGCATTTTCAAAAAATAAAAACCCATTTCGAGTAAAACGCATTTTAAAGTACGACATCTTGCTTAAAGCAAGGCTATCTACTTTTACTAAAACACTGGTAGTGTGTGTTAATGGAAAATAATAAACTTAATATATTTATAAAGCTAATAAGATGCCCTATAAAATAAAATTATAAAAAAAATCAATTTTTGGCGAAATTCACAATTTTATGGTAGTCGGATACCTTAATATATATATGTATATATCTATCTTAGGATTATATATATATATATATATATACAATTAACCGGAAAATGCTTCTCTTAAATAAATAAAAATATGGCAGAATTTATAATACCGACCATGATAACCAAATAGTCATTGCATTAGGCTCATGGATGGCAAGGTTTAAGTTGAGTTGTGGAATCAAAACCTGATTCTATTAAAGACTTAACTTTCTGCGCTTTAAATTTCTTACAGCTGTAAGTTCTCGCATTAATCAGCAGTAGATAGGATAGTGGGTTACCAGCTCAAATGTAGTCATTGTCTTCTAACCGTGGATCAAAATTATGAAGCAGATGGGAATAAGTTAAATTTCTACCCTTGGATATCCATGTTTTCGGATCGCGGAAAATTGATTTATAGCTTTAAGCCCTTGGGGGAGGGGGGGACTCGTTTCCGCTTGGACAGTAACGATTTCGGATCAACAGCTGCTGACTTCTTGCACATTTCTTTGATTATTCTCATGGATCTGATACAGCTAGGAAATATGAAACACATTCGCAGTTTTAGAAGGTACCTTAGTATATCCTATAAACGTCCTTTTTGTGTCTTATTAATAATTAACTGTATATATGCAAGTTTAATAAATATTTATGGTAATAAAAAATATAAGCAGAAGTTATCCACGCTTATGTTGAAGAAGATATTTATACCAGATGTGATTATAAACCCTTTCTTAACGAAAATAGGCAGTGAATTGCATTTGTGTTCATTACATATTTTTCAGTGTAAAATTATAAGCTTTCCATATTGTAAAATTTAATATTTTTCACGATTTTTTTGTTGTTTTTATACAAGCACATAATTAAGGTTACACAATAATAAAGTCTAAAAAAAAACTGGAAAATTTTCTTTTCTTCTAAATTTAGAAGAGCTTTTCTAAATCATATATATATATATATATATATATATATATATATATATATATATACTAGCTATAGAGGTCTGCGTTCACCCATAAGAAATCATATAGCAAAGGTAAAATTTAATAGAAATCTAATTTTTTTCCTAACAAAATTTCACGAATTTATTTTCTATTATTTAAATATTGAGCATGCGAGAATTCGTTAATTTTGAATTAAAACTACTTAGTATAACGGGAGTTTTGTAGCAAAACTCCCGTAGGCAGAAAAAGTCTGCGTTCACTTTTTGAATATTCTTGATTCTTGGAATTTGTATCAACAGGCGTTATAGGTTAACGGAGTTTTTGAATTTAGTTATCAATTAAAATAGCTTAAAAAAATTGTGAGGCAATAATTTTTACGTTTTTGTGAGATACGAAGCAATTCAAAGACATGGAAAACAAAAAGAAGGAAATTAGTATCAGTGAGAATAAAATCATTGTGAAAATGTGAAAAGATGGAAAAAGTCGTCGGGATATAGCCATATCCATTGGACGGCAGTATTCACCTATCCACAGCATGTTATTTTACAACTTTAAATCTTCAAGAGTTTACAATATTCCAAAACCCTCGTTTATGTCATCCATCTAAACTCACAATCGGGGAAAACAAAAAGTATGACATAAAGGTAAAAAATTTTCCTTTTTGTTCAAATGCAACTTAAATAACAACAGACATTCACGAGAAGTTTAACAAAAATATTTTGGGGGGATACTGCAAAAAAAACCCAAAAGGGTGGATATCATTGTCGAGTGGTTCGCAGAAAAGCCTTTTTTCAATGCCCAAACCCGGGTTTAAGCGGGATAGTTTTTAAAAAAAGATCATATAAAAAAGCCTCTTTGAGTTCGGGAAAAACTGTGATATTCTCTGATGAAAATTTTTGTATTTTCGGCAAAAAAAGGTCGTAAATTAGATGGAAACCCTTTTGCTCAGCGTTTCCCAAAACGAGATTTAGTACCAACTTAAAAAGGCGGAAATGGAGTCAGTGTGGGTGCTTTTGGGAGAAAATGATGTTGGGGTTGGAGATATATAATCAAGAACATACATGATTACTTTGATGTCCAAAAAATCAATTAAAGGAAAATACCACCAAACTGGGCCCATGATCTTCGTTTCTTTTTTAAACACAAACGATCCTAAGCACACCGCTGAGATTGTAAGTTTTGGGATCTTGTATAATTTTCCCAAATCCCGCAAATGGCCCGCAGTCATTTTCCCCCCTGAACCCTTTACAGAACCCCTTTATGAGTTTTTGCGGGAAACGCAGGTTTCTTTCAAAAATGTATCCTGCAAGGATAACCCCAAGGGAGGTTCTTAAAACTTTTGGGGGAGAAGAAAATGCAAAAAAACCACAAGATTTATTAGTTAAAGTAAAACCTTTTCCCCGGAGATTCTAAAAATGATGAGGTTATCCAAAACCAAGAAAACAAAATAGCCCCATTAATTATTTTTTTTAAAAAATTTTTATAGTTACTACTAAAACAGTGAAGCAGTTTTTTTTCTATTTTATTTTTTGTTGGGTATCGTCAAAACCTGTCTTTTTTTTTAATATCCTATGAAGGAAAACCCAAAATTTTACTTTTGTTATTTTTTTGAATATTTAAAAAATGAACTAAATAAAAATCAAATTTAAAAAATTTTTTTTTTAAATTCCAGTTTTTAAATTTTTTTTTTTCGTTTTTCTTTAAGCAATAGTAAGTGAACACAGACTTTTTTCTAGCTAGTGTTAAAACCTGTGAGATCCTTTAACATATTTGAACTAAATTTATATAACGAAAATTAACTGAAAATTCACTAATTTTAAAAAATTAAAAAAATTGGCCAAACCCAAGAAAAATTCCATCCCGTTTGTGCTAGTCTTTGGCCCAATTCTGCCAAAGCATATTAAAGCAGTCGTTCTATACTTACATACAGACGTAAAAAAAATGGAGCATTCTAAATAACTTTCACAATTTTCATTTCAATTGTACAAAACTTATATCAATTGATAATTTTGTTAAAAACACGCCACAATTTATGAAATACTAACTCTTTACAATAAATTCATACCAATATTAGTTTCATCTGGTATGCAAAACGGAAAACAAGCAGAAGCCTGAAAATCTTTCCACAAATTAAGAATGAGTCTAAATTTCCAAGAACTTCATATATTCCTGAAAATAAGTTTTAGAAACTGTTTATCTTTCTCTCTCTGGTTGGATACAATAATTAACTGTTTTGTACCGAATTTTGAGTATTTTATTGTCTAATTTAATGCCATAATGAAGTAAAATTTAATAAATAACAGTATTGTTGTGAGTTACATTATAAATATTATTTTAAATGATACTTACATTTGTTAAAATATGCATCTTTTCAACGAATTCTTAATGATATTAGTTTAACCTTGCCTATAGGAATAAAATCTTGCATTTGAAATTAATTTTTGCTACGAAACGTAAGTTAGTCTCAGGATAGTATATCCACGCGTTATAAAAGTAGTACTACATCAAATATCATTCTTTAACAAGACAGTTAACTTGACGTAATTAGCAATTTTAAGTCCTCGTAAATCAGGCAAGTTATAAATACAACATGTCAGAAGGTTCTAAGATAGGGTTTCATCAGGATTTCTAAGTATACGTCAAGCCCAGCAAGAATTACGAATCGATTTTTCGCCTTCTTCAGTCTTCCTTGTTTATGCAAGAATTCTCAGCTCCTTACTTAATTTTGAAAGCCTTAGGAGAGTCCGGACCGTGACTAACCGGATTCATAACTTCTGTCCGGGACTTCACTCAAAATTCCGGGTTTTGTGAGGATGAAAGGGAGGAAATATTTGAAAATTCTTCGTAATTGAATAAGCCAAGCGCAGACTTATTTTGGTAACCTCGGAGCGTCGTTTTTGGAACCGGTATAATAATTAACGCCGTGTAAAAATAAAAATCTTGTCTTCTTGAATTTTATTGCATGCCCTAAAGGCACAATAAGCTAGGGAAAGTTTTGTTTTTTAATGAAAATGTTTATGAGAAATAATAAATAAGTTTTGTTTATGGAGAATGCTTCCTTTATGATAATTATTTTTATGTTTTGATTTAGCGAGGAGATAAAGTTCTTTTTGTTTATATTCGTTTCGATATCAGGAACCCATTAAGAAATAAAAATGAGTGGATTTTAAAAATTCTAACTTTGAAATCTTAATGATATATTGTGTGATTTTTTTAGATGGATTGAATGATTTGTAACTTATATTGAAAGTTATTTTTCATAAAAAGAAATTAAAAAAAATATCTTCTTAAAAGTAATTTTATTTTTTAAATTTATTATTTTAGAAATACATTCCTTAGATTAAGGAATTCAACTACTCTCAACACCTTTTGCCTAAAGCAATATATGAAGATTTTTTGTGGGATTAAGTTTTTTTTTAAATAAAACAATAAAAAAGTTCTTAAAATTGAAAATGGAAAAAAAAATTTTAATGAAAAAAGGAAAAAATCTGTTTAAAATTTATAAAAAAATATATGAATGAAGGGAGTTCCACACACTGTACACAAACAGTTTATGAACAAATTCTTAACTTTTAAATTTTGATGCGTTAAGGGGACATGGAACGATTTACGCAAAAATTTTTAATTTAAAGATTTTCAAAATTTCTTTGGTTGCCTCCTGTGCGCATACTACGTAAAACAGATTTTGTGCTCAAAATTTCACAAAAAACTAGCCATTTGATTTTTTTTAAGAAAAAAAATTTGAGAAGTGATTTTAAAATGCTACTCCTCCTACAAAAATTTACGTGCACGCATGAAATTTGATTTACAAAAACATCAAACTATGTATAACAAAAGTTGGTATGAATTTTACTATAACATGATTGGTATTCGTACAATTCTTCTTTTTGTGAATGCTTATTGAAAATTCCTTAAAAAATGGATGAATTCAGAGTTCAATTATTTTTAAAAAAAATAAGTATTGCTTTGATTCAAAAATGCATACCAACTTTTGTTACATTCACTATTAGCAGTAGGTAAAAAAAACTTCGAAGCATTAGGCTCAACAGAAAAGAAGCCTTAGCATTTTAAATGAAGACAAACTAGTTATTTTATATTTCTAAGATAAGCAAGTTTAGTTTTGATTTGCCAAAGTATGTGAATAAAAATGAGTGTAAAAGCGATTATAATTCTACGTTTTTTTAGTTTAGAGCTTTCAAATTTTGTGAGGTTATAGAAAAGTATATGAAGAATAATTTAGGCTAAAAAAAATAGATTTAATTTTTTGACAGATTTTTGTCAATTGAATCATACGGTGTCCTCTTAATTCGATATTCATTGTTAGAAAGACTGTTAGGATGAGATATATTTCTATTTTTACAAAAAAATAGATCGCTTTATTTTAGTTATAGAAAATTTCTTTAAAAAAATGAATATATTCACATAAGGGGCTGTATTTTTGTAATAATCCAGGGATTGATAATTCAAGCTCAAAACAATCCCACTATTATACATAATATACAAAAAAAAAAAAAAAAAAAAATAAAAATAAAATTTTTTAAAAAATTTTTAAAAAAAATTAAACATTTTTTAAATAAAACATACTTTTACGTTTGAAACCCCCGTTTCTGTGTATTAATACTTAAATATAGATTTACAATTTCCAGATCTATAAATAATGTCTTTCCAATTTTCTCAGACAATGCACAATTTCTCTTTTAAGTCAACAAAGATTAATTAAATAAACATAATTTTGGCGCTAATTATTCAACTGAATTAAGATAAAATAGCATGAATATCCAATATTTATCAAAAGCAAATAATCTTAATTCTGAAAAATATTGGTTTATGAAAAATTTCATTTCATTTCATTTTGAGCATTATTCAGAGATACCTCAAATGTGGTACAGTATTACCACTTTTCGAATCCTTACAGTCTCTTCCCAAATTGGATTTCGAAAATTCGTTACATCCGATTATTTAAATATCGAGTGGATGTCCACGAAGTTTCAGAAATCAAGATCAATTGGAATCAATTGTCAGCACCAGACGCTTCGAAATTCGAAAACGCGATCCAATCACAGTGTCACACAGAGCTGATACAAATAAATTTAATCGAATGTCAAGAGATCAATTTTACTTGAGAAGAGTCTAGTTCCGTAAAATGGTATTGCGTAAAAGTTACTTTTATACTACGATAGTGAGAAATGTCGGTATACTGTGAAGGATTCCGAGTGAATTCATACCATTGTTCTGTAGATAATCTAAGTAATGAAAATAGCAATGAAACAGTTAAGTATTGATTTAAATATAATTCAAAGCTTACACATATCACAAGGTTCGACTGATAAAATAACCTGATGAAATGCGATTAAAATTAGCATTAAATAAATAGTTGAAAATTCCCTACGGAATTAGAGACGATCTTCCAAATAGATTGTGATAAATTTTACGAGATACATAGAATGCTTCTCTCTTCATTTACACCAGCATTTCTCAAACTGTGAGGTTAACCCCTCCCCCTAGGGGACGTGATGACTCTATGAGGAAAGTGCGAGCATATTGAATCGTCGAAAACAAAAGATTTATCAAAAAAATATTTATTTACTGAATATAAACAAACAAAATCATTCTGACAAAATAAAAAATAAAATACACAGACTCATTTATACAGACATAATATACTTATAAATGTATAAGTACTGTACAATGTATTTGATAATTAATTTATCAATACTAAATTAATAACACATTTAAAAATTGCCAGTGATCCCATGGGCTTATCACATATAAGATTATATACAAAAAGTAACACCTTTTCTTAATAATTTGTACTGTTTATAATTAACTGCTGATCAAAAGTTACACAATTCGCTCCACAATGCCACTGTTTTCCTGGTAGGTGCACATATATGATGTATTGGGAAGGGGGGGGGGGGAGAAAGGAATATGTAAGAGAATTTTTTCTCTGAAATAAGTAAATCCTTCGCAAACAGTGTCAAGATCCTTTTATTGTATTCCAAAGCCTTCGAAATAATTTTATGGATAGCAGTGTGCGGAAAAGAATCTTGCATTAGAAAGACGTTTATATACGTCCGGGGCAATTAACGTTTTGGCTGAGCGAGACGTTTGTATACGCTTGCCGTATATAAACGCCGTTTGTCATATTGTAAGTTTAGCATCACAGCATAGTATTATTAAATTCAATACGAAGTTATTGTAAGGAAGGTGGCGCGATGAAATGTATAATTGAATATTGGGTCGGAAATATTGAAAGTTTTATTTTCACTGATTCACGCCAATACTACATCATTTATTTGAGTTTTGAACATTTGTATTTTTTGTAAAACACACACAGGTTCCAATATTTTGCAAATAGCAACCAGCCTCGTACATGGGGAGAGGGATCTAGATATCAGGATCTCAGTGGCCATTGCATACATAGGAATTCTTTTGTTTCCTCGTATTGTTCAACAAAAATCATACAAATTTTGCCTTTTATCTTACTTAGTATCATTTACAGCAGAGGTGGGCATTAAGTTCCTCACTATCGACCGGCGGACTGCTAAGATATTTTGTGGTCACCGCTTTTACTAAGACCTAAGATACGCGTGTTAATAGAACACAAACGCGCCAACTAGATGGGAAAATTGACTTTTCACTATCAATGCGATTGTGTTTACTTAAGAAAATGATTCGATGAATGTATAGAGACGACACATGTGTACCTTGGAAGCACATGAATACGCTTAATACGTCCTATAGGGGAAAAATATGATCATCACGATGTCAGCTAGTTTTTCCCCACACGCCGACTGAAGGCAAGCATAAGCGTTAATAATCAGATTTTCCCGCGATTGGCTATTGGGTTCTCGTGGTAACACTCCATTCCGCAAAGAGCATGTTAAATACATACGTTGATACAGTACATACACCGGCTTTTATTATGTTTGTATTTTGCGTTTTGCTTTAAATGCAGTTTTAATGTAGTATGTTTTATTTATTTTTTATTTTTCTTTAGTTATGTAGACAGGTATCCGTATTTATTATTAAGTTATAATGAACATAGTACATCTTCTTTAGCTCATTACACCTACGCCACTAGGTGGACCCCAACACCTTGAAAAAATGACTAGCCCGCACCCTGGAAAAGTCTGCCCACCCCTGATTTACAGGCTCTTCTTATTTTCTCTCCTTTTTGAGTTTTAAGCACAATTGTATAACTTTCAAGCAATTTTGTTAACATTATGTCAATCCACGAAGCCTGTTTGGCCTTATATAAATGTAAAACGCTAATGATAGTTTATTAATTGAATGCATTTGACTTATAGCTTGCTACTCAAGGTATAACTGAATAGCAAAATATTAGTAATATAATAGTATAATATTAAAGTATGAAAGGAGAAGTATCCTACTGAGCAAGTTTCAAAATTATGAGGTCTGTCACATACACCCTTAAAGTTGTTCTAGAGTAAAGCTAACAAACAAAAGGTATACAAGTGAAAATACAGAGAATTTCAAATGAGCAGCACTTTGCAATCCTCCAAATAACGCTCTATACAAGAACGCCTTCAACACAGTGCTGTATTTTTTAATGTAGTTTTCTAACTTTTTTACGATTATTCTTGGATAGAAACCGTTTTTACGTTTCGGTGAATGCTCAGATAACGGAGAATATAAGTTTATTACATTATTCAACAATATCAAAGTTAAATATATTTAAATGAATTAGCATATATACTAAAGCTAAAACATTACACATATTTATCACTTTTTAGGAGTTTCCAGAAATAAAAAAAAAAGTTTTTAATACTAAAATGTTACATTTTTTATTTATTCCATCATAAAACAGGATGAGAAAATTTACAGCACTAAATTTGTCACTTTTTTTTTGAAAATGACATATCTTAAAATTTTTGTTAAAATAATTCAATTACGCATTTACAAGGACAATGAACTTTTGTGGAATTAATAAATAAAATTGATTCCAGGATACATTGTTTTTAAAAGTGAATGAACTTTTAGAACTGTTTCACCCAAGACATTGTATTCAGTTTAAATTAGCGTTCATTGTTAAGCGTCTAAAGGCATTTTAAAGCTTTTTTTTTTTACTCTCTCTCTCTTCACGTGATAAATTAATGCATTCTGTGTAAACACAATTCATTTAAGCATATATTGAATTAAATAAGTTGTGTAAATTATTAAGATCAAGTAGTGCATACATTATTTTTCACTTATTATTGCTTCTGTATCATTGCTTTTTCATGCTTGCTAGAATTGTGTGAATAGAGTTACTTTACTACAAATGAGCTTTATTTTAATGAAGAGCATAATTATAAAGCATTTGAATCTAGAACTTAAAAAATAACAATTTTTATGTGAATACTTGTAATAATATAAAGGGAGTTCTTACCTGAGAAATTTTATTGTTATTTAATATCGAAAAATTCAATTTCTATAAATCTCTCACCAAATAGCATTTTACTATTATCAATAGAAATTCAAATGATAAATGCACATGAATTCTTCTTTCTAAATATTTTATCATTATTTAGAAAAATATCATATATTTTTCCATATATAATTCATTTATACCGTTGCTTGGTTGCTTGCATCAAGAAGAAACAATTTTGTGTCCAATAATATTTATTTTACACAATCACATTTCGAGAATAAGATTCCAACAAAACTTTAGAAGCAAACGCGTAAAATATTTAAGACCTTAATTCTGTTAAAATTAATATTTTTCTCCTTTCAATGGGGCTATGGATTGATAATTACCATTACAGACCAAATACATTCTCCGAGAGCGGGTATTACTTTTTAGTGTGGCACCATATAGGTAGATACCGACTGACACAATATAATTTTGACGCCCAGTTTTCTACCCAAGGAGAGGCACTCGAGCTTTGACGATGCGAAGTTTTCAAGGAATTTAGTGCTGCCGAGAGCAACCAAGCCAAACAAGCACTCGAGCGATCTTTAACATGCTCCATAATCATACGGCATAGACACTGTTGATTTTTTACGTCCTGAAAATCATCCAACGCCTGACTAACTACGCCACCCATCTGGAGTTAAAAATTAATACAACTGAATGAAATTATTTTTCAACATTTCAATTCTCCTTCTGGATAACAATATTCAAAAAAATTTAAATATATTTTGAATATACTTTGAAAAATGTAAGTGATAAATTAAAGAGAGGAATAAATAATTATTGTCATATACACTAATTTTAACATAAATACTAGTAGTGATCGTTGGGCACAGTAGGCCGTGGCCCTCATGGGCTGTTGCGCCACTGAGTTAAGTTACTAGTAGTGATCTTTAGATTAAAATGTTCTATTTACGCGCCATTTTTGCTCATTTCTTACAACTTGTACCTTAAGAATTATTTTCTTTTCTATATTATTTTGATAATTTAAAAAAATGTAAGGCATTTTAGGAGTATTTGTTTCTTAAATCATAAACTCTTCAAAATTTTCTTTTTAATCTCCTCTAAATTCGTTTTCTTTTTCACAATCATTTGTTTCCCTAAATTTTTGTGTAAATATTTTTGATATATTCCAAAACTGAAAAATATCGATGAAATCTTTCGAGAGTTTTGTTATTGATTTTCGTATTAGCTCTCATCTAACTTTTCTTTCAAATAGGCGATATTTTGGTAGTTTAGTCTTTACAGACATAGCAACTCTCCTAGTATGAGAACCATTTCATTGGTAAACTCTATAGTTAAGGCACCCGCTACCAAATTTTTTGACGCTTAAATTTATTTAATTCAAACTCTCATTCGATGCTAAGCACTGCCGTGAGTACCAGAGCCTAATTAGTACTCAAGGGATCTTTTAAGGCTATCTTCGGTTAATGTTAAAGAGTAGGACCAAATTTGGAACATTTTTTCAGATATAAAAGAGATGAAACATTAATATGATATTGCGGCTCCACTATCCTTTAGAGAGCAGCATTTATTGTCATACTTTCCGTTCTTAGCCAATTTGATTCATTTTTTCTGGTATAAAAAGTGTTTTTTCTCCTATACCGTAATGTTAAATGGGCTATGCTTTCACGTATTATAACAAAAAAGAAAACATTCATGGAATATTTTGGCATTTTTAAAAACACTATATTGTTGTGTGACAGAGGTATGAGTTATAATATTGCAAATTTCCATGGAAATTGAGGCATTTTTTTTTTCTGTCTGAAAATGTGCTTCGCATTTAGTTCAAGCTCCCGTACTTTTGCCGAAGACAGCCTTAAATGGCACATAAATCACCTCGAATGCGCGCCTACGATTTTCGCATCAAAAAAATCAGTCGACTAAAGCCGGAATCGAACACTCAACCTTAGGATTACGAGGCAGGCATTCGACCTCTAAGCCACCGAGCCAGCCAGTTCAACTAGTACTGTTTTTAGGTTATTCCGGGGAATTTTCAGAATGTATTTTAGGCTGTTTTCGCCATATACCAAAGAGCGTGAATTTAACGCGGAGCACATTTTCAGACAGAAAAAAATGCTTCAATTATTATAACAATTTGTGACATTGTAACTCATACATTTATTTATAATATAGTGTTTTTAAAATTTCAATATATTTCATAAATCATTAGTTTTTCTTTTAAGCATGTAAGGAGATAGCTCCTTTAGCATTACGCGATAGGAAAAAAAACGCGAAACACATTTAATAAAAGAAAAAATGTGTCAACTCAAATAAAAGTGAGTAGTATGATAAAATAAGTGATTCTCTACAGGATAGTGAAGCCAGAATATAATATTAATGTTCCAGTACTCTCATATCTGAAAAATTGATCCGAATTTGGGTCCTATTCTTTAACATTAGCTGAAAACAGCCTTAAGTTAATTGAGGAATTTTATAAGTCATTTTACCAAATTCGTAAGTCCACATGCATTTGCTTTGATTACATATGATTAAGGGAAAATTTAATATTTTGTCTTAGCTGTTTCGAAGGATAAAAGAATTCCAAATACTTTGATAAAAACGCAATTTGTATTTAATTATTTCGTCGGTATTAAATGGAGTTTTATTAGTTAAAAGAAGATAAACACACACATAACATTCAATACCAGTCTTCAGCTGCATATAACGTAGAGAAAATATACACAGAGAAAGTTTTAAGATACAATTAACTTTTTTAACTTTTTTTATCAAGCATGTCACATTAATTATATCTTCTTTATTCTATTGCTGTACACATTTTTCTCTTGACATCTTAAAATCTCAGTCTATATATGAATGTTAAAAAAATAAAAATATAAATGTATGCATAAGTCTTTAGGTATATGAAAAGAAAAGCTTTATTTAATTAATTTACTTAGCTATCTTCTAGAAAGATTATATTTAAAATCGCGATACTATATAGGTGAAAAGAAATTTAATTAAAATAAGAAGAAGGATTCGTGTTTTGTATGTGTGTGTGTGATTGTAGCAACGTTAGAAATAATAAATGTTTTTTTTTTAAAAAATGGTGAAAAAGATTAATTTTCATTAATACTATTCAAACTGTAAAACATAATTTTGAATAAAAACTTTTTTTTACTTCATTTTAATTTAAGGAATGTTCAGTTAATTTAGCGGCATTATAAACTTATTGTTAGATTTAGAGAGAGAGAGCAATCAAAAGCTTTTCAGAGTAAACGATATTTTTCTTAGCGTTTTATAAAATGGTCATTATTGTTTAGGAAATTTTGTTTACATAAACTAAGACTTCATTGTCAAATTGTTTATGTTTTGTAATGTTACAAAAATTACATAGTAAAATTATGAATAACTCTTCATTTTCGTGCAAAATGTTAGAGAAGTTTACATAGATTCCGAAAATGTTAACACGATTTCACAAGTGATAATTAAGTTGATTTGACATTTTCTAAATAGCAATCTATACAAACTAAATTTAATTATACTGGAACATTCATGGAGATTAGTCTTACACACATAAATATTTACAGTATTAGATTCATTAGTAGACATTCAGCTTTCGAGAAACATTTACTTAAGGACCTCGAAATCTGATGAAATTTCTACTTAAAACTCGAATTCTGTAGGACTTAGTTAAACTTGAATTCTTCGAACAAATGTTATTTTGTAAAGATCTAGATTAGGTTAAGTAATTTACAACGGGAAAACAACTCAGTATTCATTACCATCCATATACCTATTAATTGACAATTCTTTTGGCAGTTAAGTCTTAGTTTGTGATACAGTCCGGCGTTTACTTTCGATAAATAGCCGAGTTCGTGCATAAATGATTACACAAAAAATTAAAAAAAATATGCACAAAAAAATATCTTATAAAATAAGTAGTATTCGTAAGAAAATTACAAAATAAATATATAGAAAGTGGATAATAAATAAAACTGTTCAAGCGATAAAAAAATATTTTTACTTCAAGAGAAGAGAAAAAAGGGATAAGATTATGAAATTTAATAAATTTTCTGCGGAAATTGTGTAGCATAATAGATTAGATAAAATTAAATAATTCAGATGAAACTAATTTAGAATATTATGAATTAATCAACATTGCAAATAAAATTTTAATAAAAGAGTTATTTTCAATATGGATGCTGTATTTTTCATTTATTTATATATCAAGAATAAATAAAATTTGAAATTCTTGAAAATTATGCAAACACATACACACAAATGTAGAAGTTATAGAGGTTTAAAAATTAGTCTATTTTTTAATATTAAACATGTAATTCAATATTTCCACAGAAAAAAATATCATGTACTCAATATTTTTCAAAGTGTTTTTCTACAAACGATAGACAATTGTTTTCCAATTAAAAAAATGCAAAAAGTCACAAAAATATTATTAAAAAGTTTAAAATGTTACTGTAAAAATAACTTGTGGAATACATCTATAAAAAGGAGTAAAGTTCAAAATGCCAAATCTTTTATGCATTTGTATTCTTCATGTGCCGAATTTCCAATTTTACGTAATTATCTTCATTAACTTAGGAGATATTCCATGTCATATTAACTATCGGAAATCCTCGAACCTTTCGGTCTATCTATCAGGTAATAAATCATAATTATCAATCCGTTTATCATGTGAGGTTTGGAAATTCGGAAATCGGACAAATATCATAAATCGTTCGAGGGAAGTTAGAAATAATTTGCCCCTGGTGGAAATTTTTTTAAAAGTATGGAAATGAAATTTCGAATGCAGTTTGTCTAGTTAGAAAATTAGCTAATTCTACTAAAAAAATTGCATTCGGTAATGATATTTGTCTTAAAAATTAGTTAACTATGTTAATTAATAAATCAGCCAAAAACGGTTGTTCAATATCTCGATAATTCGAGAAATGTTAGTGCAGTGCTTCTCAAACTGTGGGGCGTGCCCTCCTAGGGGGCGTGATATTCCGACAAGAGGGGATCAAGCATATTTAAAATTCGAAAACAAAAGATTATTTTAAAAAATTATTTATGTATTGAAAGAAAACAAACAATATACATTCTGACATAATAAAAAATAAAGTACACATTTAAGCTGACATAATACACTAGTAAATATATCAGCACCGCGCAATATATTTTATAATTAATTTAACAATACTAAGTTAAGAGAACAAGTTTAATAATTACCAGTGAACCCATGGGCTTGTCGTATATAAAATTATATGCAAAAAGTAACACTCATCTTGATAATTAATCCCTTCTCTCCCCAATGCCAACCTTTAACACGTAAGCGAGCGTCTATAGTGTATTGAGGGGGGGGGTAGAAAAAGAATAACATATAAATCTTCTAAAATAAGTAAATCCGTCGAAAATTCTTTCAATGTTCTTTCATAATATTTCAAATTCTTCGGAATAATTTTATGGATAGCAGTGCACAGAAAAGATTGTACTTCGGAAAGACGTATACATACGTTCGGAGCATTTAACGCATTGGCTGAGTGAGAGGTTTACATACGCCGTTGGCATTTAAGAGGTTAAAGTTGTATTGTAGTTTTAGCCTCAAAATATAGTATTATTGAATTCAATACATTGTTATTGTATGGAGGGGGTGCGAAGAAAATTATAATTGAATATTGGGTCGCAGATATTGAAAGTTTGAGAAACACTGTGTTAGTGACAGGAAAGGGATTGAAGTTCTAAATAAGCTCAAAACCCTATCCAACACTAGTGTTCTTCATCTGCAGTGGATACCAGTTCAAGTGAACGTAAAATATAACGATATTGCTAATAAAATGGATAAGGATGGCACTGCTATCCCTCAGATAAAGTAGGATTCTTTGACTTGCTTCTTAATTTTCTCAAAAAGAAAGACCTCTATCGATGTTACTTAGAGTTAACTGCCAGCGTACACATGGTATCGTAGTGAAAGTCCCGGCACTCAGGGATGTCCTAAAGCATTGGCCAACTGGGCTCAGACCCAGGGCCTATGATGCAATGGGAGCCTCGTATCTTTCCCGATTTGTCCTTAAGAAGATCATAATTCGAATAATTTCAAAGGTCAAATGTTACTTCCGGTTGTATTCTCCGAAACACTAGGAATATCGAACGATATGTCAACTGGTTACATGTAATGAACGTTGTCCACGTACAAGCCTAGGAATACCACCGTACATTATCATTACTGATTCAGTTAAAGGTGGCAGTCGGTTGAGCTGGTTGGTGCGATTGTAAATCATGCACATTTATTTGTTTGGGTTACTGTTTGTTCGAGTATTTGAGTAATTACATGCGTAAACATGGTTTTATGGATTTCAATGTGGACACATCTACACCTTTTAGCTGCATCACACCTATTGATTCTTTTAATCATGTTGAATTCCGGGAGGAATTATTGACCAGTACTCCCAAGCATAACAGCCATTCAGAATTACTAAGACAACTGGCACTTGAAGTAATAAATGGCATTCCCGATCAAGCCTTGATTATTTACACAGATGGTAGTCGTTCGGATACGGGTAGAGCAAGAAGTGGTATTTTTAGTAACGCTCCTGGGAATGATGTTAAAATCAGCATCAGAAAACCTGACCGCTCATTGCTATTAGTGGTGCTCTCGATCATGCTCTCAATTCTTATAAGGACAGCATCTAGATCCTGACAGACAGCAGAAGTTTTATCCAGTATTTGTAGAATTGACCAAAAGTTATGGACAGTTCTGGTCTAGATATTTTATCCAAATTAGTTAGGCTTGGTCAGAGGAAACAAGTATGTCTCCAGTGGATTCCATCACATGTGGGTGTGCCTGGGAACGAAGCTGCTGATGAGCTGGCTGGTAGGGGTTGTGATCTCTCTAACCCCAGCTCCACTGTTTTAACCCATTCGGAAATTCATTCCTTCCAAAGAAATAAAATTAATTTGACTTGGCGAAACCCTCCTGCTCATCACTGGTACGCAGCTAAGAGTCCTGGCCTATCTATACAGTGCAGGAGTTCCAGGGCTCATCAGACGGCCTTGGCGAGCTTTAGAAGCGGTCACCTACGTAATAAGAATTTTGTGCAGGGGGTAGTCTTTCTTACCTGTCCCTGCTCTCTCCCTGCTTCTCCTGCTCATCGTCTGGACTGCTGGGGCATTTCCCTGCGACAGTTGTATGAACAGCAAGACCTGGTGTGTGACGCTATTACGCGGAATAGTCAAATGGACTTGGCGTAGGCTTTCCTGCTCCAAGGGGATTGGAAACAACAACAACAACGACAATGTATTCTATGTACGGTTTACTTTTAACACTAGAACGTCTGGAATTTCGATTACCCTTAAACGTTCACCGGTGTCATTTTGACACCTTGATATAAAATATATAAGGTAATTGTTTTAACTACACAATTACAGGACTACTGTTCAGTAGGGTTTAGTTTTAAGACTTTTTAATATTATTTCATGTAATTATCATATATTATGACACCTTATATCATAAAAATCTGACGGTGACATTATGTTTTGCGAAGCTTGCGATCATTGCCTTGTCGCAAACATTTTGAGTCACAAATCTGCCAGGAGCATTACTATTATGCGGTATCCATTCTGTGCCATCCCCAGCGACATACATATTAGAATTTACTGGAATATTATCAATTACATCTGCACACAACTTCTTTAAATTCTTCGTAGTCACTTTCATTCAATCTTACGCCTCCATCGGAATCTAAATTAGAATCAATTCATTCTCAGAAAATTTCTCAATATAATCAAGTAACAATTTTTTGCATTTTAATTCAATGCACACGAAAATTTTATTCTTAAGAGAAAGTATTCGTGAGAAAGGAAATTCCCCCTAGAAATAATCCATGACTTATATTTTACTGACAAATAAGTCTATGGAATTTTAAAAAGATAAAAAAAATGTCATTTTCAATGTTTAATTTGGATAATTGTGGTCCTTTGTCCAAAACACACATTAACCATTGTTTATATTTCTTATATAAAACTGTCCTTTAACAGAACTATGCTAGTACTAACAGTTAGCATGGACTACAAACTAATGTTAGAAATAAACTTTCAACCCACCTCAATTTTCTATCTCATCTGGAATTTTCGCCTGATGAAGTACAATCAAATCGTGATGCTTTTCATCATACCACTATCGAACGTACAGCATCTAATTTGCATGAAGTTTTATATAAATTTATTTTCTCCTATGTCATCAGTTCTTCCTTTTATATATAAATGCTCGTGATTTGCTTATTCGAAAGATAATTATTATAACTATTTCTTAAAAGGTTTTCACGATTGAATATCGGATATATAATTCTATATAATCCAGTAATAGCCTCCGTACTAAGGTGATCATTTTAGTATAGTGGTTATATTATGTGCTTACGGAAGTACCGAGTTCTAATCTCCTTCATTGGTGACCCTGGATGAACTTCGAAACACAACGCAACCTTCGCGGTGCAGACTTGGCGCCAAAACTGGTGTGTCTCAAAGTGCTCATGTTGAAGTGGTGTGCAATAATGGAAAATGAGGTACCAACTCTTATCTCATCCTTGTTACTCTACCCAGGCTCAAACTTATTACGTTTGGTAGCTATACAAGCCAGTAACAGCCTCCGGACTAGAGTGATCATCTTGGTCTAGCGCTATGTTACGTGCTTACGGATTGGAAGGTACCGAGTTCTAATCACCTTCATTGTTGACCCTGGTTGAACTTTGAAACAACGTAACCTTCACAGAGCAAACGTGGCGCCATCTATCCGCCACAACAGCAACCAAAAGTCGTCAGACACCCATGACGCAGCACAGCAAGCCGTCAAATTTACATGACGCAACACTCAAGCCGTTAAACCCACATGACGCAATACTTAAGCCATCAAAACATACTTAACGCAACAGCAATAACTCACACCCTCGCCATTACAACTGTATTTTTCGTTCGCCTATCCATCGACTTACTGCCAGGGGCGTGTGGGGAGGTGGTATCTATACAAGCCAGTAAATGCCTCAGTACTAAGGTGATTATTTTAGTATAGTGGTTATGTTATGTGCTTACGGAACAGAAGGTACCAAGTTCTAATCTGCTTCAATATGGTTAGTTTGGGGAATTTAACTGTTTATTTTAACTTTAATAATTTTAATGTGTTTTAAAGTTTTTCAGACTTTGATTGAATGGTTTCTGAGTCTCACTGCGTAAATGATCGCATATTAATTTCTTTATAATTCGGATCAACTAATAGTTTATTATTTATAGTAATTTTACAGTTAATATTTCCGTGCTTAACAGTTCTAACTACACTCAATGTAATTTACTTCTGGTATATTTTATCATCATTTATAATCATACAATAATATTTTTTTAAATTTTTGAAACAGATGAAAAGCAAATTCGAAAGTGCATGAATATTTATTTCTTCGAGCAATAAGTAAAATAAATTAAGGTGTGAAATCCCTATCCACATAACAAAAATTAATCACTCCATCTTTCTCACTCAGATCATATTTAATTTTCATTTATTTCATTTTATTGATTTAAGCAATGAAGTGACGTTTTGACGTTTGAAATGACGAGCAACGCTTAGCTTAAAAAATAATAAAACTTGGTAAAAAATAATTGTTTTCTAGCTAAAAACAATCAAGTAGTCGAACAACTTACGTCTTTAAAAGGAACTGAATAATCAACAGTTCATTACGTCTAAGAATCACGTCAAATGTTGGGAAAATTCATAGAACACATCCGGGATAATTTAAAATTCAATATATAATCCGGTATGATATTTCATTTCAAGATAGAATGATTTAACTTAAATGGTAAATGAATCGTTAATTTTGGAAATTAATAAACTATATCACATCGAAAAAGTGGAAATGTTGGTTGCCTATTTAAAAGATATTTAAAAGGAAGTAGAAGTCATGGTCCTCTTGTGTTTAATTGTTCGGGTAAGCAGTGGTTTTATTATGTGATACATATTTATAAAATGATTATGCTTAAAATTTTGTTTTAGATGATTTTTGATTAAATGCATGTGTTTAAAAAGTTTGAAATAGGTATTTTCCCCTTTGCTATAAAAATGCTCCAAAAATTTAGCAAGCATTGGTTTTTCTTCAAGAATATTTTGAAACTAAAATTCTTACTGTGTGCTCCAATTAAACATTTTATAAAACTACTCGAGTATATGAATTTAAAAAATTACCGTAAAATCCGGAGCAAAACACCCCCATCGTTAAAAGCGCATCACTACTTTCAAAATGTATTTTTTTTAAAAATATTTTTAGTTATATTTGCCGGATAACGCGCATCACTACTTTCAAGATGCATTTTTTAAATATTTTTAGTTATATTTGCCGGATAACGCGTATCCCCCCCCTTTTTGTGAAGAAACCTGAAATACACGTGAGAAATGTTTTTATGTTTCAAAATCATGTATTCGAGGTATTATTCCGGGCTTTTGAAAAATTAATATACTCTTAGAACAACCATATCTGTTTGATTTCATTAAATGTCTCTCTCTCACTTCTTTTAAATAAACAGTATTTCTATATACGTAAACCTTTAGTTGTTTTTTTTTATGCTCATATCTTTTTCTTTCATTATTATTTTCAAAGGTATCATTTTTATACCCGACGTATAACGAGCACTCGTAAATATCTATTTCTTTTTTGGGGTATAAAGTATGCGTTTTACACCGGATTATTCGGTATGCAATTTTGTTAAAACTTTACAATTCAAAATGTTTTTTACTCTGAATAAGTAAAGAAAAAGTGTGCTTTAAATTAATATTTTGATATTTTTTTTAAAAAAAAACGGACAACAGAAGAAAGAAAAAAAATATTGCCATACATAATTTTCCAGTTTATTGAACTTACAAAACCTTTGAAGTTCTATAAAAATATTAATCTTGTTATCATTCTAAAACCACAAGTTAAATCAGTATTTAATTTTCCTTTTAGATGTTTGCATGAATGAATTTTGCATCAATCTAAATTTATAATTCATTACTGTAAGATTATCATCTCTTAAAAAAAATTCTAAATGCACTAGAAAAGTGAATATCCAAACTAAATAAAGCTGTGATTTGACTTACTACAATTCGTTGATTAATAAAGTTTTCTTTTTGTTCTTAAATTAATATATAGTTGAAATATTTTTAAAAATGTGTATATATAAATAGATCCAGTTAGAAATTAAGATATTTTTTTCTGCTTTCAGTCAAAGAAAGTGAAAGTTCAATCAACCTTTTATTTAGGGTAAATCCTAAATAATTCAATTATTATTTTAAAATAAAAGCATTTTCTCAAAAATCCTCCTTTCCTAATTTATTAAGTAACGTTTCTCGCTTTCACTTCATTAGTTAAAACTTAAAAAGAACCCTTTGATGAAACTCTCCTGAGTTAAGCAAGTTTAAGATATCTTGAGTTCCCATTCTTTATCTTGTTGGCAAAGTGTATCTAAGGTAACTAATTACTAGCTAATTGACTTGGAGAACAACCTCTTCGTCGCTATCAAACTTAGAAAGCGTATAAGTTAAATTGTTAGTCGGGGCCAATTACCACAGTTGCATAGCAATTGATAATTAACACATTACTTGATATGTTTTTTGAATGAAATTTATGTTAAGATTACTAGGGTGTTAATGTGTTTTTAAGTAAAGGGTAGATGCATACTATACTCATTATTTCCAAAGTCATTCAAGGTTTATGTTATGAACTCTAAGATTTCACAGTATACTTTTTCATTATAAATACTAAAAAAATATAGCTCTATTTTGAGAAAATAAAAACTCGATAGCATGCAAGTTGTAGTTTTTAAGCAATTATGTTTTAAAATATGTAGTAACTTGTGTAAATAAGAAAAATCACAGTACTTTATTTTAAATATTTTCTACCCTTTGTACTACCACCTCTTCAGTAGTTTTCAATATTAAATTCAAATGAAACCTTCCCATAACCAAAATCTATTTCTGCAGTAATAAATTAATATTAGAAATAAGGTCAACTTCAAGAAATTCTTTATTAAATAAAAAATTCCATCTTTCTTGCTTAATTTTAAACAAATTTATAGTCACTATTCAAAGCTGATTATGCACTTCAAGAACAACAGTAACTAATGATTGTTTGAAGCTGATAATGAAAAATCTGAAATTAAAATCTAAAGAAAGAAAAAATCATAGATACACAATTAAATATTCTTTCTCGTTTCTAGAGAATATGTACTTATTCATAATCGAAATGAAACCAATATTTTATTTTATTCTTTAATTAGATAAATAGTATGATACATACAGAGTGTTTTATAAGAGATGGGCTAAACTTTAAGAGGGGATAGTACACACACAGAAACAAACAACTTTCAGAAAAGAATTAAAGTGAGGAGCGTAATTACTGCCGTATCAATGATACGGGGGCCCCAAGCTACAGGGGCTCCAACATGAGTAGTTATAGTTCCACTAACAAGGCTATCATATCGAAACAAGAGCCCATTGTTACAGGGCCTACTCAGAACTATCTACGCCAGTGATTAAAGTGCAAAAGTTGTAGAATGCACCAATAGTGATGTTGTTATATGAGGTAAAAACACACAAAGAACGATTAAGTTACAAAAGCGAGTTAAGTGATATGTGACTATAATGAGTATTCAAAACAGTGGACGGTAGTTGCTAAGCAAATGGTGCCACTTTCAAGGAACGCTTGGTGAAATTTGCGATAACATCCCGAATGTTGTATACCTTCTTTGCCAGGCAACTAAATCTTCTACAGAATCCAGAGGGAGGGGGGGGGGCCAAATATATAGGACTTCTGCTGACCATACAAAAAAAATCGAGACATGAATGATCTGGTGAGCGTGGTTGCCAAGATACAGGATCACTTTATCCAACCCATCGTTTTAGAAATCTTATATCCGAATAGTTTTTCATGTTTCATACGTAACGGGCTGATGCTTCATCTTGCTGAAATCACATAACTCGCCGGCTGTGTGGTGACATGGCTTACAACACCTTTTGCAGAAAGGTGAAATATTTTCCCCGTCAAGGTGTAGGAGTTCTCCCAAAACAAACGAATTCTTCTTCTCTATATCACATTTGCATATTATTAACGTCATTGTTCTACCGATAACTCGCAACAGGAAAGTGCCTTATTGCTTACATCAGGGGTGGACAACCTTTTTCGGAAAAGTGCCACTATCTAATAAAAAAGAATTATGCGTGCCACTTCCAACTTTTCCAACAAAAAAAAAGAATATGAAAAGGTGAAAAAATATTACATATCGACTTATTACGGATTTTTTAGGCGAACATTAAATTTTTAATGTAACTTTAAGTAGTCTAAATTTAAATATAATATAATAAATAAGACACACACAAAAGTATGAACTTAGATTTTATTGTTAATAAAATTTTTACAGGTCTAGTCAGTTAGGATAGGTATAAAACAAAAACGAGTAACAAGAAACATTTAATGTAAAATAATTATTTAAAAGGTAGGTAAACTTTAAAGTCTTGCAGAGAAATTAGGAAAAAGGATGTATGAAAAGATCAGTAATTGAAGTAAAACTTCTTTACACACGTTTGACTTGGGGAATGCGTAACGAGAGCGTTACGAAAAGTGTGATCGGGTGAGGTGAACGGAAGTTGAGAGGGAGATATAAGTTAGTGAAGATAGAAATTTTAGTCAGTAGTTTGTTTGCGAGTTTGCTAGCTTTACGCGAAAGTTGATTTCTTGGTTATTTTGTAATTTCATTTCGTTCTTGAACATTTTATAAATTAATATTTTGTTCAATACATTAAATATTCTACGTTTAAATCGAATAACATTGTAAATTCATTTTAAAGTTCATATTTTGTGAATTAGTAACTTCGAACATGGACATTTTGTTACGTTATATTCGTAAAATTTATATTGGTCAATCATCAATGGGTGATATATGTGCTGCTCCCTGTGTTTTGGACGATGGAATAAACATCATAATGGTAGTTGTTTACATTTCACCCAATAACACAGTTAATAATATTATTAACTTTTTATTTAAAAGACTTATGATTTACGGTCGAGTAGTCACTGAAAAATTAGGAGAAAACTATCATACGTTGCGAATAATTTTAGCAGGAGATTTTAATGTTAATTTCGCGTCCGAAGACAGACAACTCTTGGTAATCTTTCTCCAAGATAAATTATTAGAACTACAAATAACTAAAGAGAATAATAACCAAAATGAGCCTACCACAAGACATGAAACAACAATCGATGCAGTTTTCTCCAGATATCTTTCTAATTTTCATTCGAAAACATATGTATCTTATTTCTCATACCATAAGCCTATTGTCTCGGTCTTACAATCAACCACAGTAATTACTGATGTATCCGATAATGAAAATAATGAATAAAAATAAAAAATTTATTCAAAAACATAAATTTATCGATGAAAACCCATAATAAATTTAAAAATTTGTAGAAAATTAATATATGTATATGAATACATATAGATGGAGCTAAAGAAGTTTTACTTCAGTCGTGTGGTTTAAACTCAAAAGCACACTCGTTTTTTTTTATCATCTTGAAAATCATCCAACCTAGCACTGAATGAATCTTTTAAAATGGATATTAACTTTGTAAATCTGTCACAGCTCGAACCATTATTAACTTTGGTAGATAGTTCCTGAATTAATGCGAAATGTGTTAATATTTTTTTCCAAAATCGAGACAAAAAAATGCAAAATTTGGTTCACAAAAGAAAATATATGAGGGAGTACTAAAGGTACAATTTTAAATTTAAATTATTTAAATATTCCATAATATTGGTAAAAAAAGATAAATCTCAAAGTCAACTTCATTCTTGAGAGCAAAAACTCACTGGACCGTGCATTGTTTTCTCCCAGATATTTTATAACTGGCAGCCTCAAATTCCAAAACCTCCTGAGTGCACTTCCTTTGAAAAGCCAGCACACACAACAATGATGGAGCATTTTCTAAATTATAACTTTATATTGTTAGTCCATTGTGTTTAAAATAAATTTTAATGTTTTTATTTTGTCGAGACAACAGCATTTCAATAAAACTGTAAAAAATTGGTATTTATTATATTATGTTTTCAATTTTTTTTTTAAATTTTTCAATGTCTTTACGTGCCATTTTAACAACTCAGCCGATAAATTTTGACACGCGTGCCATGGTTTGACCACCCCCGATATATGCGGACAAGTTTCCAAATGCACTTACACCTTTTCGTTTCAATTCCGTCCTGTAATCTTGGATAAAAGCCATTTGTTTTGTATGTGCACTATCTCTAGTTAAAGTTTTACCCATCTCTTATGAAATACCCTGGATATGAACATTCAACTTGGTTTTTTTAAATTATTTTTAAGTGTTTCCAGGGTTTAATGAAGCCTTACTTCACACAAGTCAGATTAAAAGTAAATTTTTATTTATTTAACTAAGAATTGTAACAAAAATAAATTTCTGCTTAATGTGTAAATATTTAACTCAACAGAATTGGGAAGAAAATGCCATTTGAAAATAAATTTTATTAATTAGAAAATTGTCTTAAATTTAAATTTTTTCGTAAATTAAATCAGTGTTATTTATAAAGGCAAATGGCAATATTTTCTTCATAAGATGCTCAATTCGCAAGATTAAACTGTTCTCTTGACTGCATTCAAGAATTTGGTTACGCACTGAACAAGAAAACGTAGTTCATTCAACTCTTGTGCATATTTGCATAAACAATCGATAGAAATAAACTTTGATTCACTGGAAGAAGTAAAATCAATATAGAATAGAAAGAAATTTATAAAATATAAAATTTAAAAAATCAAAAAAAAGTCACAGATAATTTTTACATACAAAATAATAACAGTCTCATTTCTTAAAATTAAGTGTTTACTTTTATATACTTACATAACTATTACTAAAATCCCGTGACGTATTCCTTCATACAGACTTTTTAATCTATTCTTAGGAAGAAATAAAAAAAGGGATAGATGCCTGAACAGCATACATAACCTCTGAAACATAGAATTTGACTATAATTTTATCTTTTGAATCTTTTTCCCGTATTGTTAGGGTTTACATAACTTGAATCGTCTGTACTTTTCATAAGTCGAAATTAAAATACAGATCCTTAATTTAATTCCCCCATATTAATGAAACACGTTTTAACTATAAAATAAATTATTTAAGGAAATATGTATTGCTGCAATGAGCTTAATAATGTTAACAACTTAATGGTAAATTTTTATTTATAGTAAATGTGGACAATTTATTTGAGAAATATAAACTCCAATGCTGAGTGAAACTATAAATTTTCAAAAATCTAAGATTGTTTTATTATTATTTTATTATTAAAAAGAGACAATTTATTATTTTTCCATCAGGAACTACTGCGTTGTAATAAGGTAAAAGGAAAATTACGATGCATAAAAATAATTGGCTTCAAAATCCTACAATAGTTTGGCACGGAATTTTGACAGAAAAGGTATTAGACCATTCACATTCGCTGATCTCATCATTTGACATTTGTTTAAAATCATGGAGTACATTTCGAATATATATAACTCCCTGCGAAATGATCTCTAACCAGATTGCAATAAAATAATATTATTTGAAATTAAGTCCTGTACAGCTGAATTTTAAATCTTTCACATGAGTTTGTTTTATTTCTGGAATTCACTGACAATTCACAAAAATTATTTAAAAGCTAAAGGGTCTTTTTTTTATTAATATTTTTTGGAAAAAATTTTACTTTTAATACATTGAGATAAAAGTAGTTATTTTCCCTTTTAACAAATGGGAAACAAATGTCATTTTATTATTACGGATTATTTAAATTACCGATGTCATTTTAAAGTTTCTGCCTCATCTTGTATCTTTCCTTTATTTTCGATTATTCTGAAGGAAGCCAAACGTCATAGTTCATTTTATTTTTGTAATGAAAAAATATCGCCAGGCATTTGAGAAAAGGATAAAATTGTTTTGATACTTTAAACATTTAGTTAAGATGCAATAAATGTCATGGCTTAATATGAAAATGTAACTAAAAGCTAAACAACCTTTCTAAAGGAAGCCTTTCTTTAATATTTTCTGCGTTAAAGTATGTTTTGAAACGTTCAGTATCTAAAAAATATCTCTTGTTACCTCTACATTAACCTTTTATTCCTTTAAAATAAGGCTTTGATAACGAATTTGTTTTCAAAGAGTTGTATTTGCATTTTCCACCCATGACATTTCCAATAATGACATTTGAATTTCTTCAATAAAATTATGAAATAATTTAAATTTACAATATTTATTCTAAGTATTGTTCACATTGGAGAAATATAATTCCAGTTACATTTTTAGCGGCGGAAAAAATATAATTTCTTTTAAATTGAATCTTTTTTTTTTAAAAAAAAAAAGTTCGAAAACGCGCATTAAATTATTGCACTTAATGCAGAATTTCATACCATCCTGCTTACTAAACTAAGTGAAAGAAACTAATTTTATCCGCACAGTTAAAACTAAAGCTATTTCATATTTAATACCACTAACACCTTTGAGTTAGTTCGCTATAAATATATATACGTGAAGGAAGGAAGGTTCGTTCTGGGTACCTTCCTTTCCTAAAGCGAGTACTTTACCGATCACGCCAAAACGATCGTCTTCGCGTGATGTTGGTTCTAGTTCATATAGATATCACACCGCCACATACTCCCTTGCCAGTGTTTCGGCGAATAGGTGAACGAACGATACCATATTCGTGGCGAGCATGTAAGCAGTTGCGTCACTTGGTGGGTTGCGTCATTCGTGCGTGAGGGCTTGAAAATTGCGTCATTTGTGTGACGGTTTAATTGCGTCAGTTGTGTGAGACGACTTTGAGAAGTAACGGCTTATTTGCGTCAATGTTTGACGGCTTGGTTGCTTTTGCAGTGGATAGATGTCGCCACGACTGCCGCGCGTGAAGAGTGCGGTTCTTTTGCACGTCCGGGGCACCAATGAAGAAAGGAAGGTTCGTTCTGGGTACCTTTTATTCCGAACGTGAGTACTTTACCGATCACGCCAAAACGATCGTCCTTGCGTGATGTTGGTACTAGTTCATATAGATATCACACCGCCACATACGTATGATCCAATGACTATCATTGTGATTCATGTAGCAGTGGATCTTTGAATTGAGTTAAGGGGTTGAAATTTTTTGATTCCAACACATTCTTCATTAAAAGATATTAGCACTTGCCGTGATCCAAAGGTCGCGTGTGTGAGAGGGTTCGAGGAATAACCAGACATGATCATAAGAATAATTTCTTTCGTTCTATCTGTAGAACTTTATGAAATACATTTTTGTAACTAAACTCCGGAAGCAATAAGAAATCCTAACCAGTAATCGGATAACTAGATTATTGAAAGCACTTATCTAGATTGAAGCTCCTTGTTATGATAATTCTTGAAGCCGGATAGCACGATCAGCTCCAATGTTGGTTACACTGGAGCTGTTGTCGTGGATTCTTCATCGACTATTAATCTCAAGATGCATGACCACTAGTCGCTGTTTAAGTTGACTAACACTTGGATTTCACGCTTAACGATCAACAGTTAACCATTACCTTGCATACTCAACTATAGGCACTTAAATATAGTTACATTTGCATGAAATCAACTTCTCGGAAAGCGGTTTTTAAATAAAATCACAGTTAAAGAATATTTTCTCCAAGAAGATTAGTAGAAGACCCGAATAGAACCCTTTACACACTGATCTTTACGTATATATTTCTGACCATTAAACTATCTTTCAGAGTAACAAAGAAAATTAAAGATTTTGGGACCGATTTAAGTGTCTTATATATCATTTGAATATGATATGTAAAATGCGTAGATTTTAAACCAAACTCTACAAATTTAGGTAGAGTTAGAGCCATTACTCGTAGAATTTGAATCAGACTGAAAAGACATGACTAAAACATGTCAATTATGTATATTTTCTAAATAATGTTAATGATAAAAAATGATCTTTTTTAATTAGGGCATCGATTTTTTTTTCTCTAAACATGTTTCCAATGGTTCTAAAGCTTCGAGGGACATCCAGCATGTTAAAAACGCTTTGTCATAGCTAAATAAAACATATCAACACAAAAACTTTGTTTATATAGTTACAGTATCTAACTCTATTTTTCAATGTAATCACCGTAACTGTCAAAGCACTGATTGTAACGTAAGACCAATGTTTCGATTTCGATGTTAAACTATTCAGCTGTAATCATGATGTTACTTCTTGCTAAGTCTTTATCATATTGAAACTGTTTTCCACTCAAATTCTTTTTTAGTTTCGTGAATAAGTAAAAATAATTTGGTGTCAAGACAGGGCTCTAAGAAAGATATCCAAAAAGGCTCCACTTGATGTTGAAGTTTTCATTAGGTTAGAACTTAAACGTTAGACTGCGCGTTGCTAAGAATAATAAAATAATTTGGAAACAAAATTTCACATTTCTTGTTTCAAATAATGCGTCTAGTCGTTGAAGAGTTCCGATAGGTGAAACATTTTGTGCATGACAAATGACACCATTCACTTCCCATTTGATAAGATTTTCGATGTGTGCAATCATTTTTAAATGCCACAGAACTAAGATGCATCAACCTTTATCAACAAACCTTGCCTCCCTTTAAAGTGAAAAAAGGAGCTAAATGACACACATGAATTCGTGGGGGTAGGGAGTCGAGCCTGGGGGCTGTGTGCAATTGCTCTTTGCTTTTTGAATTACTTTCGTAATTCAGAGCATTTAATTTGCAAAAACGCAATCTTGTGAATAAAAATAAAAAATAAAAATAAATCTTCCGTATGTATCATGGCACCGGATTATACAGATCCTGAATGTCATGCAAATGACATTCCAGTGGTTCTCTGTATGATATCAAAGTTCAAACTTGCTTTCTACCTGAGCAACGGTAAAAACGAGACCATTGGCCAATATAATAGAATGGCTGAATGGATGGCATATCCAGAAAGTCTGCTGATGACAGGGAATGCGTTGCAGAATTAGTAGGAATTTGGACCTAATAGCTTATCTGATGTAGAACTAGATATTCAAGATCTCTACATATTTAAATAAGTGTCTCATTGGTCCAAACCATAAAGCTTACTGTTCGTCCAGTGTAACGTTGAATAAAGCACTCTGGTCTTCAACTCTGTAATATCAGATGAATACGCGTGCCACGTTATAGTCCAAATTGTAGTGAAATTCATCTCAGAAGTGTAACTTGTTGCCATTCGGAATTACATTGGCTATGTTGATGAGACCATTGTAACTGGAGGCATTGATGATTAGGCGTGAAGAGAATCCTGCCAAACGGAATTTTTGTAAAATGCACAAACACACTACAAAACACACGAGAAGGGAGGATAAACAATAAGCATGTATGTGTGTAGAATATTGTGCCAATGCAAGAGAGGAAATTGTACACGTCCTGAAATCTGTCGTATAGTTGTGACCTCATATTGCGTGCCACTCAGGGTTTCGACTTGCCCATTTCTGCATGGGCCATCTCTTCCCCTTGCACGTCACTTTTATGGCATTACACATCGTACAAGTGACAATTTCACAATACGAAAGTCCACCCTCATGTTGGCTGATCAAGCAGTCCCCCTAGTACTCCGTTAGTTGCGTTTTTGGTAAGACATATTGACTTTCATCTGATTATTTACAGAAATAAATACGCGTTGAATAGGCGTTACTTTTTAAAGCATCCGCACTGTAAAACACTCCTCAATCCCATGTCAGGATAGTCTGCGATGTTGGGCATGACAAGAGTGGAGTTTTTTTCATTTTGCTGAGTGGCATGACGGTGATTGGTTGATTGATGGGATCCGAAAGGCGTGGCCTTAGTTCTTCTGGGCGAAAAAGTTGTTTGTAAGTTTTAGTTTGGGTGAGAGCTTAGAGGCTGTTCCCTGATTGGTTGCAGGGTGAAGTGAACAGACTCCTATTGGCTGCTCTGTTACAGAAATAAACCGACGATAAACACGTTTTAACACAACGAAGATTCTTTACAATGGTTTATATACCCTGCTTGAATGTTTAAAGTGTGTTTCTCGGCCTACGTATGCCATGGCGTTGTACTATCGTAACCTATTTTGCATATCATGCAAGTTGCGTTTAAATAGCATGATTCCTTCACAGTGCTATAATTTTCAAAAACTATAATATATTTAACTTTTTACAGGTTGGCACGTATATTTATTTTGTAATACCTATTTACATTCAATCATATAAAAAAATGAAATACACTTATTACGTGTAAATAATACGTAAGAGTACATTTATGATAAGTCATAAAATTTGAGTATAAATAGCTGTAGGGAAATTTTATGAATAAAATATTGCAGCTAAAAATAGAATTTTGAAATAATATCTCTATAAAACTCATTTCTAGAAAAAAAATTATGACTTCAAAAGGTTATGTAATATTCTGTAACAATAGGACAAATGTAGATTATGTGTATTTTGCCGTATTTTATTCAATAATTTAGAAACAATTCAGTTCATTTTATAATCAGTAAAAATATAAATATTTTTTTGAATAAGTGAATATTTTTATAGTTTTACAACAGTTTCATTTTAACATTCAATATCTGCTTTTAAGATTAATTGAAAAAAAAACTCGCGTAATAATTAGCAAGAAGAACGATTAGCCTTAGGTTTTTGAACATTTCAATAAATGAAATAATTATCATCATACATTGAATATTAGCTCTGCGTCTTGAAGTTTCTTAATTAGACTTTTAATTAAAAAAATTAATTTTATATTTTTTATTCTTTGAACCGTATTTAGAGTGACTTGGAAAAAAAAAACTTGACTTCAAAAAACTTTCTCTCTAGCTTTCCTTACTAATGCTTGAATTACCTTCGAAGCATTTTAAAAAAGTACTATTAATTCCTCCAAAATTAAAATGTATTCCTTTTATTAATTGTTTCATCTGAAGCATTAAACGAATTAGTATTTAAAAATTATTCCAATTTTTCTGTTTTCATAACTGTAAATGCTTAGCAACCCTAATACTTCCTGTCAATTACTGAGCCCTATAGGATATAAATGGTCTATATGCGATTATAGTAGTAAATTATTCTGTACGTATTTATTCTTTTGATAAACATGCTATTTTTTGATTTAAATGATTACTCCAGCCTTGTTTAAGAAAGACTAAAAGACTTAAAATATGTATAGCTACAACACACAAAACAAAACAAAAATAATTTAAGGAAGATTATATTTACTCTTATATTCTCTTCAACTATATTCCGCTATTGGGATTCAAATAATTTAGTTTTGAATATCGGCAGAGCTTTCCAGTTCAGAAATAGCAACTTTTTCTTTCAGTAATTATTTGTTGAAAGAGGACGACTTATTTGTACTTTTTTATTTTGCGAAAAGAATAAGATAACGTCTCAAAACAATTATTTAATTTGAAAAGAGAGAAATAAAACGACATTCTTCTTTCATTCTCGATTTGCTTAGAATGTTAAAGGCCCTTTTAAACAGAGATAAATTTCCTCTAGGGTATTTTATTCGAAGAGAAATATTTAATTTATTTATAAAAAGTTTTAATGTGAAAAAAAGAACGAGACGTTTTAAGAAATATTTCCTTTGGCATTAGTAATAATGATGAAATTTATAAAATAAGCTTGAAATCTTTTTTTTTGAGTGAAATACAGTCTATGTAACTATTTCAAGCAAAAAATATTTTATGCATGAATTTGGGAGTATTAAATTACTGTGAAACCGATGATTAAATCTTGATATGTATTTGATGTAATCATTTCTCAAAATAAACTTTCTAATTGAATCCTTTTTTAATAAAGATGTAATATATATATATATATACTGCTGGCTACACAAAAAGCAACACCCTGAAGGAAGCATGTAAACCTTGTGAAATTTACATCATGCGTTGTTGGTGATGAAATATGTAAACCATTATCATTATAGCGCGCAGATGTACATCACATCACCCACAAGTGTTATATAAGGGAAGAACAGATTAGCGGTTTAAAATACGGCAATTGTGTGGTGTGTTTTTTTTCTGCGTAAGCTACTTACCTATGCCTCGTGGAAGACATCGAGCGTCTTTTGACCAATATTCTTAATTCGACTGAGGAAGGATAGTGGCCTATACGGATTGTGGATTGGGCGCATGGCAGTAATGGATCGCTCAGCCACATCACGAACCATATTACAACAGATTCAGTCTGTTACGCATCATTCGGTGTCCATTCGTACTTTTAGATGCCATTTGGAGCAGAGTAAAATGTCCGAGAGGCTTCCATTGCTTCGTTTATCCTTGACTGGAAACCACTGGCATTTCTGCCACCAATGGTGCAATGAACGGCCGAGATAGACAACGGAATGGAACAACATTGGGTTTACTGACGAATCCCGCTTCTGCTTGCAACATCGCGATAATCGGATTCGAGTTTGGAAACATCGCTGTGAGAGGCTTCTGAAGTGTTGCGTTATGCATCGCCACATTGATCTTGCAATCGGTATCATGGTTGGGGGGGGGGGGTATTGGATTTCACTGCTCTAGTACGCATTACAGGTACATGAGCATCCCGAGAGATGTTGAAGCCTGAGGTCCTCCCATACATTATGCGCTAGCAATCAGCCATATTCCAACAGGATAAGGTGTGACCACACGTGGCACGCAATGTTCAAGAGTTCTTTACCCATCAGATTCAATTGCTTCCTCGGCCCACTTGTTCTCCTGATCTATAGCCAATCGAAAACGTGTGGTCCATGTTTGCAAAACGACTGGCCCGGGTTACACCACCCGCTGTTACACCAGATCAACTTTGGCAATATGTGGAAGCCACATGGATTGCTGTACCCCGAGAATACATCCAAAGCCTCTTTGATTCTATGCCGAGGCGTGTGGCAGCGGTTATAGCCAACAATGGTGGCTACACTATCTATTAGTTTTGTCATCAATCACACGTCACAAGAGACTGTAATTTTAATTTTTTGATCTTTATACAACATGTTATCTCCCAAATAAATTTCACTGTGATATTTCTGGTCCTTCTTATTGCATTTTGTGTGGCCAGCAGTGTATTGAAAATATTTTGGTTGAAACTAAGGCATTTTTAAATCATCATTTTACAAAGAGCTCCGT
>BMAV01001214.1:203376-231275 GCA_019973955.1 Trichonephila inaurata madagascariensis
TTATTGTAATACTATTCTTAAAACAATTTTATATACATTTTCTGATCTAAGTGACACTAAATATCATAAATAATATCCATTTATACGCTTTTGCAAAATCATGGTTCCGAACGTAGTCGGATACCTTAAGCCTTTTTGTAGAGCAATTTAATTACAAACTATACCTAAACAATTGATTAGAACCAATCATGACATCAAAAACAACACAATAAACGTGTTGATTAACAATTAGTCTGATATTTCAGTGAGAAGTGATTACGTTAATTGGCTAATGAAAACAGTTGTTAGTAAGGTAATATAATTACTTTTCCGGAAGTATTATTACAAACGTTTTAATTAATTAAATATTTCTATTAAGCCTTACATACACAACAAGACAAAAGCTTTTGTTAGGAACAATTAAAAGACGTGTTAACCAATTAAGTTATTTTTCCACTTCTTCGAAAACAACACCCAAGAAATTAATTTTGGATTTTTTTTTTTGAGAAATTGCTGAGATAAAATTTGTTTCCTGAAATTTAATTTGCTAAAATTATATATCTCAAGACTAAATTTTACTGCAATTCATACATTAAGGATAGTCTATTTTTTTCATTTTAAGTTATCTATATTTGTCCAATTAAAATTCAAATTATGTGCTTTAAGTTTTAAAACATATTCTGTCAGATATACATAATTAAGGTCTAAAAGCCTTTAACGTTTCATTAACTTACACCTGTCGCTCTTTTCCATTGTTTATGAAGTATAATTAGCGATTGAGGGTTTCTAAATCATTTATTTAACTTTATAATTAGAAATCGATTTTTCTACTCCCTCTAAAACAATTACCAAAATCATTTTTAGATATTGCTATGAAAAAAAAAGTAGCAAAAATTTAATTTCCTAAACTTCTGCAAATTGCAAGGATTAATTTTACTGCAATTCATATATTTAGAATAATCTAATTTTATCTTCAATGATCTAATTTTAACTATTTATATTTAATATATATAATATGCTTTAATTTATTAAAACGTGTGTGTTATGTTTATTTGCGGAAAAACATATTTAAGGTATAGATATTTTTTATTTTTTATTAACGCACATCAGTTGATTTTCGCAGTTGTTTATTAAGTATAATTAGGATATGTACTCTCAAGTCCTTTAATTTTATAAGTATAGTTAGAAATAGATTTTTCAACCCCTCTAAAACATTAATCAAAAATTTAATTTGAAATTATTTTTAGACGCCACTAATATAAAGCCTAGCATCGAAAATTTAATTTGCTAAAATTCTACGTTGCTAGGACTAGTTTTACTACAGTTCGTATATATATATTTGATAATCTAATTTTATCTTAAAGTACCTAATTTTATCCATTTACAATTTCAATGGTATTAAAACGTGTGATGTTTATTTGCAGAAACACATAATTAAGTTCTAAAAGTTTTTGGTGTTTTTTTAATGTACATTAGTTGCGCATTACAGTTGATTTTACAGTATAATTAGCATGGGGGCTCTTAATTCATTTATTTAACTTTATTAGCATAGTTAAGAATAGAATTTTCCGCTCCCTCGAAAATAATAACAAGAAATAAAATTTGAAATTATTTTTGGGCGTCGCTAAGATAAAGCCTAGTAACAAAAATTTAATTTCATGAAATTCTAAATTGCAATGACTAATTTTACTGCAATTCATACATTCAGAATAATCTAATTTTATCCATTTAAAATTTAAATTGTTAAAGCCCACTCTGTTTATTTGCCTAAACACATAGCATAGACCTAAATGTCTTTGTGGATTTTTAACGTACTTCTGTTAAGTATTGCATTTGTTGATGAAGTATACAGTGAAACACGTTTAACTCGAAAATGCTCAAGACGAAATATTAGTTAACATGAAATAATACAATAGCCCCGGCACACTACTATGTATTTCCATGCCCTTTTTCACTTAACAAGAAAATAAAATTGCTGAATACGAAAAGATTTTAACTCTGAGAAGGAATAAATTATGGAACATACCAGCCGAGTGGGCGAGATTTAAGAGGGGTGTGAAATGAAAGAAAGGTATTTTCACGTTTCGTAAAAATGAGGCTAAATTGGTTTTGAAATATTCTTGGAACAGCATGTGACACGAGCCAATTTTGTCTATCTAAGCTACTTTCACCCTCCACTCCTACAAACTCTCTAACCCTAAATAAAATGAATAATGTAGCTCCTGTTCCCACGTTATCTGAAATGAGGAACATTATGAAAAGTATGCGCAGTTATTTAAACGTACTTTTCAATGGTGAAATGAATAACAAACTGGACGACATCGAACAATTTGTTGGCAATATAATGATAAGAAAAAGCAATGCAAATATATATATACAGTCGAGCCTCTATATAACAAAGTCGCTATGTCCCGAGAAAAAGTTCATTATACGGAAAGTTCGTTATATAGAGGTTCATCGTTTAATTTTTTTTTATAAATCACATAAAACAAATTTTAAATTCATGAACATTATATATTAAAAAAAGTAATTATAGGCACCTTTTTTTAAAATTAATATATGTTTATTTTATACATCTTATTCATCAAAAAAAAAAAAGAAAGAAAGAAACACTGCAAGGAGAACAAGAAAAAACAATGTCGAATGTGTCAATGTATTTTCAATATTAAGAAACTAATTTTATATTAAAATCAATGAATGTTAAGGACATTTTCTAATTTAAAGCATACAAGTAATATTAAACATACATTATTTTATAACTAGAACACGGAACAACTCCACCGAGTGTGAAAGGGGATATCGAAGATGTTTCTAGTGAACTGGACAATGGGAGCTAAAAGTTTCACTTCTTGGATGAAACGTCCAGAACTCTATTGCTCTCGGCGAGTCAAGATCTAATAAAACCAATTCAAGATTTATGACCACCATCAAATGTGTTAAAGAGAGAATAATTTGAATTGTTCAGAAATATTTCAAAAATAGGGAAAGAAAAAAATTGAATCACAAAAGAAAAAGTTCGTTATATAGAAAATGCCCTTCGCTATAGAGAGGTTATTTTACGAAGAAAATCATGAAATGTTCAAGGTTCCAAGAAAAAGTTCGCTCTATAGAAAAATTCGTAATATAGAGGTTCGACTGTATATATTTCAGAATATTTTCCACAAACTCAATAAATGTTTTGTTTTTCAAAAACTTGAAAATTTTGTATTAAATTTCATTAAGCTCACTTTTGAATGATTTTTTGCACTGATTTTTATTAAATACTTGTTTATATATATTGTATGTAAATAAAATGTACTCAAATAAACTTAATTTTGTGTGTTTTTTTGCAATATTTTTTAATAAAAAATACAAAATTCTTTTAACACGAGAAAATATTTCAGTCCCCTCAGTTTCGTATTAAACGTTTTTCTCTCTAATTAGACTTAGAATTCTTATTTAATACAAAATTTATTGTTTCATAATTTAAAGCTCATCATATAGTACCAAAAATAAAAGTCTTGACTTCAAAATTCAGTACGAACTTTTTACTAGTAAAAATAAAACCCGAGAATTAATTAAGAAAAAAATCCAAAATTTATCCTCTGTTTTCATAGTAGATAAATATTATCATTCCTAATATGTTAAGAAATTAAATAAATGCTTACGTGGACATTCCTTTCTAATCTCACTGCATTCTTGAATCAATAAAACTACAGACTCTGCACAATACACTCTTAATTTTCAGCTTCTTCAGATCTCCTAATATTTTATTGACACTTTGGTCTGCTGAGAGTCGAATTAGAGACTTCTTATTCTTGTTCAGCGTTTTCTTGGAGAAATAAAACGGTTTTAATTTTTGCTGGCGAATCGTAGTTACTCAATTGTGTTCAATTTATTTTATATTCACATTATTCTTTGTTTCTTAAATATCATTATACAACTATGATGCATTTAATTATTTTCTTATTTCGAACCTCGTAAGCCTCTCTTTTTTTATAGTCTTTATTTGAGTTTTAATATAAATATAAAAAAGTTAGATAAGAAACACATTCTCAGCAATATATATATATATAAAGGGGCGCACATATTCGAAGGACAGAACCCGTGACCTTCGGCTCCGTAAGAATGTAACAAACCACTGGACCAAAATGAACACCACTGTCCGGAGACTGTTACTGGCTTATATAGATGTCAACTACAAAACTCCCCCACCAGTGAGTGGGTGGATAGGTGTATGAACGATATGTTTAATATGAAGAGTGTGTGAGTTGCTACTGTTGCGTCAAGTGAGTCTGACGACTTTTTGCTGCGTCAAGTTGATCTGACGACTTTGATTGCTGCGTCAATTGAATTTGACGACTCTTGATTGCCCTTCTATGCTCGTAGATGGCGCCACGACAGATCAGAAGATTGCGATTTTCTTAGTTAGGTCAAAGTCACTAATGTGTAATGAATTTTTAAAAAAAGTATTGAACTATTAATGGGTTAGTAATTTGATTAATTTTATTATGAAAACATTTAGAGAAAATTTTTTCAAATATACTTATTCTTTTAAAATGTTAAAAAATTATCATACATGATTAATTAATCTGGAGTTTACATTCATTTTGAAGTAGCAGTTATAGTCCTCTTATCTATATTCGAATCACATGAGCAAATCGAAAGATATTTACTTTGTTTTAGAATTTAATTAAAATATCCCACAAACGGAAATTCACTCAAACAAGAAATTATTAAAACGATATTTGTATTCCCGAAAATTTAGTTTATTTATTCATTTGTGACTGAAGAAGTACTTTCTAATTATAAAAAAAATTCAAACATAATTTTAAATGAAATGAATGAGTTTATGAAAAATATACGATTTGTTAATAGTTTTTACAATAATACAGCACAAAGTTTTAGTACGTAAAAATTGAAAAAAAAATTATCTTGTGTAAAGGAATTTTTTAGTGTCTTACATATTAATGGAAAATTTGCCTGAAGTATCTACCTCTTATGTAATAGAAGAATTTTTTACTTTTATTATGAAACAAAGATATATGACGCACATATATAGGTTTAATATGTATAGTAAAACAATGAAATCACAATGAAAGATCTTTTATTAAATTTATCAATGTTTTTCAATATATTAGATAAACTTTCTGAGTTCTATAAATTTTATAAGCAATTAAGATAATTTCCATTTAATAATTTTTCATAATTTTCTTAATACGTGGGTGAGTCGGAAAATTATTTTCCCCTTTCGATTGTGGTCAGAGTTGTGTAGGAAAGTCAAAATTTAGAATAAGACATAAAGGTATCCGACTACGTTCGGAACCGTGATTTTGCAAAAGCGTGTAAATGGATAATAATTATGATATTTAGTGTCACTTAGATTAGAATAAATGTATAAAATTGTTTTAAAGACACTGTGACAAAAAAAAATTATTTAAATACAACATTTTGGCAAAAAATTAACTTAGAATAACCTTTTTTACAAATGTTCTCCTTTTGTAAAAAATGCTTCTATTGTACTAATATTTTGCCTGTATATAGCACAGACCTCTGTACAGAGGCTCAACTATGAATTTTGAAAAATTCACATTATTTTCAGAGTTACAACTATTTGAAATAATTATCGGCGTATTTTCTTAAAATTTCTCCCTTCTGTTTTCGTAAAACATGGATAAACCGACTTCCAAGTTATGCACTTCAAAAATTCTGGTTGAGCCTCTGTACAGAGGTCTGAGCTATATACAGGCAAAAGATTAATACAATAGAAGCATTTTTTACAAAAGGAGAACATTTGGAAAAAATGATATTCTAAGTTAATTTTTTGCTAAAATATTGTATTTAAATAAATTTTTTTTGTCATAATGTCAAAACAATTTTATACATGTATTCTAATCTAAGTGAAACTAAATATCATAAATATTATCCATTTACACGCTTTTGCAAAATCACGGTTCCGAACGTAGTCGGATACCTTAAAGATAAAACATAACTTTATTTTCCACATAAATACCAGGTACATTAAGGCATTTGTCATACGGCTTGCTAAGATTAAAAAAGAACTCCAGAAAAAACTCAGAGCTTTGTATGTGGAAGAGGCATTTAACGGCTTTGGGCGAAACACGACACATCTATGGAGTAGCATTTAAACTTGGAATTGGACATGAGCAAACTCACAAATTCATCGACAACACTCTTTTATACAAGAAAATGTCAGCACAATGGGTAACCCGACAACTGACCCCGACACACATGGGATAATTCATGGTCGTCAGCCTGGAACATTTCGTACATTACCATGAAGATGGCAATGACTATTTGTTTCGAATTGTGACGGGGAATGAATCACGGGTCCACCATTTCACTGAAGGGAAAACATCCGTCATCACCTGTCCGAGAAAAGTTCAAAACAACTCCCTCTATGGGCAAAGTGCTCCTTACAGTTTTCTGGAACTCCCTTAGGAGTTTTGTTGCGGGACTTTTTGGAGGTTGGAACAATCCATACCACGCAGTACTGTAACACCCTTTCAAAATTGAAAGAGACGATTTGGAAAACGCTGCCTGGTCTTCTCAGAGGCGTTCTGTTGTTGGATTATAATGTGAGACCACACTCGGCAATGGCAACTCAAAACCATATTATAACTCTCGTTTGGGAGCGCCTACGCCATCCGCCGTACGGTCCTGATCTCGCATCAAATGACTTTCATTTGCTTAGGGTTTTGAAGAAGAATCTTGCATGAAGGTGCTTTGGAAGCCATGCTGAAGTCAAACAAGCCGTTAAACGCACTTCCGTAAGTAAGGCCCTATGTTTTTCCTGAAGGGCTATTTGAAGCTTATCAAGCGGTATGACAAATGTCTCAATGTACTAGGTACTTATGTGGAAAAATAAAGTTATGCCATCTTTAATGCCTCATTCTTTGTTTTGACTTTCATACACAGTTAAAAAGGGAAACTTATTTTCCAACTCACCCTCGTACTTCAGAATTTTTTGTTCATTAGTAAGTTTATGCATTTGTTTTCAAAGAATTTTGGTGGAAAAATATTTTTTTAAGGCAAAATGTCACAATATTAGTGTTTTGTTTTTCCCATACTTAAAGAAGATCTATAAATGTATCATTACACTTTTGAAAAAACTATATTATGCCTCTTATACGTTAGTTGATTTTCCTTATACCTTTTTAATAGAATTCAGTACTTCCTATGAGGTCTTTTAGAAACCAGCAAAAAGAAAAACTCTGTTGCTCCCGAATTCGGGGACATACAAAAACTCGGGAAATGAGAAATCCTAGTAATGACATCATAATAAATTCCTGCTATAGAAAACAAAATCAAAGGGAAAAGCTGGATTGGTATCAAAGATTTATATGTAATACAATTACCAGATACGATTCCAACTTTTACAAGTTTTCGTTGCTATAGTTAACAATAATATTAGACCTTCTCCGTAAGCACGCAACAGATGCTATTTTCTAAGGGTCGGCAAAAAGTTTGAGAAAAATAGAAGTACTATTTCACTGTCGTAAAGGAAAAATACAAGTGTATTTTGATTTTATTTTGTCGATCAGGTTCTGTCTCCATGTTTCGGATACTATTATATTTGTTTACTTTCTGAAAAATCTTTTTAAAATTCTTGTATGAAATTAATCAAATAAGTTTCACATACAGATTATAAGAAATCAGAAAAAAAAATATTTTAGACATTCAGTAATATTATTGTTAATTTTAAGCATGATTCAATATTAAAAAAAAAAAACAATTATGTATATTATTAAGGTATCTGACTACGTTCGGAACCGTGATTTTAAAAAGTGCATTTATTCATAATTTTCATGATATTTAGTGTCACTTAGATTCGAATACATGGATAAAATTTTTTAAGGACATTATGACAAAACAAATTATTTAAATACAATATTTCGGCAAAAAATTAACTTGGAATAAACTTTTTTCAAAAAACCTTTTTAACCTTTTTTTTCTCCTTTTGTGAAAAATGCTTCTGTTATAGTAGAATTTTGCATGTATATAGCTCAGACCTCTGTACAGAGGCTCAACTATGTGACTTTTGAAAAATTCACATTATTTTCAGAGTTACAACCCATTGAAATATAATGACTGGCGTTTTTTTCTTAAAATTTCTCCCCTCTGTTGTCGTAAAACACGGATAAACCCACTTCTAAGTTATATATTTCAAAAATTCTAGTTGAGCCTCTGTACAGAGTTCTGAGCTACATACAGGCAAAATATTATTATAATAGGAGCATTTTTCACAAAATGAGAATATTTTGAAAATGGGTCATTCTATGTTCATTTTTTGTCAAAATATTGTACTTAAATAATTTTTTACTGTAATACTATTCTTAAAACAATTTTATATACATTTTCTTAACTAAGTGACACTAAATATCATAAATATTATCCATTTACACGCTTTTGCAAAATCGCGGTTCCGAACGTAGTCGGATACCTTAAATTAATGTACAAAGATAATTAAACACAATTAGTAAAAAATTCGGTTCTTATGTATTATAGCAACCTATTGGCGACATTATATGAAACGAAGCAGCTGTTTGCCAATTCAGCACGTACGACACATGCGAAATAGGGGTGGCCAACTTGGCAAGTTTTTAAAAGAGCTGACGATTGTTGCGATAATACTTCGCAATATACCCAAAATTCTTTTTTATATCTTTACTGGGCTGCAGCTTAGTGTTTTACCATTGCAGACCTAGTACATTCCCGTATTTAATTTTTAGTGCGGCACCAATCACAGTAAGTAATTTTGATGCCCAGTTTCCTCCCTAGAGGGAGGCATCTGAACTCTGATGATGCGAACCAGTACTAGGATTTAATTTTGCTAAGCCAGACACGCTAGGGATCCTTTGTATGTCGTATAATCATACGACATGGCCGCAGTCGATTTTCTGGGTCATGAAAATCCACCAACTTGGATCGGGGTCGTACGCGCAACTTTAGGTGCAGAAGACCAACGACAATCCAACCACGCCACCCAGCCGGCCAATATTCTTAGCGAATATATTGTACAAAGCTACTTAACTTATAGTATGGGGATTATACGCAATATATTCTCATTGTAATATATTGTTAAGACTATTTAAATAAAAAAAATTTGTAAGTCTTATGAAAGGAGTAAATACTTAAATACGTTAAAGAGATAATTTTTATATCATAAACTTGAGTGAGTGAGTGAGTTTGGTGTTTTATGGCCAAGAACCAGTTTTGGCTATACTGCGCCAAACATTCATAGGTCTGTGGTCTGGACGGGAAAAGAAGAAAAGGAGAAATTGGATGACAAGATGGAGGGTCGAAAATAGAGAGGATCACTGGGGTACCCCGGGGTCGTGACACCAAAGATAGTAAACCCCTTTGGGAAAAGGAAAAGATCACTAGGGTACATCGGGATTGTGACACCCGTACCAACCTAAAGAAGGTGAACCCCCTGAGGGGATCATAAACTTGAGGCCTTACGATATTATTTACGTGTTTATATTTCCGCAATCCATATTACGTAGGGAAAAATAATCATTCGCATTTTTAATTTCTACGAATTTTCCAAGATAACCATCTTTTTCACATCTATCAATTTTACGGCTGATAAGCATATGGGTACATATAATAAAAAAATCCCACATATTAAGATCTTACTAGAATTCCTGTATATTTCTACTTTATTAGTAATTATTTCTGCACATGTAATAAACGTATAATAAATCACTATTTTATAATTATTAAAACTCGAGTGAATTGCATCAATATCAGTAAAAAATAAACTCTTTGAAAAATTTGAATCATGTTATTGAAATGGAATAAATATGTTTTTCAGGTATCAATAACAAAATGGCTGGAAAGGTTTTCTGCAACCTATGATTTATTTGACAAAGAAGTGTGTGGATGTATAAACCTATTAATCAAATAATACTTTTTCTATTTTGAGTATGTTGACATGCTTAGCAGATTGCTATGCTTTATATGAGCATTTCTCAAACTGTGGAACATGTTCCCTTAGTGGGGCGTGATAACCTTAGTGGGGGAGGGGGTGAGCATGTTGAAAAGTCAAAAGTAAAAGATTGAAAAATTTTTAATTTGCTGAAATGAAGCAAAACAAAATACATTCTGACGTAATAAAAAATAAAATAAACACTTATTAAAGTTATTTACAAAAAAAAATGCATCTGTACCGACTACTATATTTGACAATTAAATTATCAATACTAAATTGAGAGCAAGTTTAAAAATTACTAGTAACTCCTATGTACTCGTCATATACAAAATGTAATTATTTTATCTTGATAATTTACATGATTTATAATTCAAGTCGTACTGTAGCTTTAGCGTTAAAGTACATTATCAATGCAATCAATACATTGTTATTGTATGGAGGGGGACGTGATGAAAATTATGATAGAAAATTGGGTGGAAAATGTTGAAAGTTAGAGAAGTGACGTTTTATATGCTTAGTGTACATCAGTACAAATAATCCTGGATAGTTTTATATGTTTTATCTGCTTTTATACATAATAAAGATGAAAGCATTTGAAAAGTTAGAATTTTACAATTTTAATAATACTCTTCACATTTTTAATAACGAAATTGTGTATTCGTTTACTTTCTTATAATGATTAAACATAACGATTCATATTAAATGTCTTTACTTAAATTTCTCAATTTTTACAAATATTATGAAATTTAATTCATATTTTGTTACAAATGCTACCCTATAATCAATTCCCTCTTCTCCAGGTAAGTTTTAAATTTTTTGAAAACTTTTATTTTTTTATTTCACAGTTGATAGCAGCATGTTATAAATAACAAAGGATGTGAAAATTAGTGTTACTTTAACTATACTGCAATGGACTTATTCCTTTGGGATAATAGCCTGAAACAGTAACTATGATATTTTTCGATTAAAAAGTTATAAGAAATTTATGATTTTATATATGTTCTATATATACGTTTCATCTAAAAGCTAATAAGATCGTGCAATCGTAAAATATGCTAGTTTATAGAAGAATATATTTAAATAACAAAAAAAAGCGATAAGACATATTTTCAAGCTGCATTCGTTACTATGAAATTCATTTCAATCAATCTTATGAAAGATTTAACATTCACTGCATGCAATGTGCAGCGAATGTAGCTATGAATGATTTCTCACCTTCTTGTTTTGATTACATTTAGTTATTTTTCTCATCATAAATTAAGCTGTAGACGAAGTAAATGACATAAAATTAGAAAAGATAAGAAAACAAAGTTAAACATCAAGAATAAATATCGGATGAAATTCAAATAGCAAAGTAAATTTATAAGTCTCACTAAAGCCTTAAACACGTAGCTAATAGTCACGTACTATTTACCTTGATTATGAATTAACTTAAACCAAAATATAACTATACAAAGAAAACATTTTATTTGCATAAAAAGAATTAATTCGTGAGGCCACATTTAATAAATATAAAGTTGTATGTTATCTAAGAAAATACAATAAGGTCCCCATTTTTTTAAGACAATAATCAGAAAACTACGAACCACAGGAAGGATGCTTCTACATATTCTACCTTATCCACTACAGATTTTTTTAAAAAAAAATATCGAAATTTTGAATTTTAATGTCCTAAAATCTTTCTTTAAATACATATTCCAACTTTTTTTATGCATATGTGAAAACTTTTATAGAAATTTAAATACAGTTTGTAAATACAAAGCATCATTGTGAGATTAAGAAGAAAATAATTAAAAACCTTTTACATGTGCAAAAATTGGAATTCATCACAATAAATAAGCACAGAATCATCAAAATAGAATTTATTTGCTAATTTAAGTTTTAAAAAAGTATAGAAAATCCTACAAGCTATTAATTATATAACTAATTTAATCTTATTAATTTTAAGTTCATAAAAAGTGTTTCTTTTTTCCCTAACCCTCTCCTAAAATTCCCCCTCCCCATTACAGTTGGATCAAAACCAAAACTACTGCTTTGGAGAACTTTTCAAAAGGATTAATTAGCCTTTTAAATCTTGTTCTAGGATTAATAACAAATTTTTCAAAATTAAAATTGCATTGTAATATTTCTTGACTCATAATTAATTATTTTCTAAGAATACATATCATATTAAAATTATAGGACACAAACTATGAAACTTTTTAAATTTACGGACATTTAAATTAAAACTATTTTAAATTCATTGATGCTTTTAAGTACCGTTAGCTTTAATTTTCTTATCAAAACTATGTCTTTTATTTAAATACTTAACAGTTTCAGTAACGAAGGTAAAATTAAAGTAAAAAAAATAAGATTGGGGGAAAAAATATTTTAAAAAAAAAATAGAAACTCCTTTGAGAGCATAGATTAGGATTTTGTGGGAAAAGATTAAACTTGAAAACCAAACAGTAGTAAAATCATTAAAAAAGTACTTTTTCAGTTTTCTAAGCACTTTGAACATTTTTTTCTCTAATGGAAGCTTTACTTATTAAGCAAAATGAATATGAGTACATAAGTAAAGAACTAAAATTAAACATTATATTTTCTGCAGTAATGTAAGAACGTTTCGCAGTTTATATGAATTACAGAAACCGAGTAAAATATTTTTTATAAAAGATCTACTAAGAAAATTACATGAAAAAATACCAATCCCTTTTTTAGAGTTTACTTTTCCACTTAAACCACACAATAATTGCTTTGAGACGATTTTTCTTTTATTGATATATTTGTTGCAAATATTTAGCACCAAGTATCAAGTTTCTCTATTTTCTTTTAGGAGAAAAAAAATATTGGTTTCCTTTTTTTAAGAAAATGTTGTCTTGCTTTATTTATTTTTATTTTTTCCAGAAGCAGATATGTTAGCAAGTAAGAAAAAAAAAATATTATAAAATTTATGGAATAAATTGAAGAAAATATTTATTTGTAAAAATAAATATACTGAAATACTTTCAATAAAATCTTGAATTCAAAATTCATAAATAAAAAAGTAGAATATATTATATTTGCGCTCGATGTAGTTTTCAAGGCAAGTAGGATGTGCTTTTTCCTTTCTTTAACAATTCAACATATCATTAAATTTTACTGTTTATATATACAGTCGGATCTCTATATTACGAAGTCGCTAAATCCCGAAAAACGTTCGTTATATGGAAAATAAGTTATATAGAGGTTCATCTTTCAATTTTCTTTATAAACCACATAAAATAAATTTTAAATTCATAAGCACCATATAATAAAAAAAGTAATTATTCACACCTTTTTGTAAATTTATATACATTTATTTTATATAACTTACTTATCAACACAAGTATAGTATAAGAAAAAATAGTTTTTAAGTCAATTCCTACTTAGATCAACAAGGAAAAATTTTATGTTTTAGCTACTTTTTATTAAATAGTTACAATTAATATAAATATGTATATACATAGGACAGAATCACAACTTTAAGTGGTAATTAGTTTCTTTAGTTATCATTAAAGTATCGTATTGTCCTTTTAATTTCAGTCCAACTGAATGCTTTAACACGTGAGAAAAAAACCTTTTCAAGTTTTGACACAAGTCGCCAAAAGGGTCGCTAAGTCGCCAAAGTGGCTGTATTTGTAATTCTTTAAATAATTAGTTTTAATCAATAATTTTTTTAAAGTATAATTAAATTATTGTATTGCCATCCAAAATGATCCTGTATATAAAATTTCAGCTCAATTCAGCGCTTTAAAAAGCATTTTATTAACGATTGAAAATTCCCCCAAGATAAATAAATAAATATACAAATATATAAATAAATAAATATATAGACAGTATGAGCTAATAATATTAATTGAAAAAGAAAGAAAAATTGCAAAGAAAGTTTCTTGACACTTTATCTACTTCCTGACGAATTCAATTTTTTTTCTTTGATGCTCAAGCTCTTACGTTTTGACATGTTCGAGCTACAAGAAACGAAGTTACCAAAACTACAAATGAATGGAGAATAGTTCAAAGACACGGGGACACCAGACAACACCACTAAGGGTGAAAAGGAATATCGAAGATGTTTCCAGGGAACTGGACAATGGGGGTTAAAGGTTATACTTTTGAAATGAAACGCTCGGAATTTTATTGCTCCCGGCGAGTTAGAAAACTAATGATCACCATAAAATGTGTTAAAAGAGAGAACAACTTGAAATGCCCAGAAATACTTCAAAAACAGGGAGAGAAAAAATTTAGTTACATGAGAAAACTTTCGTTATATAGAAAATGCACTTTGCTATTGAGAGGTTATTTTACGAAGAAAATCGTGAAATGTTCTTGGTTCCAGGAAAAAGTTCGCTATATAGAAAAATTCGCAGTATAGAGGTTCGTAATATGGAGGTTCAACAGTATTTTAATTTACATTGTTTTTATATCTCTATTATTAAAAAAAAAAAAACCTTTTTTTTTAAATAAACTCGATCTTTGAACTTAGTGGTTAGAGCATCGGACTCCAGACTAGAGGGCTGTAGTTCGATGCTCAATGCCACCAAATACCACCAAGTTCACACGGAGTACGAGCTTGTTAAATCAGTGGATTCGAAAGTTTTATGGGCTGTCGCAGTGGAAACCACGAGTGCAGAGAGCTAGAGAATATTTCCCTCCCTTCCAGTTCCATGCCTAAATTGGTGTGGGGGAGATAGGTGGTGTCGCCCTCTATCGTGTAGAAGTCCAACTTGTCTCAGGCTCCTCCAACTTTCAATCCTTCCCTTCGGGAAGGACACGACAACAACAACATCGCTACTATTAAGTTACTCTTTTTTAAGCAACATTTTGAGCAAAAAATTATAAAACATAAACATAATAAGTGCTGGGAAAGTGTGAGCTTATTAACATAGGATTCTAAGGCAAGTCGAAGGTAATTGTCAAACTCGTAATTGTGAATGTAAACAGGAGATAAGAAACCAGGCCGACACCTGAATAAAAACCATACTTTCTAAACTGCTACCCTAAGCCAATAAGAAGCCTGTATGCCAATATTAGCCACGATGAAACCAATATCAACCCCTCTACTCAGAGGATCTCAGTGGCATCAGGACTCGAGCCCACTACTCGACAACGTCGGCCACAAGTTTGAGTATATGACTTCAATAAATTGCTGTAGTCAGGCTCAAGACAGAAGAGTTCCTTAAATAAAATGAATAAGTACAGATAATGCAGATTATTTTCAAAAGACTTGGAATTCAATTAATCTAAAGTAAAGGTTTCCTGGAAGATTTTTTTTTTCATAATTAAAATAAAGAAAGACTAGAGATCATAAGGTCAAAGGGAATTATTAAATATTTGGCATTTTAGGCAATAATTTTTTTATATAATTGTTTTTTCTATATTTTTGTGTGTGATAGTTTAACATTTCGAAATAAGTTGTAAATGTGCACAAAATCTTGAGTTGAAAGTTGTTCATTTTGTATATCACCTGTTTATAGGAATATTCATTATATGAAGTCCTACTGAAACCCCTTGCGTATACTATGAACACCAGATTTTTTTTTCTTATATAAAACTGTTAATGTTACATATATAACGTTGGCTTCGTCAACCTTTGGTTGCGGGTTCAACCCCGGCCAAAGTCAGTGGATTTCCATGACGCAGAAACTCGACAGCAGCCATGTCATTTGATTATGTGGCATGTAAAAGATCCTTTGAGTGCTTGTTTGGTTTGGGTGCTCTCGGCAAAGTTAAAATCTTATCTACGATTTCGTCTCGCTAGAGCTCAGGTGCCTCCCTGTGGGGAAGAAACTGGGTGTCAGAATTACCTGCAACGATTGGTATCCACCTATATGGCGCCACACAAAAAAGAGATACCAGCTCCCGGGTTATGTATTAGGGCTAAAATTATAAAACATGAATCCTCAACCCTATTAGAAATTTTAAAAAACTGTTGTCGAAAAAAAGCCCCTCAAACCATGTGATCTCAAATTATGAACCAAATTGCAGCAGCGTATTTCACCAATTCACTAAAAGAACTCATTTAATCAACAATAGATGTCATTATAATAGAATTTCTTTAAAAGATCATCAAAAATCATTTCTTTTAAATCAAAACCTTACGTGATTTATTATTAAATTTTAAAAAAGATTTTTATTATATTTCCCGTAAAGTGTACATGGTGTTGCCAAATTCAACTGACAAATTCAGAGGGGTGGTAGTAGGCAGCATGTGGACAACAAATCGTCATAGAACATGGGGTAGAAAACCACGTTTAGTCGATGAAACCGTCGGGAAGATTGAGTCAGACGAGGGGAGTGTAGGGATGGCGCTTCTTTCCGAAAAAGATCGATTTTTAAATCGATTCGAATCGTAACCTCATGAATCGATTCACAAAAGAATCGAAGTTTAAAAGATCAATTTCTAAAAAATCGATTTTCTTTTCAAATCTGCATTTACAATGTAAATATGAATCCATTTTATGAAAAACAAGAAAGATACCACGATAAACGATCTTTTATCAGCAAAATCAACAATTTTTTAGTTCAGGGTGTTCGAAAATTACAATTATTTTTATTACCATATCAAAGAGTATCTGGTATAAGAGAGAGAAGATATCTATTTTCTAAATGTATGTGTGTTACATTAAAAGGTTTAGAAAATAGATAATATAGCTTATAGCTCCCAATGCTTAATATATAAGCTTTTTAAAAACAACAGTCTGTCAAGTCAACTGGGATCCAAGCGGTTCCCGCTCATCACTTGCGATGAAATCGTCACCGGCAATCGAAAAAAAGGCGCTCACAAGGAACAGATGATCCAACGATACTCATAAGTATTATGGCTTTTGAGTGAACGTGTTGATAAATACAGTTGTTTTTTTGGTTCCAGTAAATTAACCCTTTAACCGCCAACACTGTAATATTACGGGTTTTAAAGATAGTACATTCAACTAATTGTAAATAATTTTATGGTTTTTACCAAAACAGAAAAAAATCGAATTTCCATTTTCTAGGATGAAATATCGATTCAGTGCTACATATCGATTTAAAAAATCAATTTTTTTTTTTGGCCCGGAAAATCTATTCTTCGATTAATCGATCTCATATCGCCATCCCTAGGGGAGAGGCCAAAAGAATACGGCGATTTAGAGCACCGTGGTAGAGCTATGCAAATTTGGGCTAGTGAAAGCGATGAACAAGTTGATATAGGTGGGCGGTGCATAAAGCTCGGGTGTTAAACTGCATTTGGTAACAATGTTTGATTACATGAACTGAAAATATGAAAATATGCACCTCATGTACGGTAGAGCCAATTACAATGGACTGCTAGCACAGAGAGCGTACCAGAACCACTTTTCGATTAAGCGATACCTGCTCTATATCACCTTCAAGTCATTCTATTTGTGCCATCACCTACGCGGCCGAAACTTCGGGCAATTCTCGTGACAATCACTTGTCGTTGCATTTCTGACGTCGAGCTGTGATGCATGGTTCATATTGTATACACGCTTTGTGTCTGACTAGCTGTTATACCCGTTCTTCGCACAGATGAATCGAAAAATTAAACAATACAGATTGCAAGATGAAGCAGTTTTTAATGAGTTAATTTTACGTAAATCACAAATTAAACAAAAAAAAAGCTTTTTGCATATCTCAACTGAACAACAACAAAAAAAATATATATTTGTTAAATTTTAAGTGTGTAGATCTAATAGCTGATAAAAAAAGGATTGTGTTTTATTCATAACGCCACGTAACTCTCATGTGGGTCGAGTTTTGAAAACACCTTCCTTCTCCTCAGCAAAAGTAACAGATTGTTACAAATTTTGTGTAATAGACAATTAAAATAGTGTAAATAATTTATATCTGGATATGTAATACTTTAATATTACTTTCTGTTGCATTTATTTTTTGTTAAAATTGTAATATTTACAAGCAACGCCATTTCTTACATTATAATGGTGATTCAAAGGAAACATAGCGAAATATTGGTGATGAAGCCAAGTTGGTATCATTTTTGGCATCCATGTTGGCAATTTGTCGATTGTTTGAACGCTGTAGAAATTGATATGCTTTAGCGCCAACTGGTGGGCAGCTGCAACAAAGAGGATAACACAAAAACCTTCTCCACAAAAAAATACATGAACATACCCATTTTCCTAGTGATCGGTTTAACGGTGTTGGAGTGATGCGATTTCATATACACACAAACATCCATTTATATATATTTCGCAGAAAGTATTATGAAGGGTATATATATATCGATAATTGTGTTTCTTGCCTCTTACTGCTCTTTTTTATATCAATCTACATAATACCCTTCATAATTCTTTCTGCGAATTACTCCTAATAAACGTAGGTTGGGATCTCATGTTCTATGGTGATTTGTCGTCCCCATGCTGTCTACTGTCACCCCTCATGGTTGAATTCGGCAACACCCTGTATTATGCGCACTTTTTTTTTAATGTTCTATAAAAAAGGAAAAAAGCACTGGAAACATCAAATATGTAAGGGAAAATAACTTAATAGACTGTGATCACATAAGGTGATAAATTATTTGCATATAACCTGGAATTCTGTTGGGAAATGAATGAATAATGCTTAACTATATAACAAATATAAATGGAGACATTCACTTACTATGCATAATTCTGTTTAACCTTATAGTACGAAAATTTAGTTCAGGTTGTTATTGATAGAACTTGGCAAAAAATTCTTTATCATATTCTCGTAATTTTTGCTTTTTTTTAATATCATTCAATATTTTTTCTTGCCATTTTTATTTGGCATATATTTTTTGCACCCACTGTATGAGCATGTAATTCAGTAAAATAATTTACGTTTACTATAATTGATCAATTGTCCCACTGCTTACAAATTATCATAATTTAATAGAATGCGTTAACTTCATTATTTTTTAATATTAACGAGAGTATGAAGAACATTTTTCCACGAATAAATTATTTTGAATTCTCTTTTAAAAATCATGAAAGTAGTCATGCTGTTTTCTTTTGTCGTTTATTGATTTTCTATGAATTAATATGACAGTGAAGTAGTGAAAGTGCCAAAACTCAAGGGACAACAATGTGCAAATATTTAGATGGCAGTAGCTTCGTCCAAAAAAAAATATGAATGTCAGGGCTTTCATTTGTACTTAAGTGATTCATGTACAAAATTTTCTGATGTAGTTATGACCTCATGAAGAGAATTAACAGGCTTTTGACAGGGAATGCTAATGGGAATTAGATACAAAAGCATTCCATTTTGGAAATATTACAGTTCCTCTTTGATCCACAATGAGAATATATATACTTTTAGGCATTATCTCTCACCATGGACACATCTACTCAATGACCAAGACCACATATGATTGCTCAGATTACATGAAACACTACATTAAATAACAGTAATTATCAATGTGGTGTTACCCAGCCAGCATTGGAGCTATGATACTTAGCTTGTAATCGAGTGGGCTCGGGATCGAATCCCGAATAAGTCATGGATGTATCTTCAGGCAAGGCTTCTAACAAAAAACTCAGACTTTCGCCTGAAATGGACTCCCGTCTCGAATGGAAAGCAGCGCACCCTTTGTGTTATATGTTGGGATCATCGTTTGTGATAAAGTTTATATTTTTTGTGATTGTATTGTATATTTCTGATCATCTATTTCTCGTATTTTGTATATATCCTAGGATGAAATGCACAACAACAAAAATGGAAATCAATGTGGTAGAAGACCAACTACAGTGCTTTTACTAACAAACGTCATCAGGATAGGGACTCGTGAACTTATTGGTTGGACTCTAGTTTACTGGGAAAACGTTGCTTGATCAGATGAGTCTCAATTCCACTTTGTAAAATTCGAGCGTGATGGAGTCTCCATGAGGTCATAGACCCAAATTATCTACAAGCCACTATGCAAATTGGTAGCGACTCCATAAGGATATAGGTTGGATCTTATGGTCAAACAGGCCTGGTTGACTAGAAATTACTATGTTCAGCTACTTGGAGGGAAAAAAAAATATTTGCAACTATTTATGCACTTCATGTACCCAAACAATAACGGACTTTTCCAGGGTAACAATACGATATGACAGTGAGCCAAAATCATTCGCAATTGTTTTTAGAAGAATTCTGGACAATTTCAATGAATGATTTGGCTGTCTAAATAGCCGGATATGAATCCTATCGAACGTTTTAAGGGACATAATCAAAATTTCAGTGCTCTCGAACTCTTGCATCAGCAACAATTTGGTAATCATGACCGATTGCAGATGTAGCTTGGTTGAATATTTTTTATAAGACTTCCGACAATTTGTTGACTCAAAACTGGACCGAATTGTTATATTTCATCCGACAAAAGGAATAGCAACACAATATTAGAAGGCATCCCATGACTTACTGCATTTCAATGTAAATAAAATAAAATTGGAAAAGTAACTCAATATACTGATTTTATTTAAATTCTTGGGTGGTGATGATTTCAGAAGAGTTATTTTCATTGGGAAAAAAAAGTAATTCAGTGCATACAATTATCAGCATATGTATATAATTATCTTTACATAATTTACATTACATCTTAATACTTATTTTTAAAAAATTGAATAAGTAAAATTAAATAAATAAACAAATTTTCCAAAATATATTTCATAGTTTTTCTCTACTAAAAAAATGGAAATAAACAGACGAAAAAATCTAGAAGAATACAAAAATTTACATGAATATTTAATGAAATATTATATAAAAATAACGTATAAATATTTAATGATTTAATAGTTGTATGGTTAGTTAACATTATAACTAGAGATGCAAAAAAAAAAAAGATTGAAAATACTATTAAGATTACATACTTAATAGAAAAAATAAGTAAAGATAGTGTGTGTCATTCTTCTGTATGAAAAGCTTCCAAAAACATTTTTCCCGCTAAAGAAACTTCTTCACAAATCGCAACAGACGATTTTTTCCTATTTTGGCAATGAAAAGCATATAATCGAAAACCCCATCGTATCGTGCATCTCTATCGTATTCGTATCAATGGAAAGAGAGGAAAGAGAATTTCCACTATGAAAAGAGAAATAAATTGAGTCCTTCGTATTTATTTTTTTCCGCTGTTTATGTGACTGCAAACAATTGTCCTTTTCCTTTGAAAGCGAAATAAACACGCTTGTAATAATTTCCATCTCGTAGTACACAGTAGACTCTGTATGAATGCAGTAAGAATTTGGGGAAAATGAAACTGGAACGAAAGAACGTGTTCCATTTTTACAGTTGAAAATAATTAAGATTGATCGTTTTTAGTGTGTGCATGTTTGGTTTTTTTTTATATTTTGAATTTTAAAGGATTTGCTTTTATATTCATGTTTACTGGACAGTTGAGTTGTAATATTTATTTTATTAAAGTATAGTCTGTTTTGGTGTTGTTTTCTATGTGTGTAATAGTGGGAACAAAATAAGAGCTATCTTAAAACTAAATTAAATTTACTTTAATATTTTTACGAAATATTACGCACAAAACCAATGTTATATAATATTTTAATTATAGTAAATCTTAATGCTCGTATCTTTTAAGATTTATGAAATTTATTCAGCCCGTTCTTTTGAAATACAGTCTCCACAATTTGAAATGAAACATCCTCTTCTAAAGGTTAAATGCATTTTGAATCTTATTTTAATGATTGCAATTATTTTTAAATAAATTAAAATCATTAAAATGTATTCTTGTAGCAATAAATTAATATATAAAAGTAAAAAAAATGTTGATTAATTTTAAAATGATTATAATTTGGAATGTGTGCGACTAATTTTTTCTGTTTGTTTATTTATTTATTTGCCAAAAATGCTACAATTCTGAAACAAATTGCTCTAAAACACTACTGAATTTAGTTAAACGGTTACTTATACCACATATAAGCTTAGAAAGATTGATAGAATAACCCTCTGACCGGAACACCCGTCTCTCAGACGGTTAGGATTTGCTTTGATTCCTGTAGATAACGCTGTTGTGTGATTTTTGGGGTGGGCTGCCTTGACATTTTCAATTGGACTCTACCCAGTGAGAAGATCACGTGGTGGTACATGGCGATGTTTTTCAACTCACGATATGTGTGATTTTTCTTATCTATCACCATCTATCAGAGGGATATACCTATAGTTTTTTCGTTTTTGGTATAATTATTTTTAATTAGTTTTACATGTAAATAATTTCTAATCAATTTTTAAAAAAATACTAGTCACAATTTTTGTGATAAAAATATAGTAATATAGTGAGTGTGCCTTATAAAGACTTAAATATTAAAAATTCTACTCAATTTCATGAGCGATAAGGGCATTTAAAACAGTCCTTAAGGTAATAAAATTCAAAAACTTGGTGTATTTGTCTGTCAGACAGATGTTTCTAAGAGCAGCAAAAAACAAATTAATGTTCCGGCCAGAGGGTTAAATATTATTTAAGTGACAGAACACATAAAAAAATTGACATCTAATGGATTAGCGTAAGCCATTAGATCTTCTTCAGCAATTTTTTATTCTACAAAAAATATTCCTTATTTCTCAGTTGTAAAATGTATTCATTAATATCCGTTTTTAATATGTATGCATACTATGTTCATTTGTGAATTAAAACTATAAATATTGATTTATGACTTTTCCTGGAAAAACTAAACACATGTTGCTTCAATGCAAAATTCAGTCTGTGGAGCCTTAGCGTAAGGCGAAACTGAAGAAATAGACGCATTGTAAAATCAACAAATTTTATTTTAGCTAATTTAAAACCTAGCTCTTACGGAAAACCGTCGATCATTTTCGCCAAAATAAAAGATGTCGCCAATTTAAAAAATATTACCAAATGCTGTCATCTTTATTATTATGTCCCTACTTGAGCAGGAACGGTTTCCACTTTTGGCTGTGCATTGCGGCATTTGAATACGTTTTTTAACGATGAAATTAGTTGACAGTATAATACGGAAGTACACAAAATCTAATGTGGTAGCAATTAGAAATTGGGACAATTTAGTTTTATTAAATTAAGATAAATAGAGTACTTATCTTAAACAAGCGGGGCCAGTGATAAAAAAATGCAAATCTAATGCCAAGTTATGCAAGTATTCTACAAAATAGCTTTCATAAATATAAATTAAACTATTATTACCTTCTACGAATTCGGTATCAACATCATTCGTGAGAACTTTTTTTATTTAATAATAGTGAAACTCATTTACATGTGTCACGATTCATTCATAGAGAGAGGTGCTCAAAAATCAAACAATTCAGGAAAATGTTTTTCCGATTGAGGATTGTTAGTTGAAACGCTTGAAGAGAATTTGTCACAAGTCTTTAAGAAATTTTTGTTTAGAAATTAGCTGATTTTATTAAAAATTATTGTAATCAATGAGTAAAATATATTCGAATAGTTAAAACAAAAAACCAAAAATGGCTGTTAAAGTAATAAAAAAATTTTTTAATCAACTTAAATCTTATTTACTGTGTGTAGTTTTTCGTTCATTGTGTTTTAATTACATGTAATATTTAAACTAATTAAACAGTAATTTCGTATTTACTCCGTGTTTTGTTCTCAATATTATGCTTCATATAAGGGCCCTTTATTTTCAAAAAGCGGTCATTACTGGTTTCGACGTGATGAAAACAGGAAATTTATAGCCAAAATCGTGTTCCCTTCTTATTTTTAGAAAAACAAAGAAATAAAAAGTAGAAAATTAAATACTGTTTCGGTATTGTGTTCCGAGTTAACTAACATAATGGGAAATGAGGACAAGTAAACAATCTTTTGTTATGGAGAACAATAATCCTAATGAGCAGTTTCTTAACAAAAGTATAACTAAGGTAAATACGTTAAGGAAATTAAGAACGTGTTGTAATATTTGTAACTTTAAAATATCCTGCAATTTAAAGAAATTCTACGAGATAATTGAATTTTAAAGGAAATGAGACAGAAAGTCGATAACAAATAAATTATCAAAATTCACAAATGAAAACGAAAGACTGTTAAAAGCAAATATTTTCAGCAAATATAATTAAAAAGATGAACTGTTCCACTTAAAATTTGTATATTTTGTAATGCAAATTACTGACATTGAGCAATACAGTTTTCCTCCATCACAATTACCTATTTTTAAACAACTTGAAATAGTGTGAGAGAGTTCCGGTTATTTTTTACACCTTCTAAAATTTGAAGTTACTGATTACATTCTCAGAGAAATAACAACTACATGAAAATTAAAAGTAAAAGATAATTGCTTAATATCGCAACCTATTGGCGACATTATATGAAAAGAAGCAACTGGTTGCCAATTCAGTTGGTACGACTCATAGGAAATTGGGGTTGTCAACTTGGAGGCTTATTAATAAAGTTGGCGATTGTTACGATAATACGTAAGTGCCGATTAAACTTATGAAATCCATCTTTCTTAAAAGTAAGATCTTCTGAAAGGGGAATGTCTACTGACGATAAAAGTGTTTTAGAACTAGTTCGCAAATGAACGTTTTAGACAAATATAATTATTACAGAATGTAAGACTTCTTATATTACTTTCATAAAATGAAAATAATTTAAATGCAAATTTATACTTCCTGATTTCTTGAATTTCTTTCGAATTTAAAAGAATTTATTGAGAAACCTATTTCGGTTACTTTATGAAAACTTGTTATACGGTTTCAAGTAATTAATTAGTGTTCCTATGCGATACTTTTATACACGATTTTCTGTAGAAAGTATCCACAACATAAAAAAAAAAAAATTAAAAAAAATAATGTATGAGTTATATTTTAGTTGTCGCAATAACACCATTGTTGTTTTTTTGTTCAATCTAAAAACAAAATACAAAGGAATAAAATAATTTCAAATAAAGTGTGAGATAAGGAAGACTGTAAATCTCGTGATAGTATAATTTTTTTTTCGGAAGAATGTTGAAGTTTTCGTAAAGGCAACCACATCGATTGTTAAAAAAAATATTCCCTGTTTTTATTTTTCATCAAAGTTATTGTGGTTTTCTTTGATCCATGTGATCGTTATTAATTAAATGAGAGACTCTCATGAAGTTAACAGCAAGAGTTCTTTTGGTAGACAACTAACGTTTATTTACAATATTATTTTTAAACTAAACTATTTTTTTACAAAAACCGCTACATAACGCATTCCGCACACTCGCTTGGTTTCATCTCAGTTTCTTTCAACAGTTCTCAGTTCCCTTGTTTACAACAGCTCGCTTCACATAGCTTCACTAGAGGGGCAACAGTTATTTTTATCATCTCTATTAGGTTATTTTTTTATATATCAAAATCTTTTTCCAAAGAATCACGGCAGTTTCTAATCTCTTTCAGAGAATATTATATGTAAAAAAATATACTTTATACCTTAGTCTGAAGTTACATTTGTGCAAACTAAGTATTTATTTCCATTTCATTCTATAAATGTAATGTTCTATCTCCCCATTATGGTAACGCTTCTACTTTCCTCGGCTATTTTTTTTACGCATTGTTATATGAGAATTTTTATCATGATTTCAATATTTACATTACATTGCAATAATACCTTCTTCTTTCAAAAATTAACATGTTTACTTCAAATTTAATTTAATTTCTCTTTACCTTGAGAAAACATAATTCTTTTTCAAATTATTTGTCCCTCATTTGACAAAAATGGTTTTTAAATATGGACATCATAAAACTTTAAATTTCAGCAAATCATGCTACCGTATTTATTAAAGCAATAAGTAGAGTACGCAGTTTTAAACCAGTCTACAATTATTTTAAAAATTACGCTTGAACTTTCCAATATATATATAGCGTTTGCCATTATTTAGTAAAATCATAATAAAACTAATACAAAATGCACACACACACACAAATAAAAACATTTCATCACTTAAATTATATTTTCATTGTATAAAACTGTTAAATTTCCGCAGTTTTCTTTTCAAAGTTAAAGCTAACTTTATTTTTTTATATCTCAGTAGATGCAGAAATTACTAGTTCCCGATTTTTCTTCTAGAACAATCAAATTCCAACATCTAGAAATGCGTACTTTTAATAACTGTCATTTAGATATTTCAAAATGCTAATTAAAAAGTATAGGAAAAATATATAGGAATTGTTCAATTAAGCAATTCCTAGTTAGATCTTAAATTTTTTTTTTACTCACGTGTCACCAAATTGCTCACTAAGGTTGCCGGAACACAGAAGATGGCGACCAGTAAATCAGCAAAGGCTAGGCTGGTAATGAAATAGTTCGTCACAGTTCTCATTTTTTTAATTCGCATAACGATTCCGATTACCAGTGCATTTCCAATTACTCCCAGAATGAGTACAACAAGATAGGCCACGATAAAGATAAGAGTGATAAAGTTTTCATGTCGCAAATATCCCAGATTTTGAATATTCAGCAAGATATTTAGAGTTTCATTTAAGAAAGGATGTAAGTCATGACTTGCGTTCTTTTCAGAAGACATGTTTTTTGCTTGGAACTCCAAATAAATTAAATAATATTTCCTTCACAAACTTTTTTAAATATCAATCGGAATTAGATTCCTCGTTTTTATTATATTAAAACTTGCATGCATAAAAATTAAGACTCATGTAAATTTTGTATCAACTCAATAATGAACGAGAAAGATCTTGAACCATAATACAATTGCAAGATTCGGAAAACTAAAATATTTTTTTCAACTTTAAAAAAGATTGTTTCGTATGCGAGTATATTGTTCTCAATGCATACACAAACTCATCTTCATTCTTTGAGGTATTTAAAACAAATGCTTTTTTTTCTCAGTCTTTGGTTCCAACAAAATTAATGTCGGCAAAAACAGTATAAATAAATAGTCTTACTGTACTGTCAAAAGAAATCGATCACACAAACACAAATTATTCACTTAATCCTCAATTAAGAATGTTGTCTTTCAAAAACTCACAAGACGATTTAGTTGACTTTTCCGAGAAACAAAAAAGTTCTACTCTAAAAGTGAAGAAGAAAGAGTTTATATCAGTACCTTTCCTCCGGTCTGAAGAGCCTTTTCAAATTTAAAATGTATCTTTTGTAACCTTTAGAACTCAAAAAAAGAAAGAAAAATGTAAAACTGTTTCATTACTTAAATTCTCTTCTGTTTTTGTAGTGAATCATCTGTAGCATGAATACATTAAACTTAAGCAACCAACAATTCTTTCGAATCTGTTTCAATCAGAATTTAGAGAAGGAAAAATTCTGAAGCATTCGGTTATGCTTTCTTCAATGTTTTCCTAGTGAGTTTTACTACTGGTAAATTTTTATTTATGCAACAGTACATCAATTGTTTTGATGTATGTTGCAGACGCAGGTGTTAACCGAATTAGAGGTGACTTTAGAAAAGCATGAACCGCAGATGGAATTTTTTTCGACTTCTTTATAAGTGCAAAAGAAAATGTTTTGATAGCGCAGGTGCAGGAAATCTTTTGATTTTATAATGTAATCTAATTGTATTTTCTGATTAACTTAATGGCACGGAGTTATGTAATGTTAAAAATCATATTTTGATTGATCTCTCTAACGTGAGCTAAGGTAACATACGTATGTACATTGGGATTATTTGTGAAAATATTTGAAAAAAAATATTCCTAAAAATATATATATATATATATTTCATATTTCACTATTTCTCTTCCATTAGCTAAGAGAGTCAAATAAAAAAAAATGTTACATACAGATTGCAAATGCGTTAAAAAAAAGTAATTTATCAAAAAATATAGTTTAAAAAACGCTTGAATATTATGTATAATATTGACTGAATTGTAAGATAAATGAAATACTGCTTATAAATTGCGACATAAAAATATTCTAAGAAATTCTAAGGGACATTTTTTGAGGAGTAACTTTATAGAGAGTTCTCAGACAAAAAATTAAATTTTTTTTCAACTTAAAAAATATTCATTGAATGTTTCTGAAGAAATATTATTTTTAGAATTTGTGTATGTTGTTCGTAATTATAAAAATATAAAATATCTATTAGTAAGCCGTTAT